>JAMXDD010000001.1:14465852-14780936 GCA_024733475.1 Syzygium grande | reverse complement strand
TTCATAGAGGATGCAGATAGGGCAAAGACATTCCCAGAAGTTTGAGCCATGTTTCCCGAGTTAGAACTTGGCTGAGATACACCGTTGGAAGACATTAGTAGTTGGAGTTGCAAGGCTATTTGTCCTAGAGATGTTTGAATATTTGTAATAGTGACCTGACTAGCAACTGTAAGATCCATTATCTTATCTATAGCCTTGTCTTTACTAGGTCGCAGGTGAGGGTACAAGTCCCAGCAACAACCCCGTGAATGCATATCTTTGCTGCAATGGGAACGGTGAAAGTTGGTCTTATGATCGCAACCTTTCCCTTTGACTCCATTAAAACAAGTGCCAATACCAGTTTGGTTGCCAATATTAGCTACATTAGTCAAACTCTCTACTAGTTCTCCCTCTAATTTTGGGTTCAGTATTCATCACCCTTCGACGAGTTTCTTCGCATTGAATAGTAGCACAAACATTAGTAAATGATGGTAGAGTAGCACTCATGAGAATCTATCTCTTAACATCTTCATATTCAAGTTGAATACTAGTAAGCAACTGAAATATGCAATCTTGTTCTTCTCGTTGGGTATATATATCGACAAATTGAACTAGGGGATGATACTGTCGCAGTTCATTCCATTTCCGTTTGAGATTGCCAAGATGTTCAGTAAAAGATTGACTAGAGGCTTGCTTAGTATGAGCAATCTCCCGTTCCAACTCAAAAATCCGGGAATTATTATCTTGATGTCCATACATATCTCAAAAAAAGTCCCATAAGGCCTTCGCACTCTCAGCACATGCAAAAATCTCATAGATATTAGGATCCATTGAGTTAAATATCCATGACATGACGAGATTGTCAATGCCTTGCCACTCGACATATTTAGGGTCACTAATAGGAAGGGGTCTAATCAAGCCATTAATATGCCCCAACTTTCATCTACCTCTAAGAGCAATTTGAACTGCCCGAGACTAGGAGAGATAATTGCGACCATTAAAAATGATAGAGGTGAGTTGAGTGCTCATTTCATTCAAGCCAAAATGACCCAAACCGGTGGTAGCAAAGATGCTAGTCATTGTACAAAACGAACAAGAACAAGAGTACTTATCTGATTATAAAGACAAGGTGTAACAGCCAATGAAGCAACAGGGAGCACATGAGTTTGATGTTGATTTTGTTTGTTCTGATACCATATAGGGTGTTAATATGAAGATGAAAGAGACAGAATGAATGATGAACAAAGGTTTTACGTGATTCGGTCGACCAAGAAAAAACTCCTTGGAAACCTACATCCAAGGTAGAAATCCCCATATTTCTTAGCTTTTTGGGAGAGATTCATTCTCCTTAAACAAAGAAGAGTACATCAAAGTTGCTAAACATAGCCCATGATTTTTATGGTAAATACACCTATTACACATCGGACTTTGATACTAAATCTTATCATGATTTGGCAAGTTTATCTCATCAACATCATGGCACTTTTTCAATCTTCGGTGCGGTCAGAGAATCAACCGAAGAGGTCAATGGAAGAGCATTTTGAGGCCTTTTGCAAAGGAAAAACAGGGTTTGGACCCTTTTGGGCACACACGGTGGGGTATTGGAAAGAGAGCTTGGAGAAGCCACACAAGGTGTTGTTTTTGAATTACAAGGACTTGAAGGAAGATGCCGTAGCACAAGTGAAGAAGGTGGCTGAATTTGTGGGGCGTCCATTCTCTATGGGGAAGAGAAGCAAGGTGTGATTCAAGAAATAGCTGAAACGTGTAGCTTGAGGAAGTTGAAGGACTTGGAGGTGAACAAATCTGGCAAATTCATGCCGAACTTTGAGAGCATAAGCTAGTTTAGGAAAGGAGAGGTGGATGATTGGGTTAACAATCTTAGTCCTCCCACGGTAGCATGTCTACATAGCATCATGGAAGAGAAGATGGGACCTTTTGGGTTAGAGTTCAAAACATACTAGTCCTCCTTCCCATATTAATTTTCCAGTTCAGTTCAGTATTGGTACTGAGAATATTAATAGTACGTTTCTTATGATTTGAACTCAATCTTTCTTTATATTGGATCTCCCCACAGATACTATAGTGTGTGGAAAAGATTCAATGAGAAATTGCACTAAGATACCTCGAATTTTCTGTTGCTGATTACTATTCAAGCAAAAGAAATCTAATCATCAATCTATTTCAAAAATACTACGTGAGTTTGAAAACAGAATCTTAAAAAAAATCCTAAACTTAAAGAAGTGAAATAAAATTATAATCTCAATTTGCGTTGTGCCCTTGAAAAGGACAAAGCACAGCCAGGGACCGAAAATGAAATCTTTGGGCACACCAAAGACTAAGTAATAACAACGGGACGAATTGCATACTGCGAGTTTGTCAAGAGTCAAGTGAAGCGGAGCCCAACGGGAGTTAAAGCTGCGCGGACTGGTTACGCCATTTAATAGTTGACGTAGACTCCACCATTCAAAGACCATTCAACTGGGGAAAGTTAAGTTCTAGGGATATCAACGAATTTTAATATTGATTAGTTAGGACGCGTATGATAACTATTTTATTTTTTATTTTTATTTTATTTTTTTATTTTTAGAAACAAGTTTGGAATAGAAATTCGTTTAGTAACGGAATTTTACTTTTCTATTTTTGAAAAAAAAATTTAATGCATAAATAGTTTTGGAACATTTGCACAAACTCAAGATTTTGGCGATAAACAAACAATTTGGGGTGTTAGTGCATCTACATATCTAGGCGTAATTTCAAGTTTTTATGGAATTTTCCCTACTTTTTAATCCTTATTGCTACATAAATGTGCATGTTTATCTACTTTCTTTCGTAACTAAAAGACGACGGAGCCACAATAGTCTTCCAATAAAAACAGGCCGATACTTTCTGTCCATAATTTTTTTTTTCCATTTTTCTACAGAAAATCGATAAAAACAAAAAGAGAAAAAACAATAAATCAAAACATTTGCACTCAATAGAATCACGTCGAGCTCCCCCACGCCGCCGGAAAAGGAGAAAAGTCAAACCTCCCCGCGCCGAACCGGGTCTCGCCACGTGTCCCCGCAGCTTCCCCCTCTCGTCCCCGCACTTCGCCCTATTTGCACAACGGCCCCTCCCGCGCCTCCCCCCGCCCCACCTTTTTTTACCTCGCATCGTCTTTTGCTAATTCCCAAAAAACGTGGAAAGAAATGAGTGGACGTTAGATGGAACATGGAAGTTGGGGAAGAACCAACTACTTGAACGATCTCACTCGACTAAAGACTAACTTATTTATTATTAAAAAAATAAAAATCACTCCGAACATATCTACGTAAAATAATTAGCTAATAAAACGATTGCAATCTTGATTTGTCTACTTTAAAAATATCACCTAATTCTGAAAATAGTATCTGAAAAAATCTTAAAGTTAAAGGAAATGTAATATAATTACAATCTCGATTTGTCTCTGCCTAATCTAAAGACAAAGCATAGCTGGGGACCGAAAATGAAATCCTCAACATTTTCTTTCCATTGAGAACGAAACTTGCATATGGTGAGTTCCTCACAAGTGAAGTCTACAGGAGCGGAGCCCACCCGGAATTGATTATGCCATTTTAGAGTTTACACATATAGCAAAGAGGTAATACCGTTTGTTTCGCTAAAAATCTTGACGAAATATCTTTCGATTTGGAAATATGAATCGATGAGTAATATTCCTTTTTTTTTTTTTGGTAAGGTAAGGAGAATAATCCTTTGTTTATTCTTGGATAGAAAATTTAATTGACAAGGAATTAAACATACTGAATTCAGAGACAATCGAGTCTAGTCATGTAAAGGTAAAGGGAATGTAAAGATGAACAAGGAGATAAAATCAAACAATTGATGTTCAATGATTGATTGTCGTGTCGGTTTCATTTCTCCACAATTACATTGATCTTGATTTTTTTTACAACTCTTAACGGTTGCATCTAAAATTATCGGCTCCATGACTGAGATAAGTACTTTATGTGCAGCTCATTGTAGATTGTGTCAGTCCTGGTCCTTTGTTGATTAGGTCGAGCCTCGTTTATCGATACCCATGCTCTAGGATTTGGTTATTTCCCTTCATAATTCCGGTTGTCTAAAACTAGTTTCTTTGTCGACTAAACAAGTTCGCTGGTAGGAAGCTTTCAACACTTAAGCGCAGATTGCCTTTGCTTTGTCTCGATCGGTCTCGTCTGGAGGATCGAAAGTCAAACACTTTGGCATCCTGTTATTGTGTCGACACTGATTCATGATTTTGGCAAAAACATCATCTGGTGAGACACTATTTCATTGTTTGGCGAAAACATTATCTCGCCAGATCATCCGTGTAACCATTATTTGTTGTTCCGCGTAAACATTGACGTATGTAGCAAAATGGACAATTTCATGTGATCCCAACACAAAGCAATCATGCGTTGCCCGACATGATATAAGAATAAATTAAAATACTTTCTGTGTTACATATCTTGTACAACGGCACGTGATAAGGAATAGGATTCTAACAATAAACGAATTTCGTTAAAATACTCTCTCCCACACGCATCGTCCCACCTCCATGTGGCATGTAGAAGCAAGTTGCTATGAAGTTTCTTTAATTATAGATAAGGAAGATTGAAAGGTTTATGATTAAATTAGCATAATTCAAAGGTTTAGGATTAATACTGTCATTTCTTAAGATCAAGAAAGTCAAAGTGGGAGCTCCGCAAAATATAAAAAATGAACAAATAAGTATAAAATAAAGTCGCTCCAAACGAATCTAGTAAAAGAATTGGCTAATAAAATGGGAAAAAATACTGTTCAAGTGAAAGAAATCTAATCATAAAAAAATATCATCTAAGTTTGACAATAGTATCTGAAAAACCCTAGAGTTAAGGAAATGAAATAAAATTGCGATCTCCATTTCACTGTGCCCCGTCAAAAAATCAAAGCATAGCAGGGGGGGGGGGGACTAATGAAATCTTGGAAACACCAAGGACTAATACTGTAATTTCGTCAATATTTTGTAGCCATCGAGAACAACTTGCATAGTGTGAGTTCGTCGAAAGTCAAGTCTACGAGAAAAAGAAACACAGGCTGGTTACGGCATTTTAGAGTTGATGTAGACTCGACTAGGGAAAAAATCGTGGGCACTATTCCAAGACCATTCGAGTAGGGAAAGTTCTAGGAATAGGTAAGGAAGATTGATGTGCAATGCTTTTGAAATCCCACGAGCGTCACATAACCTACGTTTGTCATCACATTACTAAATTAACGCAAGCTCATGCTGCAATACGTCTGATCAGTCCATAACAAAACTTGCATTATTGGTACTATTCAAAGACCGTTCAAATAAAGAAAGGTTAATAGCACGAAATACCTTAAATTATTACACATGTAATAAATTTATCTCAAACTAATTTTTTGACCACAAAAAACTCGAAACTGGTACACCTATAATAAATTTATCTTAAACTAATTTTTTGACCACCAAAAATCCTAAATCGATATATTTGTGATAAATTTACTCTCTGTTAAATTGAATTGATACCACAATAAATCACAAAGTAGTATACTTATGACAAATAGGGGGTAAAACCCCAAAATGATATACCCATCAACTACCATATATTATCTAACTTAGAAATTTGACGATAAAATTAAACAGAAAGTAAAATTGCCACAAGTATAACGATTTGGTGTTTTTAGTGGTCAAAAAATTAATTTAGGATAAATTTGTTATAGATGTATCGGTTTGAGATTTTTCGTAATATTAGCCCAATAAAAAAGTTGTAGAAATAGAGTTGACATAGACTCGGATATTTCTAAAATATCAGATAATCCTCAATATTTTTATCCTTTCACCTATGAGAACGGAACCTGCACTATTGCGAGTTCGTCAAGTCACTCTAAAGGAGCGGAGCCCACGCGGGGGAAAAAAGCTGTGGGGACTGGTTCCGCTTTTTCTAGAATTGACGTAGACTCCAAATATCTTTCTTTTTTTTTTAATTTCACTTTTGGACGCTTGAAGATTAGGCAAACGAAAGTTCGAGGAATAGAGGTCTCCAGCGAAATGTAAACGAAAGTCAGAAGTGGCTAGTCGGTCTATTTTTTATGCAAACGCAAAGTGAACCATCCTTTCTTTGATCAGGAGCTTTGAGAGAGGAAACACTCAGGCGAAAATAATCGTGAGAATGGACATGGGAAAGAGCTTAGAGGGTGAAACGAGCAGCGGTGTGATGGCAGCAATCGACTACGAGGTCTTCCTGAGTTTCAGAGGGCCGGATACTCGCAAAGGATTCACGGATTGCCTTTATCACGAAATGCTAGATGCAAACATCAGTGTTTTCTTCGATGAGGATGAGCTCCACGTTGGTAAAGAAATAGGCGATGAGCTACCCATGGCCATTGAAAAGTCGAAGATCTACGTACCCATCTTCTCCAAAGGTTATGCTTCGAGTCCATGGTGCCTTCGTGAGCTTGCATACATGGTGGAGTGCAAGGAATCCAAACCATCCGAGAAGGAGATTTTGTCAATTTTCTACGACGTGGAACCTCGTGATGTTAAGCTTAAGTCTCAACAGTACGTTGGTGCTTTGGAGGAGCATGAGAAGAAGTTCGGCCCCCAGATGAAGCAAAAGTGGGAGAATGCCCTCAAAAGTGTAGCCAAAATCACAGGATGGGAGTTAAAAAACCAAGGGTATGTAGGCCTCCTAAAGCGATCCATAACTTTTGTTTTGATTTTCTATGCATACCCAAGATTGGATACCATCTCGTTGAGGCGATCTGAAATTGAATGAATAGCATGTGTGTTTTGGAAACTTATTTTTGGTGGTAGAATCAACCATGTCATTCATCCAAACCAAAAAAAGCAAGAAGCGGGTAATCTTTTCATCGATAGATCTAATTCTATATATTTTTGCGTTCGTAAATTGTGGATTGCCTACCTACCAAAAAAAAAATTTGTGGATTACCTCCTTAAAATTGCCTTCTCTCTCCTTTTCGAGAGATTTTAACATGGTATTGGAGTGAGCTTCCCATCCATCCATGTTGATGGCAAGTGGAAGTGTTACCATCTCAGAAGCAAATACATAAACAAAGCTCATAATATTTGGTATATGATTCTTTGTTTAAATAATAGGGAGGTCGCGTTCCAAAAGCACCTAAAATGTCTTCCTTTTGGGAGCACTAGTCGATTCACTAAGTGGTATTAGCCATGTTAGCCATGTTGACTGCAACCGCTTGCTGAGTGTCCTGAGGTTATCTTTTACCATTTCAACTTAGACGATTAATTGATTTGGCAGGTACTGGAAGTTCATTAAATTAGTGATCCAAGAGATTGCGATGAAGCTAAAGACAAAAGACAAATATGTCACGGAGCATTTAGTCGGAATGGACGATCAAGTGGAAGCCGTTCTAAAGTTGTTAGACGTGGAATCCAAGGACTTGCGCTTTGTGCTAATCCATGGAATGGGCGGAATTGGTAAAACGACTCTTGCTCAAATTGTGTTCAACAAACTGAATTCCCTCTTCAATCATTGCTGCTTCCTAGGAAATGTCCGGGAATCATCGCGCAGCGGTGGCCTTGTAACTTTACAAAAACAACTATTATCTAACATGTTTCATTCGGACTTTTATTATGAAATCAACGAAGTTGATGATGGGATCAAGTTGATTGCGCGGTGACTTTCTAACAGGAAAGTTTTCATCATTCTGGACAATGTGGATGATGAGGAACAACTAAAGTTGCTGGCCATCAAGCACGTTCAGCTTGGCTCAGGAAGCAGAATTATTATTACAAGTAGGAACAAAAGCGTCCTAAAAGCCTATCATACTTTGGAGTACGAAGTGAAGTCATTGGATTTTGTTCAATCGCTCGAGCTTTTCAGTAGACATGCTTTTGGAAGAAATTTTCCGCCAGATAATTATGTCAGTCTTTCGAGACAAGTAGTTTCTACAACTGGAGGACTACCCTTGGCTCTTGAAGTCACAGGCTCATTACTTCATTGCCAAAGCAAAGCCTTATGGATAGATGTACTAGACAATCTGAGAGAAATACCTCATGAAAAGGTCCAGGACAAGCTGAAGATTAGCTAAAATACCCTAAGTCATGAGCAAAAACATATCTTTCTTGACATCGCATGTCTCTTTGTGGACAAAGACAAGACGAATGCATTTTACATGTGGAAAGATTGTAGGTTTTTACCAGATTATTCGATTCAAGTCCTTGTTTGCATGTCCTTGATAAAGATAACTCATGACAATAAATTCTGGATGCATGATCAACTGAGATATCTCGGGAGGAAAATTGTCCATGGAGATATGATGCCGATGAATGCAAGAAAGCAAAGCAGGTTGTGGGATCCTACGATAGCCAATAAAATCATAAAAACTAAAGAGGTGAAATGATATTTTCAACTAGGAGCCCTCTTTTAATATTTTGAGAGAGAGAGAGAGGACATTTTTCATTTACTCTTATGTTGTTTTACCATTGAATGGCAGAGAAAGGAGGCCATTGAAGTAGTCTGCTTATATGGAAATGCACGATATACAAGCGAAGAGTTTTCAAGGCTCCCAAACATAAGGTTCCTCCAATTACAAGGGGGACTGTTAGATGGAGACTTTGAGAATCAGCTTTCAGAGTTAAGATACATGTCCGGCATAGCTGTCCTCGAGTGCTAATGGCCATCAATTTCCATCCAAGCAATCTTGTAGTTGTCAACCTGTCTCATAGTCACATCACGGAGGACTGGGCTGGATGGAGGCAAATCAAGGTATGATCCGTCACTATTTTTGTCTATATTTATCTCCATTGAATTGTGTCGCACAGAGTTTTTTTTTTTAATAATTCATTTTAACTCCTATTGATTATGCCCTGACTTATTAGGTAATAACCTGTTGTAAATAAAATGGGTCATCAGCGAAGTAATCAAGGCCATTCACAAGTAAAACTAAGCTGGTCTCGTAATCCAGGCCATTTGCAATTATTTACATATTCTGGAAAAGAAGTCAGATAGATACATAGGTGGATATATGTGGATCAGGTTGGATAGGTTTTTGAACTAAAATGAATGGGTCTGTGTGGGTTACATGATGAAAATGAGTTAGCCCAATTGCAACTCAGTTCCAACATAATCATTTATTGCCTATAAATTCGCATGGAATTTTCCCTTTACTCGCTTTTAGCTATCATAACAGGTTGCCAAAAAGCTGAAAGTTCTGGATCTCACAAATTGCTACAACGGGGGTAAGTACAGTGCAAGTGCCATAACTTTTGTACGGAGGACACTTAAGTGCCATAACTTTTTTTTGGCTCACTTGAGTGCCATAACTTTCAAAAAAATGATCACCCAAGTGCCACTTTCGAGTTGATCGTGAGGGCCCGAAATCGCGACTTTTCCGGTCAAATGGTGACCTTCCGGCGAGATGAGCACCACCACCTTGAAGAGGGGGTGTCGGTGAATCATTCCATGGCCTCCGTTCGTCTCGAAATTTCCGTTTTAGCCTCGGTTGATGAAGGTAAAAATGCTTCGTAGTCACACAAATTTCGAGCCAATTTGTGTGACTACGAGGCATTTTTACCTTCGCCAACGGAGGCTAAAACGGAAATTTCGAGATTTAACGGAGGTCATGGAATGATTCACCGACACCCCTCTTCGTTGGTGGTGCTCGCCGCCGGGAAGGTCACCGCTCGACCGAAAAAGCCGCTGTTTGGGCCCTCACGACCAACCTCTTTGACAAGCTGGTTGTGAGGGCTCGAAACCGGGTTTTTCTGATCGAACGGTGACCTTCCGGCGAGGTAGCACCACCAACTTGAAGAGGGGTGTCGGTGAATCATTCCATGGCCTCCGCTCGCCTCAAAATTTCCGTTTTAGCCTCCGTTGAGGTAAAAATGCTTCGTAGTCACACAAATTGGCTTTAAATTTGTGTGACTACGAAGCATTTTTACCTTCACAACCGAGGCTAAAATGGAAATTTGAGACGAACGGAGGCCATGGAATGATTCACCACACCCCTTCAAGGTGGTGGTGGTGTCACGGGTGAGTCACCGTTTCACCGAAAAGTCGCGATTGCGGCCCTCACGATCAACTCGAAAGTGGCACTTGGGTAATCATTTTTTTGAAAGTTATAGCACTCAAGTGAGCCAAAAAAAAGTTATGGCACTTAAGTGTCCTCCGTACAAAAGTTATGGCACTTGCGCTGTACTTATCCCGCTACAACATGATCAAGAGTCCAAACTTCTCTGATTATTTGAGTTTAGAGAGATTAAACCTTCAAAACTGCTACAGTCTGAATGAGGTTGATGGTTCCCTTGAAACTCTTAAGTGCCTGATCTACTTCAATGTGGGTGGGTGCACAAATCTTACGGAGTTGCCCGAAGGAATTGGACATTTAGAGAAGCTCAAGTATTTGTATTTAGGTAATTGCAAAAAGTTGAGAAAGCTGCCTAAATCATTTGCGAGAGTGGCATCACTAGTAGAGTTAGATCTCTCGTGCACGGCCATCACAAGATTACCGGACTCCATTTGTTACCAAAAGGGCTTGTCAGTACTTAAACTGCAATCTACAAAAATCAATGAACTTCCTAGTTCTATTGGGAATCTACAGGAGCTTAAGTATCTCTTTCTATCGGATACTAATATAAAGGAACTTCCAATCTCGATTGGGAACTTGGAATCACTACTCAAATTGGATGTCTCAGAAACACAATGTTTGCGGTTACCCGAATCTATTGGAGACCTAAGTAGATTAAAAATCATCAACATTTCGAATTCTTGGATAAGGGAGCTACCGAGGAGTATTGTTAGGCTAAAAGAGTTGGAAGAGCTACATGCCGGGGATTGCCTGTTTTTAAAATGGGATATACCCGAGAACATTTGGGAGTTATCGCTTTTAAGAGTCCTTCACTTGCAAGGAACCTGCATTAGAAATGTTCCATGGACAATCAAACTATTTCCTCGCCTAGAGAGATTAAGTTTATGGAATTGTAGCAAGCTCGAAGTATTGCCTGAGCTTCCCACAAGTTTGATAAGCCTAAACTTTGGATCAAGCTCGCTACGATGGGTCCCGAATCTCTCGGAGCTAACAAAATTGGTGGATATGAGCTATGAGGGTCATGATGAGAACTGTCGTCCTTTGTTCTTCCCAAATGGTCCATGCAGAAAATGCCTCGTGTTCCTTCCACCATCTCTATCAACATTGTCACTCAAACATCATAAATCAATGACCGGTTTGTCATTTGGTTGCGACTTGAAAAACTTGACACGTTTGTGCATTTACCAATGTCGTTGGAAGGAAGTTCAACTCGATGGGCTTGAACAATTAATTGAATTCGAAGTGGGAGAGTTAGAACACCTCAAGGGATTTGCCGGTCTTTCCAAGTTGAAGAGGTTGAAGCTGTGGACTCTGATTAATTGCCCAAATCTAACTTCAATCCGAGGTCTTGGTTCGTTGGAGTCATTGGAACAATTGGAGATAAAAGAATGTCGCAGGATTGACGGTCTAGAAGATCTATCGAATTTGAAAAAGCTGCAGTCCTTGGTAATTCGGGGATGCGACGAGCTTCGGGCAGTTAAGGGCTTGGATGAACTAGAGACTCTCCGAAGTTTGGAATTTAACAATTGCGAATGTTTGCAAAATTTTACTGATGAAGCCAATTCGAAAATATCAGGAGAGTGCAGCATACGCATTTTCTACTGCCCAAGTTTAGTAGATCATGATCTTCGGGAGGTAGACCTACGCATAAATTACGGGGAATGGAAATCCCAGGAAATGTCCAACAGGGGTCTTAATCGGTCAAGGCAGAAGCTAAAAACACAGTTTTCCTTCTTTCGGAGCGGAGACAAGGAGACCGTTGCGATGGAGACAATATTAGACACGCTGCTTCAATTGTTTCTGGACCTCCCGCCGTGTTGCTTCCGACGACCAACGAGCGATGCCCTCTTCTCCGTCTCCGCCTAGCCTCCGACGCTGACGCCGATGATGCCTCCAATGACCGAGGTCCGCCGCTGCCCACGAGCGACGTCCGTCACCTCCCACGAGGGAGGTATGCCTCCTCGCGCCGACGCCTGGCATGGAATTGGCAAACAAAAACAGCCTCCCGTGGACGCATAAAAGCACAACAAAAGAAAAGAAAAAGTGGGCACGCGTGGTAAAAGACAAACCGGCAAAAGCAGCGGAAATGGTCGGATATCCGATTTCTTTTATCAATTCTCAAATCTAATGTCTGCATGAAGATTCTGCATAGGGATTGCATGGCATGCATATTTGCACGATTATGCATTTATAATAGAATATTTGTATAATTATAATTATCCTTGAATTAGTGGAGATGCATATTTAGGACATTAAGATTGCATTATTTTTGCAATTTTAATTGCGAACTTGCATGGACTTGCATGTTTGTAATTTGGACATTTGAAAGGTTTAGGATTAAGTTGACAAATCGTCAAAATATTTAAAACTAAATTTGTACATTTGAGAGGTTTATGATTAAATTGGTCATCGTGCAATAGATTTAGGACATTTTGGATAATTATCTCCATTTGCATCAAATGTAGATTGACTATCGACAATCCACTTTCATTTATCTCACAGGGACCTCGTTTCCTATAACTTTCATTTGCTTAATCTTTACGCATCCAATAGGAAAAGAGAAAAGAGAAATTTTGAGGGTCATGTCAGGGAGTGCTTTAAAGAGAAAACTTTATACATTAGGTTCCTAGGTACACTGATCCTATCTAACAATGTGCTTTAAGAAACTGTTAACGAAATTCGTTTCTTAATATTCAATGTGTACTAACATCGAAAGTATTCTAATTTATGCTTATATCATGTAATAATTGAGATATTTGGACTAACACATGATTGCTTCATGTCGGCATCACATGAAATGACAGAGTGACTTTTGCCGAACTCACAATTGTGCAAGTTTCGTTCTCAATGGAGGAGAAATTACAGTGTCAGTCCTCGTGCTTTTGGGAGATCATTTTCCACCACTTTTTATTGTATTTTCGTTTAATTTCCTCAACTCTAGGATTTTTCAAATACTGTAGTCAGAATTAGGCGATATTTTTTAAATGGATTGATATTAAGTTTCTTTCACTTGAACGGTAACTTTTCTCGTTTTATTAATTAGTTCATTTGTTTCCTAGATTTGTTAGAAATGACCTTTATTTTATTTTTTGGTTCCTTTTTTTCTTATAAATTTTACTTGAACAATAAATTTTCCTAGATCATATATTACTGTTTCCTTTTTTGAAAAAAAACATTCTTTCCTTTAACTTGAAATCTGACACTGTTTTGCTTTGCCTTTGCCAAGCTGCAGTTTTTGCCTACACAATATCGTCTTTCATGACCTAGAGTGATTTGAACATCCAGTATGTTTTGCACTACGATTCCGTGTGTTTCATGAAAAATAAATGATTTGAAAAATATGTTTCTATTTTCATCGTCCACAAAAATGTTTAAACATAAATTTTTGTCAATAATAAAAATATTTTTATGATTAATTATTTCAATCGATACAAGTAATCATTTTTAGGAAAAAAGTTTTCCAAACCATTCATTTTTCACGAAGTAAACGGAGCCTACGTGTCTCACACTTTTAACCAATAATTCAATGGGGGATTTCTGGGAGGGGGTTCATTGTTTTCATGTAAAAACTAGGCAGTCTAGTTTTTGTTGCTGTTGAAATGATTGCATGGGAAGACAAGTCTTGGGGATAATTTCTTGTCACCTTAAGTTGCTTAGACCCATGCTTATGTCAAACTCCTTACGTATGATCCTCTTAAATTAGAAGATGTGGCACATATTGATTATCAAAAGGTCACCCAAGAATGATTTTTAGTAAGTCAACAAATAACTTGCTATTGATATTGTCGACTGATATTAATTAATGACAACTATGGGTATTGATTATATCGAGATTCTTTTCAATTTGTGAAAGTGCCTAAAAACTACCATGCATTTTGTACTTGAAAGTAGACTCTGGCTACTTCAACTCTCACTATAGCCAAACCTAAGTTGCCATTAGTCCCGGTTCTTTGCACTCTTGACAACACGTTTGCAGTTTTATTATCGATGGACTAGAAGTATTGCAACATGACTTTGCACTAGTTTAGTAATGTGATGACAACCGCATGTCCCATGACGCTTGTGGGATTTCGAAAGCATTTTACATCAATCTTCCTAATCTACAACAAAGAAACCTTCAATGCAACCTGCTCCTGTATGCCACCGTCGAGTGGGACGAGTGTGTGTGTGAGAGATAGAGGTTGGTTTCTAGGTGCAGGTAATGTCAATGTAGCTTTAAAGCACATATTTTGTGGATATTATTTAGAAGAAAATGATCAATTCAGTTCTAAACCTATTATACAAGTCTCAATTCAATCATAACTTTTCCAATTTTGCCAATATAGTTTTAAATTTTTATCCAAAATTTTAATTTAGTTTTCTGGCCAATTGCCATGGGAAATCGATGAGTGGCGATCCACAGATCATCCACGCTAGCGTGCCACATAGAATGGTCATCCATGATTGGACATCAATCAGCAACTTTTGGAAGCAACTGGCGGAAATACTATATTGAAATTTTATGCAAAAGTTTAGAACTACATTAACAAAATTGAAAATTTTATAACAAAATTGGTATCTATACAATAAGTTTAGAATCGATTGGGTAATTATCTTCCCTTTTTTTTTGTTATTTTCCACCGGTTATCTTTCATTGCTTAGCTTCTAAGGGATGCACTTCCCCGGATTAAACAAGACTCTGGCACATTATACCATTACGGTTCCGCCTTCTTGACTTAATTTCTAGAGTAAATTCGTAGCATTTGGCATATGATCACTAAAAGTCGAATCAGCAACGGCGAAAAATTCGGTGAAGAATGTAGAAACATAGTTTAGGGGAGGCAAAATGAAGTAAACTCCAATATCTAGCTCTAAGGTGATATATAAAAACTTTATACGATGATTTAATAAGTCATAGTATAAATTTGATAAAAAGCAGACCAAAAATCAAGATCAAACAATTGCCAAATATTGTGAGATGGTCATTTTATGGAGCTCTTTTCCTTCCACCACGAGAGTCTAGTCCAGCTTCGATTTGAAGGCCAAATCAAAATGTCTTGAAGTGGCCACACACACTATCAGAGACCTTTGCATAAAGTCCTCGCGAAAAGAACTGCATAAAACGTATATTATATTTCCGAATGCTTTCGCCGAAGTCTACATCAAATGAGATTGGATTCCTATGTAATAGCGTTCTAGCTTCGACGAAAGTAAACAAAGTTTAGAAAAGCAACAATAAAGCAGGAGGTAATGGCCTTCCAAATTACCAGAAAAAAACGTTAAGACAAAAATGAGGAAAAATTGTCCAAAAAGTCCTAAACCTATTGCACTTTTACCAATTCAATCGTAAACCTTTCAATTTTGCTAATTGAATCATAAACATTTTCATTTTTTGCCAATTGAGTCATAAATCTTTTCACTTCTTATCAATTGAGTTCATTCAGCCAATTTTGGCTGGAAAGTGCTGATATGGACGCCGACCAGCCTACGTGGCTTTGACATAGATAATTTTTAATAATTTTTAAATATTTTTCAAAAAAAATAATTTTTTATTTTTCCTTTCTATTCTTTTTCCTTTTTTCTTTCTTTTCTCCCCTTCTTCCTCCTCCAGTCGATCGCCAAACATCGGCAATCGGCTAGAGGGGATGCAGAGGCGAGGACAAGCCACACCTAGCCATGGCAAGGCTGAGTCTCGCCGTTGCTCGCGAGAGTGAGCCAGGCCCGTGGCCGGTGAGGCTCGCCCTCACCAGTGGTCGATGGGGGCGAGGCTCGCTTGACTACGCCGGCCATCCCCTCTCGCTAGTTGCCGATGCCTAATGACTGACTGGAGGAGGAAGAAAGAGAGGAAAAAAAAAGGAAAAAAGGAAAAAGAATAGAAAATAAAAATAAAAAATTCGAATATTATTAAAAAATGTCCGCGTGAATGCCATGTACGTCGGCTGGTGTCCACGTCAGCACTTTTTGGCCAAAATTGACCGGATTAACTCAATTGGTAAGAAGTGAAAATGTTTATGACTTAATTGACAAAATTGAAAAGTTTAAAACTGAATTGACAAAAGTATAATAGGTTTAGGACTTTTTCGAAGATTTTCCCCATAGTTGATATCACTCTTTCTTTGTCTTCCAGTTATTGTTATACGCAAAAATTAGAAAGAAAAACTTAAAGCGAAAACCTTGTCATGAAATGGTCTTAATTAGACTGGACCATGTTTTTTCTTTTACTTTTTAATCGACGCTAAAGTCACGTTCACGGATGAGGCAAAAAGAAAAGAAAAGAAATCATCCTTCAATTTCAGTTCGATAAGTGATGTCTTTTGTCCGCAATCACAAGGGAAAGGGCGTCTCAACTCGAATCACCCGAAAATATATTCCCTTTTGGCAAGAAAATGAGAGACAACAATGTAGAAAATCGACACAATCTCATGTTAGCATCCGAGTTCGGATTGCGTATGGTTCTGAAAATTTTCATACGAATTCCCCCATTTTGCTTTAGAACTCTGTTGTAAGGTTGAACACCTCTCAAACCTTCCGTCAAGTTTGTTAAACCTTGGGATTAAGAATGGCCCAAAATTGACATCATTACCAGATTTAGATTTGGATCTCGCATTATACTGTTTAGATTTGGATCACGCCCTTCGAGCTCTCTGAAATCAGAGGAGTTAACTGAGAGAATTGGACTGAATTTCGAGCTTGTGTAGGATAGGAATTAGCGATGGGAGGATCCACAAGTCATCGCCGGAGCCATGACGCCAAAGATCCAATCCCACGACAATAATTCTCAAGTTCATCATCATCACCGCCTTTCGAGTTGATATTTGGAAGCTGGTACTGAAGTCACAGCTCAGGAGGATTTCGTTGTCGGAGAAGGCAACCGGTGGTGACTAATGATGTCAAAGAGGGAGGTGATGCAGAGCGACGGACCAGGCATGAGGAGGAAGATAGGAAAATAAAAAAAGAACGAAAGAAAAGAAAACAAATGGAAAAGGAGAGAAGAGAAAAAAGAAACTAAAAAAGAAAAATAAAAACTTTTGATGAAAATGCCCCTAGCCGTGAATAAGATTTGTTCATCCAGTGAGTTTGGGCCCTTATTTGAGATTAAATTGGCCACTTCAGATCCTACTTTGAGATAGCATTACTCCGAAATAAGTATTTGATATCATCGATTAAATTTACGAACATGTAACGAGTTATGAAACAAGCCAAAATATCGTAAAAAAGTCACTCTTCTTTTTTCCATAATAAGAACAAATAGACCATAAAAGTTAATGGTAAAGTTGAAATTGTATCCCTACTAATATATATAGTGGTTTAGCCGGGACAAAAACAAGAAATTGATGAAAGAGGTCATTAACAAAGCAATTGCTCGTGTTCTTATATATGATTTTTGGGGTTTTGGAATCGGTGCATGTTTGAATGTGCTGGAACAATTTATGATACACAGGAATTTTGTGCGGACGAGCCATAGTGGTGTTATATAATAGGGTTAGATGTGATCAATTTGAAGGCAGCTAGTTGCATTGTGCAACCAAACCTTGTACTCTCCTCTCAATTCTGATCATCTTGTTTATAATAATTTCTCACTAACTCGTGTGAAAAGAAATGGAGAAAAAGAACATAGAGCGAACTAGCCCTATCTTTATTACAATTTAGTTAGTTAATGACGTGACGACAGTGGGACGCTAGTTGAGGATATATCTTCTTGTTCCCTGCGTTTGAGGCTTCTATGATCCCTCGAAGGCTCGATCCACAATGGTATCTATAAGTGTTTTGTCCTAATACCAGAGAGAGAGAGAGAGAGAGAGAGAGAGAGAGAGAGAGGAGATGGGTGTTGTGGGTGGCGGCAAAGGACAAAATGAGACTTTTGCTCATTGGGCTTTAACCCGAAGAGCAATATACAAAAAATTTATTCAATCAGTCCTAAACCGATTGTATAGAAGTCATTTTAGTTCTCAATATTTTTAATTTTATCAATTTAATCCCAATCTTTTCGCAAAATTCCAATAAAGGTCCTTCCAACCAATTTTAGTTGGAAATTACTAACAGACGACCAGCGAAGACTAGATTGCCACGTTAGCGATTTTCGAAGAAAATTGAACAGAATAATTATATTGGGATTTTAACAAAATGTTTAGGACTAAATTGGCAAATCAAAAATTTTTAGATTGAATTGCATCAATATGACGGGCTTATGATTGATTGGGTAATTTTCCCATTGTTCATATATATATATATATATATATATATATATTTCAGCTAGATTTTAAGTTCAAGCCTTATCTAATGTACATTTCGAGCGGTTAAACTTTTAGAGAGCTAACTTGAATTGGCATGTCAATATATCTTAATGACTCGACTCTAATGGCAAAATTAAAAAGTTTAGGATCAAATTAGCATTTTTATGATGGGTTTAGGACTGATCGAGTAATTTTCCCATTGTTCAAATATATTTTAGCTAGACCACAAGTTAAAGCCTTATCTTACGTGCATTTTAAGCAGTGAAACTTTTAGAGGGACAGAAGTGGATGAAGGAGCTGACTTGAATTAGCATGTCAATATCTTAATGACTCGACTCTAATGTTTTCTAGTGTATATTAACTGACTTCCGTTCAATCTCTATAGGAATTAAATATCTCTCTCTCTCTCTCTCTCTCTCTCTCTCTCTCTCTCTCTCTCTCTCTCTCTCTCTCTCTTATTTCATATCACAATTGTAGAATTGTTAAGCAATTTAATTGTGGCTTTCAGAGATATGGGATGCTCTGAATTGATATCGATTGTTTGGTAAAGTAATTTGCATCATAGTGGAGCGCATTCTGGCATTTTCATGTTGCACACTCCAATACAAATGTTATGTTACTTTTTCCCTTGAAATTCCTACAGAATTGGTTCTTGAGATCTATAACTTCCACAGTTTCATATGGTTTGTTTCATTACTAACTGCACCTTCCAAAGAAACGTGAAAAGTAATCAATTCAGGTGATTGTTACAGTGAAAAATCACGACATCCTTTGTTGCTGGACCATCGTTTTCTCCAACTTGTCAGGGTCAGCCTGGCACGTTCACCTTATAATATCTTCTGTCTGTTTGCTCTAATTGGCAGTTGCAGATGTGATTGGAAATTTGAAAACTTATCCTTGAATGTCCCCAGTTTGCGGCTCCTGGCAGCCTCTTAATTACGTTAAATCTGGATCTGGGACAATATGGCTTCTCTCAAGAGCAATGACATCCACTTGTGGTGGTCGATTGGTCTGCATACTGTGTGCGCACCTTGGTACCGTGTCTCGCTGCGCTTGCAGTCCGAGGCGGCGGTGGCATAGAAGCAGTATGGTGGGTTCTAATAACAGTTCTATAAACGACTTAAGGGGATTTTGATTTTTTTTTTTTGTGAATTCTACGACAAGCTGAACCATATATTGATGAAGCTGATCAAGCAACTCTCTTCTTTTGAACATTTCGCAACCTCACGTCCAGATAGCTTCCTTCTTAAGCAGTGATCTCATAAGATTTAAATGGGGGCTGTGTAGGTGCGTGTCACTCCTAAAGCATTTCCGCAGCGAATGTGAAGAGGCTGCCTAGTAATGAAAAGGGAAAACGTTCATTCAGGGAAGGCGGGCCTAGAACCATCACAAATGGACCATAAGCCAATAAAATTAGTTCTTAGTTGCCAAAGACGATTTCATCATTTATAGCATTTTACCTCTGTGGAAAAGATCATTCATTCATATCAACAGGAGAGTCTAACTTATTGCCATAATCCATGTTATATATTTATATTTGAAAGAAAGAGGTTGATCTCCTTGCTCCTCTCATGATACAATCTCTTCCCGCTAAGCCCCCTTTCTCCTTGGTCCACAAAGTGAATCACGAAAAAAAGGACTCAGTGAGCTGGGATTTCTAACTACCCCATGCATAGGATTAAACCTTATCTCGTGGTATTTACATGTGATTCCTCTTCCAAGTTTCAATTAAGCTCTTGGTTTGTAATATAGCTTGACAAGCGGATTGAAACTGTATTGATTGAGTTGGAGAAACTTTCACTTGGTAAGGTCGGGCAGCTAGCTAATCCATGAGTCAGAGGTAGGGTCGTAGATGAGATCGCGCGAAGCCTGATTGACATCTTTATGATGGATAGACCGTTGGAACACTTGTATTAGCTAACATTGATAACTCTCCCAACTTTGAGGAAATTTGATGATCACATTCTCTACGTAAAAGGTCGTCATCCTCGGCCAGTTGTATAGATACACTGGAAAAGCATGAATTAATTCTGCACTTGAAAAAAGTAATATCTTACCATCCCGAGATAAGGTTGACGATATAACAGGTCAATTTTGTCAATTTATATTGAAGCATCGTCGTCTTGTTAAAGTTCCATGAAATCATACTTTATATACACACCAAGGGCAGAGCAATTGGATACTGCTACAACCATGAACTTGTAGCAGTTTAAAGAACACTGAGCATGTTCTCCATTATCCAATGTGAGGGATCACTGTCAAACAACAGCTACTTTATATGTTGGTCGCTTCAACCATGCTGTCCCCGTTGATTGCATCTCATCCTATTTGCTGTTAATTATTGGGTATACTCATTTTAATTGGCTTGTTACAGCATGTCATTACCATGTGCTTTAACCTTAAAATGAAATATCTGTCCTACTTCGTGACATGACATGACACGTCTTCTTGTGTTTATTAACGAGTGATGTGTGAGCATCATCAAAAATGTTTATTCATGTGCTATCAGACAAATGACTTTCTCTACTACATCATTTATCCAATCAATCACCTAAGATAGCTTTCCGTAATGCGGGCCAATACCATATTGCCAGTATCTACACATCAATATAAAAGCCAACTACATAATGGCAAAATGTGCTAAATTATGCACACTGCATGATCGAAAAATATATTCATGTAAATCTATGATAAATATACCATCTGTAAAGAACAATACATCTTTGTGAATTTTGAATTTAACATTTCTTGTAGATTTTATTCAAAGAGTTTAATACCAAGTTTGCTCCGTTTGTTTCTCTTGATTAACGTCACTCACAGAGTGGAGATACCAATTGGGCAAAACAAACCCGGTGGAGGAGTAGAAACAGATTGCTAATGGCAAACAAAATAAAAGCCCTCTTAAAATTATCTATAGCAAGAGCATGTAGTTGTAGACTTGTAGTAGAAGTCCTTCGAAACGAGCGGTCATTGAATACAATTCTGCGACGTTCCCTTTCGTAGCCTACAATGCTTACTATGGCCCCTCAGATCGCAAGTCAAAAATCCTCGTCACACGACTAGCCCTGACTTGCATCCTTCTATTGTTCGTTCTTATCTCGCCCAAGTTTGGCTCAAAGTTGTCCACCAACCAAACCTTCGACGGTTTGGAGATCGGAGAGGCATGTGAATACAATATCTCGTGTTGCTTGTTTTTTCGTAAAATTGAGAAGTTAATTTCACCGATTTTTCACGAGCACATCTTGTCACGAATGAATGCTTTCCCTAAGTTTTAGTGAATGGTCAGCATACATAATGACCATACGAGGAAAACACCAATTAAAGGCCCGTCTTACAGTGTTGTGACAAAAATGTGATAACTAAAGAAGTTTCGAATACGTCGGGACGGACACAAGTGATGTTAAATGTATGACTCAACTTTGAGCCAAATAAAACTCTTTGCCCGACCACACTTTCTTCTCATGGATGAAATGGTCTCGAGCCCACACGTTCACATGATGTACAGAGAATCTTTGGTGGGCCAAACATTGTCATCATGGACTCACTTGATCTAATGGTTATGGAGAACCATGAGATGGGAATGCTTTCTCTTTTAGCTGTGGAGTTGGCATTGGTTTGTTGGTCAGAGGACAAAAAGATAGAGAAGCGTGGGTTGAAGTGGGGCTTCTTTAAACCCTGCCGAACATGCGGCACGATGAAGAAGACCATAATGAGTTTCTTTTCATGTGTTTATGCAGCTAAAATGGAGCTCTCTTTGCCTATATAAAGGAGCTCAACACAAGCAGCGAAGTGCAGGAGAGGAACACGCAAGAGAGTGAGAAACGTGAAGAGGGAGTCAAGCTCTGAGAGGGTGCTCCAAACGCCGTGATTTGTTTGAGTCGTGTTGTAATTCTCGTGATCGAAAATTTACGTGAGATTGAACACTTTGGTTTGGGATTAATTCTAGGTTTGGGAAAACGGTTAAGCAAGTGCGATTTGTAACTTTGTAATTCTTCGATTTTCTTAGTGGATTATTTGCTGGCTCTTCCGGTGAGCGTAGATTCCGACACTCGGACCGGACTACGTAGATCCGTTGTGTCCTTTTACCGTTCCTCGTTAATTTCTCTGGTAATTTCCTTATGCTCATCCTTGACTTAATTGCGACATTTGGTCTGATCCGATCTGCTTCCACCTATCGTGTGCTAATTCCTCAATACGTGAAGATATTTCTTAGAAAAAAGTGGAGATATAAATCAAAAGTCAATTGATTCCAAATAAGAATCGACTCCTAAATTTCGTGTCATGTATAAGATAACGTGAAAAAGTTGTTAAATATAATATGTCCAATCTTGCATTAGCCACAAAGATCAATTATTAAGCAAAAAGTATGCGCGTATGTTATGAGAGGTAGCAATAATGCAGTTGATGCTTCCGTCCCCTCAACTGCGAAAAATCTCATCAATTACATTTTTAAATTTAGCTTTTAAAGGGATTTGGACAATTATATGGATTCAAACCCAAAAAAAAACAAAAAAAATCCAAGCATGCGAAAAAAAAATAAAATTGGATAAGCCGTTTTTAGGCGGTGAAAACATTGATTGACCGCACTTGGTCAACCTAATATGAATGGAGCGCAAACCGAATTATGACGAACACTCGTAACCAATACACGTGAATAATTACACTCGGATCACAAAACTATGTTGTGTAACTCGAAAGCCAATACACATGATGTCTTCTTCTATATATGCTCTCTCTCTCTCTCTCTCCACATCCGCTCCTGTTCCTTTTTTCTAGATGCAACTCCGCCCCAGCTACATCCGCCACAACACCAATACCCGAGAGGATGGTCGACAACTGTTCCCTCTCTCTTCGACGAGAAAATATTAGGTGTATAAGATACTCCACGTCAGCCATACATTAAACCATCCGGAAACTGACACGTAGCGAGAACGGTCCCACTGTCAGAACTTTTAAACTCACCTTCTCTTTCTCCTCCCTCTCTGTTTCTCTCTAAGATCTCTCTCCGTTCACGGCCAAGTTCATGACTTCACACCTCTTCGGCTCCACACATCCGCGACCTCAGCTCCTTGTCACCGTGAGGGTGTCACGGTGGCAGTTGCGACCAAGAATCGAGGTTGCGATGCCATGGCCAACCGAGATCCGGGGTCGCCAGCGGCGGTCGCGGCCTCAATCAGAGGGTCTCCATGTCCAAATGGCAACCTCGACGAGGTTGCCCATGGCGTCGGTGGCCTCGATCCCTCATCGCAACATAATGGGCGACCTTGGATTGAGGCGCAAGTCGCAGTGGCGTGCTTGCGCGCGAGACAAAGATTGAATCGGCAAAGAGAGAGAACACAGCGACCGCTTCTTCGTCTAATTCGACCTTCACAGTTTGATTTTTGTTTTCCCCTTTGTTAGCCTGTTGAAGATTTCTTCATTTCTTGATTTTTTGTTGAGCACGGAGAATTAAAAAGAAGAACAGTGGAGGGAGGTTTTGATTACAGGACTGAAAATTGGTGAACTTCATCAAATCCCGTGAATGAACGGAGAGCTGTGCTGTGGGGTCGAACTTGAGAGAGACAACTTGGAGAGAGAGAGAACAAGCAAAAAGAAGAGCAAAGAGACAACTTCGTCGACGACGAAGCCCGACGCCCTAGCCGCCGCCCTAGGCCTAGCTGACGCCGACGGCCTCCGCCTCCGCCTCGACTCCCTCTGCGCCTGTCGACGCTGACGTCGTCGCCCTAGCCCTAGTCGACCCCTCCGTGTCCGCCTCGACTCCTTGCAGTTGTCACCGCCGTCCAACGAAGCTGTACCACGCCCCGCACCGCCCTAGCTTCGAGAGGTACAGATTTGAACTGAGATTCTTGTACAACCTGTATCCTTTCCTCTGGATCTCGTTTCTCCTCCTGTTTGTATTAGTTAGCTTAGGTGAGCGGTGCGGAGCAAAGGCCTTGAAGCAGTAGAATTAATTGTTCCCATTTTCAAGGACCATGAATGTTCATCTTCATCTTCATCTTCTTTTTGAATCTGATTTATGGGTTTTGAGTTCTTCGCTGCAAAGGATAGGCGAAGTTGCTTATCTTGGAGTTTCGAAATGACACTCTTTCCTTCTGTTGTTTCCATTAATTTAAGTCCAATTTGTCAATCCTCACATCACTACCTAACGTCAATTTGATTTCTAAATGGGCTTTCTTCTCTTTTAAGATTTATTGTGAGCATAATTTTTCGCTTAACAAATTGCCGCCTCTGGTTTTTGCAACCAAGCTGATGTTGTATTGCTATTAGACAATCGGGTTCACTGAAGACTCGGGCAATATACTCAACTTTAAGAATTCAATCCCGCCCACTCTTTCAAACAGCTTTCCCGAAAAGAACTGTTTGTTCCTTAATTTGCCAACAAAACCTGTTTATTGTAGATCGACTCTGTAGGAAAGAAAACATCGTTATTCTTTCTTTGTTTTATGATGTTGTGTGACTGCCATAGACATAATCGAGGAGTATGTAGCAAAGCATAATCGATATGTCTAGAAATAATACATGAGAGCTGAAAGATGTTTCTTGTATTTTACAGTCATAAACTCTCATCTGATTGGTGACTTTATGAATATCTGTAGTCTGATACTGCGAGGGTGAGAGTTCCAGAGCTTGAGTTGGAGCTTGCGAGTGGCACTTTTGGTGGAGTTGTTACCGCTGTTGAGAGATTGATCTCAAAGATAAGTGGAAGTGAGTAATCATACTGTTCTCTTCTATCATTCTATCACTTTATTGTCCTGTGTACCCAGTTGGTTTACCTTTTGTAATTGAATTGAGTGAGCCCAGAGATAGATCTGAAGCACAGATGAAGTATTTTTTATGTTTGAGTTGCACGCTGTGAAATTGAACATGCCTGGTTGGAAATCTTAATATGAATCAGTTGTAATGACCATTTGGTGATGTGGAAATTGAGTTAACAATAAATGCCTTACAGTTGAGTTTGTGTTTGCTCAAAAGATGCTTCCCTACCCTGTTAAAAATGAGTGTCAACTGATGATTACTGGTGGTATTGGAACTGAGATGATTTCATCGTGGACTCCGCACTGTTGGGCTTGTGCCTGGCTCTTGAGTCGGACTTTTGGTGCAAATTAATCAAGTGAAATTCTTCTTGAAGCCAATTGAGCTGCTTGTCATTTTATCTCATGATTTCTTTACTACTTTTGCAAACATTTGGGTTCTTTTGGGTGGATATCTTTATGTTTTGGGATAGGAACTAAGTGGTTGTTCAGGAGAGTTCTTGAAAACTTATTCTAAAATGTTTTTGCTGATAGAAAAGATGGAGTACCAACTTGCTGCCAGTGGCTATGTTGGATACCTCTAGGTGAACGTGGGAAGATATCGCCATGGAGATACTAGTGGTATAGTGTGGCATCTGTATTGTTTTTTGTTCTGTTCACTGTAGAATATGATTTGCATTTGCTCTTGATGTACATTAATGGAATGTGCTTGAAGTTGACATATGTCAGAACTTGTTGGCGCTGGCAGATGCATTTTTTGAAGGTCAACCTGACTTACAGATTTTAGTGTTCAAATCTAATTTATCGGAGTTCCACTTTTTAGAGTGACTCCTTTGTAGTCGGAGGAATCTTAATATAATGACCTCTAAGTTTAAAGTTCCTGGCGGGAGGCATGGTTCTGTTTTTCATTCTCAAGAGTCTTCTGGGAGCTCTTCAGGATGACTTTGTTTCAATGTGGAGCTAATTTCTATTTGCTATCACATTCATCTATTCATGCCATCGTGTGTTGATCTTTGCTTGGTTAATATAACTTGGGGAGGAAGCATTCTCCTTTTTCTTGATGGCCGAATTATATGCAATTTTTACATCTTTCTTGCTGGTTTTGATGCTTTGAACCTGTAAGTACTGGTATGCTTGTTTTGGTTTTTAGTGAGGAAGTGCGTTTATGTGAACTCTCTTTCTTGATGAGAAAGGTTTTTCTTGGCATATTTCCTTCATAGATCTGCTTATTCAAGATTTATTACAGCGTTTTGAAGGCTTTGTCAGATTACTTTTATGGTTCCTTCCAAGCTTCTAACTTGTGCATTTTACGTCTTCCACATTCCCCCTTCATTTTGGAGTGTCTTCTTTTCAGTCTATGTTTGTTTAGCATACTTGTGTTTTGTTTGCAAATTTTGATGATGCCGCATCTCCCCTGCCTTCTTGTTCGCCCTAAACTTTCGGTGATTCGAGCTGTTCCATGGACTAGGGCTAGGGCAACGGCATCGGCCCTTTCTGTATTGACTCTTTATGTTTGCAGTCTCATGCTCAAATTGGACTTAGGCTTTGCTCAGCCACTTCAAAATACTCCTTCACAATTGTAATTTCGAAAGTTTCCCCTAAAACTATTTTTTTTTCATTCCATTTTTGTAGCTCAGGTGCTTATAATCGGGGTGCTTAAATTGGGAATTGGGTTATTCCGAGAAGATTCGCAATGTGTATCAATTAAAATACGCGTTAGGTAGAAAGATTGGAGAAGTTATGAACAAGAAGGTCGTTTGCTGATTCTTAGCTGAAAATGTCTGAAAAAAGCTGATTCATTGCAATAATCAGACCAAAAGTAGAGGAACCTTTTTGCAATACTTCATAAAGCGAAAAGGAGCCACCTGCTCTGTTTTCAAACTAATACGATGAAAACAAAGAGAATTGAACCATTAGGTTCATATGACATACCGCTTCACACACAAAAGCGTGATATGGAAAAAGAAAAATCCCGATTTACATATCGAAATACATCAAGTCAAACTTACTTTCAAATCAAACCACCATAAATGAAGATTAGAAAATGACCAAGAGATTAGGGCCTTTTGGGTTTTCCCATCAAAGCTTGAAAATATTATTCAAATTTTAGAAAGTTATGATATATATGTAGGTGAATGAACATGTTAATATTTTTATATGAAAGTTTTAATTGTTTAAGATTAAAGAAAGTCATGGTGCGAGCACCGCAAAATATAAAGAAAAAAATAAACAAAAAAGTAAAAGATAAAGTCACTCTAAACAGATTTAGGAAACAAATTAGCTAATAAAATGGGAAAATTTACTGTTTAATTAAAATAAATCTAATCACAATTCTATCTCAAAATATCCCTTAAGCTTGCTTGAAAACAAACTCTGAAAAAATCTTCAACTTAAGGAAGCAAAATAAAATTGTAATCTCGAGTTGTCTGTGCCCGTCAAAAAACAAATCACAAAGCATGGCCGGGGACCAAAAATAAAATCTTGGGAACACCAAGGGCTAATACCGCAATTTCCCCAATTTCTGATATCCATTAAGAACTACTTGCATAATGTGAGTTTGTCAAGATTCAGGTCTGCCAGAACCGGAGCCCACCGGGAGAAAAAGCCAATTAAACTTGAGTACATTTAATATTTAAGTGCTAAATAGGATGAGATGCAAACATGCGAACAACATGATTGATGCGATTAACGTACAAAATAGCTAATGTTTGACAATGTTCTTTAAGCTGCTCGGAGTTCATGGTCGTAGCAAGTTGCCAATTTCACTACCCGCAGTGGCTGTAGGGTGTATATAACACCTTTAGGACGATATCAATTTGTTCATGGCACATGATCGCTATAAACAATACGAGAGACTATTTGAAATTTTAAAAAGATGATAATAAGTCATAAACTAGGTGCTATTGGGTACACTATAAGAGTGATTTCATTACAAGCTGACATGATCGAATTATTCTATCATCTAGCTTATCCCCGGGTGGTACAATCTTCCTTTGTTCTATTGCAGAATTAATACATTCTTCCCAAGTATATCTATGCAACTGTACGAGGATGATCGATCTTGTGCAAGGAATTTGAGGCTCAACTTGCCCATTGATGTTCTACCATTTGAAATTAGATCATACAAAGTGTTCATGAGGTCAATGATAGGATTTCACTCACATTAAGGTAAAGACAGATTAGCACCTTATTCAAAGAAAGAATGTTTGCATATTTGAAGGCCCTAACATTTGAGTCGCACCTACATTATATATTAGGATATTGGGTTCCTACGCATGCTATGAGAACGAAAGACATGATTAGTCAACAACCTAAACCCACCACAAAACATATTATAAATGAATTTTGAGCCTTATCTTGTGATATCTGTATCTCTCGTTTCATTGGCTGTTCAAGATTCCATCCATGTCTTTGGTCCAATCTTACATGGCCCGCTCTAGTCCGCTTGTTCGTGTAGTTCATATCAGTGTTGGTAGATTTTTTTTTTGAGTCTTTGAAAACTTTATGTTATATGGCAACTTCAAGGATTTAACCTTAGGGCCCTTGATCGAGGACCTTAACAACTCATAACTATCGATTAGTCAGATAGCCAGGGGGCCGAAAAAATGAAATCTTGGGAACACCAAGGACTAATACTGCAATTTCCCCAATTTCTGATATCCATTAAGAACTACTTGCATAATGTGAGTTTGTCAAGATTCAGGTCTGCCAGAACCGGAGCCCACCGGGAGAAAAAAGCCAATTAAACTTGAGTACATTTAATATTTAAGTGCTAAATAGGATGAGATGCAAACATGCGAACAACATGATTGATGCGATTAACGTACAAAATAGCTAATGTTTGACAATGTTCTTTAAGCTGCTCGGAGTTCATGGTCGTAGCAAGTTGCCAATTTCACTACCCGCAGTGGCTGTAGGGTGTATATAACACCTTTAGGACGATATCAATTTGTTCATGGCACATGATCGCTATAAACAATACGAGAGACTATTTGAAATTTTAAAAAGATGATAATAAGTCATAAACTAGGTGCTATTGGGTACACTATAAGAGTGATTTCATTACAAGCTGACATGATCGAATTATTCTATCATCTAGCTTATCCCCGGGTGGTACAATCTTCCTTTGTTCTATTGCAGAATTAATACATTCTTCCCAAGTATATCTATGCAACTGTACGAGGATGATCGATCTTGTGCAAGGAATTTGAGGCTCAACTTGCCCATTGATGTTCTACCATTTGAAATTAGATCATACAAAGTGTTCATGAGGTCAATGATAGGATTTCACTCACATTAAGGTAAAGACAGATTAGCACCTTATTCAAAGAAAGAATGTTTGCATATTTGAAGGCCCTAACATTTGAGTCGCACCTACATTATATATTAGGATATTGGGTTCCTACGCATGCTATGAGAACGAAAGACATGATTAGTCAACAACCTAAACCCACCACAAAACATATTATAAATGAATTTTGAGCCTTATCTTGTGATATCTGTATCTCTCGTTTCATTGGCTGTTCAAGATTCCATCCATGTCTTTGGTCCAATCTTACATGGCCCGCTCTAGTCCGCTTGTTCGTGTAGTTCATATCAGTGTTGGTAGATTTTTTTTTTGAGTCTTTGAAAACTTTATGTTATATGGCAACTTCAAGGATTTAACCTTAGGGCCCTTGATCGAGGACCTTAACAACTCATAACTATCGATTAGTCAGATAGCCAGGGGCCGAAAATGAAATCTTGGGAACACCAAGGACTAATACTGCAATTTCATTAACTTCTAATATCCATTGAGAACTACTTGCATAATGTGAGTTTGTCAAGAGTCAAGTCTACCAGAAGCGGGAACCCACCGGGAGTAAAAGCTACGAGTTGACATAGACTCAACCAGGGAAAGTTCTGGGAATAGAGAGTGGTCTCAACCGTGATATAAACGAAATCCAGTAGCGGCTAGTCAAGTCTACTTTATGTGCGAATCGTTGGTGAGGTCAACGAGGGATTTTCACTGGCATTAAGGTTGAGACAAACTAGTTACAAGAAAAATGTTTGCACGTTTGAAGACCGTAACATTTGAATCGCACCTACGTTGCATATTCTCACCCAACCTAAACGCACTTTATGCAAAGTTCTAAATATTTTTTCAATTACAGTGACAATAGAAATTAATGATTGAGTAATTATCTTAGACAACCACCCCCTTGTTTTTCAACATCCTTGGTAGTTTTCAAGCACTCTACGCAAATTGAAAAGCATCTCAATATAATCATATCAATAGGCTATCATTAATTCATGTTAGTCGACAATATTAGGCACAAGTTGTTTTTTGACTTACTAAAAACCTTTTGTTTTTTAGTGACCTTTTGATATTTAATATGTGCCACATCTTATGGATTGATAGGATCATACGTAAGGCGTTTGACATAAACGTGTGCCTGAGCAATTTAAAGTAACCATAGGTTTCCCTCAAGACTTGTCATCCCGCACAATCAGTTAAAACCAAAGAAAGTTTGCTTCATCCCTCCCTCGCTAACAATAAAGACAAATGGGCATGCTCTAGCTAGGATTTGATGCGTGATTTCTATTTTGGAGATGATTTCGATCGGAAAATGTGTTGGAAAATAGAGAACCGCATCGATGAAGCATTACTTTTCATTGATATGTTGTACAGTATATATAGAGATATCACCACCTATAATTATAGTGAAAGTTAAAGATAAAGGATAAAATTTTTATTTACATGGAAATTGAATAAAAGACAAATCAGAAAAGATCTCCAAATGATCAACTCGATAATACTCTACTTGATGTGTTATCTTCATACTAATTTGTAGAAGATTCCGCACTACAACCATTCTGATATTTTGCCTTTTTATTTGTTACTTTTGCTTAATGTGTTATCTTTGTGTTGATTAGTAGATGATTCTGCACTGCAACAATTTTGAGTTTTTACCTTTTGATTTGTTACTTCAATACATCAAACACAATTTGATTATGCATTTGGTTGGACAAATCAGTCCGAAACACCTCAGATAGCAATCTCTCTATATTCCTCATAAAACTTTGCACATAAATGTCTTTTTTTATCGATATCACCAAAGACATGGCACACCTACTTCAAGATACTCATTCACAATTATGTAGTGAATATATGTGCTAACATTTTTATATGAAAGTTTTAATTGCTTAAGATTAAGGAAGTCAAAATGCAAGCACCACAAAAATATAAAAAGTGAACAAAAAAGTAAAAAGATAAAAGTCAATCCAAACATATCTAGAAAATGAATTGGCTAATAAAACTGGAAAAATTACTGTTCAAGTAAAATAAATCTAATGATAAATCTATTTCAAAAATATCTCCTAAGTTTGAAAACAGTATTCGAAAAGATCCTAGAGCTGAGGAAGTAAAATAAAATTGCACTCTGAATTCCTCAATCTTTGATATCCGTAGAGAACGACTTACATGGTGTGAGCTTGTCAAAAGTCAAGTCTACCAAAACCGGAGCCAACCTGGAGTAAAAGCTACGCGGACTGGTCACGCCATTTAACAGTTGACGTAGACTCGACTATTCAAAGACCACTCAACTAGGTAAATTTCTAGGAACAAGAGGTCTCAAGCGTAATATAAACGAAATTCAGCAGTGCAAACGCAAAGGGAACAAGTCTTTCTCGATCGGGTGCTCTCCGTATTGAACTGAACTTGAAGGATGATTTCATTTCTCTTCTTTTTGGCTCATCCGTTAACGTGACTTTAGCGTCGTTGAAAAAGGACAAGAAAAAAGCATCCAGAAACAATCACTCAAAAGACAAAGAAAAGGTGACATCAATTCTGTCTTAACGTCCTTTTGTGGTAATTTGGAAGGTCATTTCCTCCTGCTTTATTTTTGCTTTTCTAAATTTTGTTTACTTTCGATGAAGCTAGAACGCTTCTAGGAAATAATAATATACATTTTATGCCAAGGTCTTTGATAAAGTGTGTGGCCACTTCAAGACATTTCGATTTGGCGAAGCTACACTAGACTCTCGTGGTGGAAGGAAAAAGAGCTCCCGAAAATGACAATAAAAATGTCTAGGTTATAAAGTGAGGCGATTCTCATAATCTTTTGGCAATTGTTGATCTTGATTTTTGGTCTGCCTTTAATCAAATTTATACTATTTTTTATTAATTCATCGTATAATGTTTTTATATCTCACCCTCAGAGCTAGATATTGGAGTTCACTTCGTGTCGCCTCCCCTAAACTATGTTTCTACATTCTGCACTGAATTTTTTCACCGCTATCGATTGATGTTTAATGTTCGCTTGCCAAATACTACGAATTCATTCTAGAAATTAAATCAGGAAACGACAACTAAGTAATAGTCCTGCATATTGCATGATTAAAGTTTAAGGTGGAACCATAATGGCATAAGATGCCAAAGTCTTGATTAATCCGGGGAAGTGCATCCCCTAGAAACTAAGCAATGAAAGATAACTAAGGTCAAATTTCCGAAGAAAGGAGGGTAATTATCTAATTAGTTTTAAATCTATTATATGGATCACAATTCAATTGTAAACTTTTCAACTTCGTCAATGCAATCCTAAACCTCTATATGCAATTCCAATGTAGCATTTCCGACCAATTGCAGCAAGAAATTGCTGACTAGCATCCAATCATCAATTACCATTCTACATGGATAATTTGTGGATCGCCGCTCATCGATTTTCAGGGGCAATTGGCTAGAAAAGCTAAATTGAAATTTCATGTAAAGATTTAGGACTACATTGACAAAATTAGAAAAATTATGATTAAATTGACATCCATACGATAAATTTGGAACTAAATTGATAATATTCCCTCTAAAAAATATGCACAAAAAATGTGCTTTAAAGCTACATTGACACTATCTATCCCCCACAGCCCCCCCCCCCCCCCCCCCTTAATATCGTCCCACTCCACAGATTGCTGTGAAGGTTTCTTTGTTGAGATTAGTAAGATTGATGTGCAATGCTTCCGAAAGTCCACAAACGTTACGGGAATACATTTGTCATCACATTACTAAAGTAGGGCAAACTCATGTTGCAATACATCTAGTCAGTCAATAACAAAACTGCAAATGCGTTTTCAAGTGTGCAAAGAACTGTGACTTATGGCAACTTAGTTTTGGCTACAGTGGGAGTTGAAATAGCCTGAACATATTTCCAAGTACGACTTGCTTGGTAGATTTCGGGCACTTTCACAAATTGAAAAGAATCTGGATATGATCATACCCACAGTTATCATTGATTAATATCAGTCGACAATATTAGTAGCAAGTTGTTTTATGACTTACTAGAAAATCATTCTCGAGTGACCTTTTGATATTCGATATGAGCCACATCTTCTAGATAAATAGGATCATACGTAAGGCGTTTGACATAAGCATGGGTCTAAACAACTTGAAGTAACAAGAAATTACCCTCAAGACTTGTCTTAACGCATATTCTACAGCAACGAAAAAAAGATTGCCTAGTATTTACATGAAAATAATCCAGAAATCCTCCATTTGCTCTGCTGAAAATGAATGGTCTGGAAAACTTTTTTCTTAAAAATGATCGCTTGTATTAATTAGACTAATTAGCTCATAGAAAATATTTTTTTTATTATTAATAATTTATATCTAAATATTTTCGTTCGCGCGTGAGAACAAAACTTGCACAATTGTGAGTTCGTCATGAGTCACTCTGCAAAGAAGGGAGCCCACCATGGGAAAAGCAAGCGCACCATTTCATGTGATGCCGACATCAAGCAATCATGCGTTAGTCCAAATATCTCAATTATTACTTGACGTATAACCATAAATTAGAATACTTTTGATGTTAGTACCGACTAAATATTGATAAACGAATTTTGTTAACAGTGTCTTAAAAGCACATTGTTAGAAAGGATCAGTGTACCTTCTTCCTAATGTATAAAGTATTCTCTTATAAGCGCTCCTTGACACAACCTTGAAAATTTCTCTTTTTTTCTTTTCCTATAAGATGTGTAAAGATTAAGCAAACGAAAGTTCTGGGAATCGAGGTCTCCAGCTTGATAGAAACAAAAGTCGGTTGTCGATAGTCAGTCTCCATTTTATACATGATTAATTCAGTCCTAAACCTTTTAAATGTGTAAATTTAATCCTAAATATTTTGACGATTTTCCAATTTAATCCTAAACCTATTATTTGGATAATTTGTTGGAAGGATTATATCGACAAATCATTAAAAGGTTTACAACTGGATTAGCAAATTGTCAAAAGTTTTAGGACTAAACTAGCACAATTGAAATGTTTAGGACTAAATTGACAAATCGTCAAAATGTTTAGAACCAAATTGAACAATTGAAAGGCTCATGCTTGAATTAGCTGCCACACAATATATTTAGGACTTTTTGGACAATTTTCCCTTAGTGACCGAAAGAGCTAGGAGGCAAACAATTTTCATTGCTCAGGTGCTTCAAGAGAGGAAACTGTCAGGTGAAAATAATTGTGAGAATGGACATGGGAAAGAGCTTGGAGGTGGAAATGAGTGAAGGTGAGTCATAAGCAATTGACTACGAGATCTCTTGAGTTTCAAAGGGCCGGACACTAGCCAAGGATTCACAGATTACCTTTAAACATGATATGCTAGAAGCGAGAATCTGTGTTCTCTACAACAAGGAAGAGGTCCACATCGGTAAAGAAATAGGTGATGAGCTACCAACAGCCACTAAAAAGTCGAAGATCTGCATGGCTATCTTATTTAAAGGTTATTCTTCTAGGGCGTAGTACCTTCGTGAGCTCGCACATATGGAGGAGAAAGACTGATGTGCAATGCTTCTGAAATCCCACGAGCATCATGTGACATGCATTTATCATCGCATTACTAAACTAGTTAAAAGTCATGCTACAATAGATTTGGCCAGTCAATAATAATAAAACTCATGGTGAATCGGTTTTGGCTACAATGAGAGTTGAAGTAGCTTAAGCCTATTTCAAGTACAACATACTTGGTAGTTTTCTGGCACTTTACACAAATTGAAAAGGATCTCAATATGATTATGTCAATAGGTTATCATTGATTAATGGAATAAAAAAAATCTTAAACTTATTTGCAATTGTACCAATTCAATTCTAAACATTTTTATTTTGATCAATTTAGTCCTAAACATTTTGACAATTTGCCAATGTAGTCCATCCGATTAATTTTGACTGGAAATCATTAATGTGGACACCGGCTGTTTTACGTGGTATAGCCAACATTGACTTAGACAATTCTTTTATAATTTTTAAATTTTTTATAATGTTTTATTTTCTTTTATTTTCTTTCTTCGTTTTTCCTTCTTTCCCCACTAGTCGCCAGGCCTCCCCGATGGCCGGTGAGGCTTGCCCTCTCAAGGTGAACGATCCTTTCATTGATCAGGTGCTCTGACAGGGGAAACCCTCAAGTGAAAATAAACAATCAATAATCAAAGCAGTTAAAATAAACAAAGTACGAGTAAAATAAACAGCCGAGCCACATCTGATAAAAGAAAACAAGTCCTCATTATTAAGCTCCAGATAGGACTCTGTGAGTGGTAAATGGAAAGTCTATGCAAGTTTTCTAAGATAAACTAATGTATCAAAGTATATATAACTATGCGGGTGTAACTTACTAAGCAACAACGCACCCAAAACAAGTTGCTTTCCTGAAATGACCTTCTAATAAGTATGAAAATGTAGCGTAATGTAATCTAAATGGAACACAATCCTCCGAGAATAATACAAATATAATGCAAATAAATCTAAATTTCCCCAAATGAACCCCTAAACATATTTTTTGTGATTTTTCTAAATTACTAACATGCAAGATGTAATTATTATTTTTTATACTTTTTATTACATGTGATCCATGCAATATCGCAATTAATTAAAATTACAAAAAAAAAGCAATCTTAATGACCTAAATATGCATCTACCCTATTTCAAGGAGAATTCTAATTCTTTCTGAAATGGCAATTATAATTATACAAACATTCTATTATAAATGCCTAATCGCGCAAATATATATGCATATCATGCAATCCCTATGAAGAATCTCTATGCAAACATTAGATTTGACAAATGACATAAAAAATGCATTAAATAGAAAACCAAGTGCTAAGTATTTTAATTAAACATGAAAACATGATAAAAAAAAATGCTTTTGCCGGCCTGTTTTTTTTCCCGCGTGCCCTCTTTTTTCTTCTCTGTTCTTGTGCTTTTATGCGTCCATGCCAGGCTGTTTTTGTTTGCCAATTCCTTTAACTTCATTTTTTTTATATTTTTATTAGGGTTAATAGGATACAAAATTCCAAACTAGTACACCTGTGACAAATTTACCCTCCGTTAGTTTTCGTTGAATTTTACTATCAAATAACTAAATTAAATGACACGTGGCAGTTGACGAGTGTATCAATTTATGGTTTTACCCCTCTATTTGTCACAAATTTACTAATTTATGATTTTTCGTGATAGTAATCCAATTTAATAAAGGGTAAATTTGTCACAAATGTACCAGTTTAAGGTTTTTAGTGGTCAAAATAATTAGTTTGGAGTAAATTTATCACAAAAATATCAGTTTAGGATTTTTTGTGGTCAAAAAATTAGTTTATGATAAATTTGTCACAGTTGTATCAATTTAGGGTTTTTCGTGGTATTAATCCTTTTATTATTATATTTTATAAAAAAATTTAATGCAAGTGACCCCTTTGAAAAAATCTAGGTGCCCACATATAGCATGCCATATTGTCAGCATTTTGTTGTGAGGTAAGTTAATGTCATTCCCAAATTCTCTAGACGAGAGAATTTCTACTTTAGAAAGAGAAAGAAATGCCATGCAAAGATAGCCACCCTCTCTTAGATTGAGCATCGGTAGATGAAAGAAAATTTCAATGCATTTTTCACAGTATAATCGAAAGTATCTCAAAGGAATAATCAGGATACTCCAAGTGCCGGAGTCTTACCATGTTTCAAAAAATATTTTCTAGTTTTTTTAAAGAATTCTTAATATTGAATTTAAGTATAAGTTTTCCACTAACTATGAGAATGTTTTCTATTGACTAATTTTCCTGAGTGATCCAAATATAGAAAATTATGGAGAGTATTTTCCAACAAGAAATTTTTTGCAAAAGAAAAACAGACCCTAAGAAATGTATTATGATGGTAAAAGTTCAAAATTTAATGTCAAAAAGAAAATTAAGATTTGTCTAGCTGTTTTATCCGTCGATAACAATTAATTACAAAACAATGTGCAAGAAATCACATTAACCTACCATTAAGATACATAGTTAGGTTTCGTTTAGATAAATCGATTAAGCTGACCATCTTGTGTGCAATTTGGCGAATCTGTTACTGTCTTACACATTGCAAGTTTGATAATGGGCATTGCTTGGTTCTTTCCATGGAGAAATTTTCCACTTTTATTGGGAATTTTCATGCTCCTTTTTTCAGAAAACTGAAGGTCATAAACTATACTGGAATTGCATATATTAGTCAATGTCTAGCTGTTTAAGGGCACAACACAAGGAGCGAATGGACCAAGAATTGAACCACCTGAAACAATTACTCGTACAGAAGGACAAAGAAATAAGAGGAGTGAAACAACATTTGCAATTGATCATGCGACACCTCAACCTCCAAGCTGATGACGTTCCTCCTGTACCTCCTACTAATCCAGTAGGTGATGGCCACAATGATGATGATAATGAGATTGCTGATGATGATGCTGATGATGATCCTTGCTAGTAAAAATTTCCAAGAGGTACTTATATCTTTATGCTTCTGCTGTTGAATAGATGTAAAAAAATTAACAGGGGTCAGGAGTTTGATATTGTGATGTTTGCGCTGCAGATGGACAGGACTAGTTAATATTCTTGGAGAACACTATAGACTACGTGAAACAACTTCTTGGCAAGATCAACATTTTGCCACAAGAGAGCGAACTGGCTAATTTAGAGCTTTGTTCCATTTCTTTCTTTTTGGGGTTTGTTCTTGTCTTTACTGTGATTTTCTATCAATGTTAAATATATACTCTATAATTGCTGTTAATTAGATTTCAAATCGAAATCGTCCCTAAACAACATTTGTCGCTAAATTATTCATTAAAATTCGTTGCCAAATTCATTTCGGAATAATGTCCGCTGCAAAAGTCAAAAATTTTCGTGGCAAAATATTGACAAAAAAAAAATTTGGTCGCTAATTAGCCACGAATTTTGCCACGAATAAGTTCGTCGCAAAAAACCGACAAAAAAAATATGGTCCCAAATTAGCCACGAATTTTGTCATGAAATTTGTTCGTGGCAAATTATCCATGAATTTTAGCCACAAATAAGTTAGTCACAAATAATTGAAAAAAAAAATTTTGTTGGCAAATTAGCCACGAATTTTGTCACGCCCCGCACTTCTCGGTGCGCTACATCCCTCGCAGAGGTCGATTCGTATGCGACGTCCCAGGACGCGTCGCCGACCCAAACCCAACACAGAGAATTAAAACACATGCAGAAGCAATTAAAACCACCCATACAAAGATAAACGTATAACCCAGGGTATCCACTGAAATTAATACTTGTACTAGTACTGAGAGTCATAAACAATATTCATTTACAGCCCCAAATACCAAAAATCAAAAACGATTCAAGGCCACTACAACTAGCCGGGGCTTCTCCCAAAAATTGCATCAGCACACCTGTCATCCTCAAGGCCGGGGATCTGAAAAGTCGGTTTTACAACAACCGTGAGAATAAATCTCAGCGAGTAATTCCCTAAACCTAAACTAGGCTAACATGCACCTCCTGACAAGTACTAACAGCACATAATACACACAAAACTGACTCAGGCCCTCGGGCCTAAATCTAATCCCACTAGACCCTGCAGGTTAGGCGTCAAATCAACAAAAGCAGCCACGCGACAGAATATAATCACAGCACATACATGTGCATTTCTTTGTCACAACGCATGTTATGCATATGCTAGTGCTCGCACTCATGCTCGTGCCTCATCAATGCAATATCGCACACTTGCACACCTAGCACTCAGCCATTTCTCAATTTCTTCTCCGACCAGCGTTAAGCGCATCGGGTCCGACCAGCGTAAAGCGCATCAGGTCCCTGGCAGCACACTTGCCCAATTTATTATTATTATTTCGACTCGAGTCATCACTTTTCCGCGGCCGGTGCGTCTAGCCTGCTTCAAGTGCATGAGGCGCGACAGCCGATCTGGCCCGGTGTCTCTAGCTTTGCTTCAAAGTGCATGAGGCGCAACTTTATTCTCCTTGCGAACGAGCTTGCTCCAAAGTGCATGAGGATGGTCGCCTTCCGGACGCACGGGCATCGTCACACTTCAAAGTGCATGAGGGCCAGTATCGACCCAAATGTCATGACCGAAGGTCCATGGGTGATCACACAACTCATTATTCCCGGGCCCGCGTTAGGGCATCAGGGCAATTTAGGTGATCACAATGCACATGTCATTCAGGCACATTCGTACATGCTCATGCCGTGCCAATGCTTGAGATGCATACTCATGGCTATCACTTTCACACTTGGGCATCCACATGCGCGATTTTCGATGTAACAGGTTCAACTCACACCGCGCATATTCAATTCCACAAATTAACATGCCCACTCAGACAATCAATTTCAAATCAGCCATAGCATCAAATTGACACACTACCCATGCACGAATTCGACACATAATTTATGCCTACAAATCACCCAATCACAAATTAGTGCAATCATGGAAGTCAAATCAAGCACTCGAGCACGGTACACCGTTCACACATATCAGTCACTTAAGCCGTTCCACATAGTACCGCGCAATTAAGGCCCACCAAGCCACACTAAACAAGTCACGACATTGCCAAATCACTCCCAATTAAAGACCATTCAATCGCTAACTCAGTCTATCCATCAATTGCGCCAATTGCACTACTGAGTCCTAATCAATCGCGCCTCGCCTAGATCGAATCTATCGAGGCTAGGCACTATACCACAATTTCCAGGCCAATGATTGTCATCAAAAGGCTCAATTATACTCCTCAAATATTATTCTAATTGACCATCACACAATTAAATTATGGCGCGCACTAAAATCCACATATTAAATCCAAACAATCCCGAACTCGGCCCGGTTTAGTCCAAACCGACCAGCCCACTCATTGCGCCTCTCGGGCCACTAATCCTCCATTAATTGATCATACTAATCCACCAAATCAACCACAATAACGATCCCTAATCACATTCACAATCTAACCCCTAAAATACCCTAATTAACCCCTAAACCCGTCTAGAAATGTACATTGGCCTAATTAGGGTTTAGGGTTGTACTCACCGGTGTCCTACGCTTAAAACGGGCCGGACGAAACGATTCGGGTTGGGTGAAAGATCTTGCCAAAACAAGTACCCGCGGATAAAGTGTCGCCCGGCGGTGAAAAAGGTCTTCAGGAAATGAAGCGGTACCGCCCGGTAGGAAGTGAACAGTGGCGGGCAAGGACGGAAACGGCGGGGCAAGCGATTCGGGGGCGGCTTAGCAAGGCCGGGCGGCGGCTGGGCCGGCCGGGGGCGGCGGCAAGCGGTAGCTCCTCCGTGAAGGCCTCCTCGGCCAAACCCGGGGAGAGAGGGCGAGACAGCCGGGAGGGAGAGTGAGGTGGAGTGAGGGTTGCGGTGAGTGAGGGGGGACGGGCGGTGACCCGGCGGCACGGCGCAGCGACGCATGGCAGGTGGTCAGCGGCCGGGCTCGCTGGCTCTCGCTGGCCGGGCTCGCTGGGCCGGAAATGGGAGAGCAAAGAAGAAGTGAGTGCGTGATATGAGAGGACAATGACTTCGGCGTCGGTGGTCGGGGCGACGCGACGGCCGAAGCCCGGGTTTGCGACGGCGACGCTGGGCGCCAAGCCGGAGGCGGAGGAGCGCCGAAGCCGAAGGCCGGGCCGAGGGCCGGCAGAGGGGAAAAGAGGGGAGAGAGGGGCCGCTGGGCGGGGCGACAGGTTCACACGGCTACGGCCAAGGTCGAGCTGGTCGGGCGACGGGCGATCATGAGCAAAGACGGGCGGAGGCGGGAGGGCCAGTCGGCAATGGCCGAAAGCGGAGGGGCAAACAAACCGGATCAAGAGGAAGAAGAACGAAGAAGAAGAAGAAGAGGGGAGGAGGAGAGAGAAGAGAGAGGAGAGAGACAGGTCAGGTCAGACAGCAGGGGAGGGGGGCAGGTAGGCATGTAGGGAAGGGACGTGCATGGGGAAAAAGAAACGGGGGAAGGGACGTGCTCGGCAGGGGGAAAAAGGGGAGAGAGAGAGAGAGAGAGAGAGAGAGAAAGAAAGAGAGTTTTAAACTTTTAAATTTAAGCGCGAATCAACAGACACGGTCCGAACTAAAATCGACCTATCGGTCCCGATTTAATTTCGGAAAAAGGCCTAACGACCCACAATAAACCCCGACGATATTCTAGGGCATACGGCCAAAATAAAATACTCCGAAACCGCTCTACGAGGGAGGTCTACCAGTCCAAATTCGTACCCGTTTCAAAAATACACTTTTCCACTATTCTTAATAATCTCGATACTGGCCACAATAATTTCGACACCGTCCAATTTATTTCGTCCCGAAACTCCCAGAAATTGATTGTCAAGTTTAGGGTATAAATAACGGCCAAATTCGATCGAGTGCGATTCTAGCAAAATTTCTATTTTTAAAAATAAGAACCCGAGAGTGATGGGTTCCGGGCGAAATTCTATTATAGTTTAATCGATTTAATTACACGTTTTATAATTCCCAAAAATGGGCCAAAATCCGGGCTGTTACAAATTTTGCCACGAAATTTGTTCGTGGCAAATTAGCCACGAATAAGTTTATCGCAAATAATTGAAAAAAAAATTTTGCAGGTAAATTAGCCACGAAATTTATTCGTGGCAAATTACCCACGAATTTTGCCACGAATTAATTCATCGCAAAAAAATGAAAAAGTTTTTTTTTTGGCAAATTAGCCACAAATTTTGCCACGAAATTTGTTTGTCGCAAATTGGCGATAAATTTCGCCACGGATAATTAGCAACAATTTTTGCCACGAAAATATTTCGTGGCAAAATTCGCGACCAACAAAAAAAATTATCAAAATAATAGCGACGACTTTTGCCACGAATAGATCTCGTGGCAAATTAGCGACGAATTTTGCCACGAATATTTAGCCAAAGTTTGCCACGAGTAATTAGCGACGAATTTTTCCATGAATAATGTTCGTGGCAAATTAGCCATGAATTTTGCCACGAATATATTTCGTCGCAAATTAGCCACGAATTTTGCCACGAATAATTAGCGACGAATTTTGTGATGAATTTTTTCCATCGCAAATTAGCCACGAAAATTGAAATTTTCCGTGGCAAAATTTTACGACGGCCTATTAGCAACGAATTTTTTTCGGTTGCTAATTTCGTCGCAAATTCATTTTGCCACGAATTTTTCCTAATTTTTCGTGACAAAATTCGTGGCAAAACCCTGCTTTTTTTGTAGTGTCAATCGTGGCAAGATGTGCCGGTGAAAGATTGATGAGGACCTTTAAACACTAAATTAACTGTATACCTTCACCGATGATTTATATTTTTTTTCTTTTTTGATTTTATTATACCGATGACCATCATGGAGCTGATTAAGAAATCAATCGATACATTGACTTGTTTGATAACCGTTTACTCGTATGTAAATTTAATCGATGCTCTCAAATACTTATCCCGTAGTGATGCCATTTCTTTGGGCCGCATCTCCTGGTAGATCGCTGAACCAGCAATGGCAATATATTTTTCGTCCCTGCTAATAAATTTTCTACGTTGAAAGTTCATTGATCAAGCCAAAATGTATGGTCAAGACCAAGAGACGTTCAGGAGCTCCTTTTGTCATGGCCCCTCAAAATTTTTGCCGCATCGTCATGTCTTTCCCATTGGTCACGAGATCCAAAAAAATTCAATTATTTTCGTTAGTGACATGTATCAAAAAAAAAATATGGGCCTAAAGTGGCGTAACTTTCTTAAAAAAGGGATTTAAAGTGGATATTATTCCAAATAAGGACATGAAGTAACTAATTTAGTCTCAAATAAATATCCGAACTCACTGGATGAAAAACTCTTATTCACGGCCATGCGCATTTTTGTCAAGTCTTCTTATCTTCTTTATTTTTCATTTCCTTTTTTTCTCTTCTCTCCTTTTCCATTTGTTTTCTTTACTTTCTTTCTTCTTCTTTTTCTCCTATCTTCCTCCTCAAGCCTGATCCGTCGCTTTGCATCAGCTCCCTCTTTGACACTATTATTCATTGCCGATCGCTTTCTCCAACTCCGAAATCCTCCTGAGCTGTGACTTCAGTAATGGCTTCCCAATCGCGACCCGAAAGGCCCGTGATGATGGTGAACTTGAGAATTGTTGTCGAGGGATTAGATCTTTGGGGTCATGGCTCCAGCGGTGACTTATGGATCGTCTCGTCACTGATTCCTCTTCTACTGCACAAGCTCGAAATTCAGTCCAACTCCCTCAACTAACAACTCCGATTTCGGAGAGCTTGAAGGGTGTGATTCGAATCTAAACAGTATGATGCGAGAACCAATTCTTTAGGAATTTCAATTTCGATAAATCTGGTAATAATATCAATTTTGGGCCATGCTTAATCTCAAGGTTCAACAAACTTGTGGGAAGGTCCAATAGGTGTTCAACCTTGTAACAGAGTTCCAAAGCAAAACAGGAAAAAAGAAAGTGGGGGCATTCGTAGGAAAATTTCAGAACCATATGCAATCGGAAATCGGATGCTAAGGAGAGATTGTGTCGATTTTCTGCATTTTTGTCTCGCATTGTCAACCAAAAACAAAGGCTTGATTAAGAAATTTCTTGCCGAAAGGGAATATATTTTCGTGTGATTCGAGTTGAGACGCCCTTTCCCTTTTGATTGCGGACAAAAGAAGTCACTTATTGAACTGAAATTGAAGGATGATTTCATTTATTTTCTTTTTGGCTCATCCGTGAACGTGACTTTAGCGTCGATGAAAAAGGAAAAGAAAAGCATCCGGAAACATGGCCCAGTCTAATTAAGACCATTTCATGACAAGGTTATCTCCTGAAGATTTTCTTTCTAATTTCAGGGCTCAAGTCCAAAAAAAAAAGAAAACACACTAACTTTACCTTGAGTGACAATTTTAGCTAGAACTTATTTTTGTTTCATGAAAAATCACCAACTTTCACTTAAATCCCAAATCTGGCTCGAACAATTTGAAAATTTCACATCATGGGGGCCAGATTTGGGACTTGAGTAAAAGTTGATTCTTTTTATTGAGACAAAAAAAAATTCGAGTCAGAATTGTCACTCAAGGTAAAGTTTATATATATTTTTTAAATTATCCCTAATTATAGCGGATAACAATTACTCGAAAGACAAAGAAAAGGAGATATTCAATAAAAAAAAATTCTGTCTTAACGTCATTTTTTGGTAATTTGGAAGGCCATTACCTGATGCTTTAGTTTTGCTTTTCTAAACTTTGTTTACTTTCGACGAAGCTAGAACGCTTTTACACGGGGATCCAATCTGATTTCATGTAGCTTTCGGTGAAAGCACTCGGAAATATGACACATGTTTTATGCAGGTCTTTGACGAGTGCAAAATGAGGTGGCGTCAAATCCTCGGCCTTCCAAGCAATTATGCAGTTCTTTTCACAAGGACTTTATGCAAAGGTCTTTGATAAAGTGTGTGGCCACTTCAAGACAATTTGATTTGGTCTTAACATCGAAGCTAGACTAGACTCTTGTGGTGGAAGGAAAAAGAGATCCCGAAAAGGACAATAAAAATTTCTAGGTTGTAAAGTGAGGCTATTCTCACAATATTTGGCGATTGTTTGATCTTAAGTTTTGGTCTGCTTTTAATCAAATTTATACTATAATTTATTAAATCATCGTGTAAAGTTTTTATATCTCACCTTAGAGCTAGATATTCATGCAAAGGTCTCTGATAAAGTGTATGGCCACTTCGAGACAGTTTGATTTGGTCTCTGATAAAGTTTTTGTATGGCCACTTCGAGACACTTCAAGTACAAAATGCTTGGTAGTTTATAGGCACTTTCACAAATTGAAAAGAATCTCAATATAATCAATACCCACAGTTGTCATTGATTAATATCAGTCAACAATATTAGTAGCAAGTTATTTGTTGACTTACTAAAAATCATTATTGGGTGACCTTTTGATATTCAATATGTGCCACATCTTCTAATTTAATAGGATCATACGTAAGGAGTTTAACATAAGCATGGGTCAAAGCAACTTAAGGTGATAAGAAATTACCCCCAAGACTTGTCTTGCCACACAATCATTTCAACAGCAACAAAAACTAGACTGCCTAGTTTTTACATGAAAAAAATGAACCCCTTCCCATAAATCCCCCATTGAATTATTGGTTAAAAGTGTGAGACGTAGGCTCCATTTATTTCGCGAAAAATGAATGGATTGAAAATTTTTTTTCTTAAAAATGATCGCTTGTATCGATTGAAATAATTAGTTATAAAAATATTTTTATAATTGACAACAATTTATGTCTAAACATTTTCGTGGACGATGAAAATAAAAATATATTTTCCAAATCATTCATTTTTTGTGAAACACACGAAGTCGTAGTGCAAAACATACTAGATGTTCAAGTCACTCTGGGTCATGAAAGATGATATGGTGTAGGCAAAAACTACAGCTTGGCAAAGGCAAAGCAAAACAGTGTCAGATTTCAAAAAAGGAAACAGTAATATATTATCTAGGAAAGTTTATTGTTCAAGTAAAATTTATAAAAAGAAAGGAACTAGAAAATAAAATAAAGGTCATTTCAAACAGATCTAGGAAACAAATGAACTAATAAAACGAGAAAAGTTACTGTTCAAGTGAAAGAAACCTAATCATAAATCCATTTAAAAAAATATCGCCTAATTCTGAATACAGTATTTGAAAAATCCTAGAGTTGAGGAAATTAAACGAAAATAAAATAAAAAAGTGGTCGAAAATGATCTCCCAAAAGCACGAGGACTGACACTGTAATTTCTCCTCCATTGAGAATGAAACTTGCACAATTGTGAGTTCGGCAAAAGTCATTCTGTCATTTCATGTGATGCCGACACGAAGCAATCATGCGTTAGTCCAGATATCTCAATTATTACATGATATAAGCATAAATTAGAATACTTTCGATGTTAGTACACATTGAATATTAAGAAACGAATTTCGTTAACAGTTTCTTAAAGCACATCGTTAGATTGGATCAGTGTACCTTCTTCCTAATGTATAAAGTTTTCTCTTTAAAGCACTCCCTGACATGACCCTCAAAATTTCTCTTTTCTCTTTACCTATTGGGGACGCGTAAAGATTAAGCCAACGAAAGTTCTAGGAAACGAGGTCCCCAGTGTGAGATAAATGAAAGTCGATTGTCGATAGTCAATCTACATTTGATGCAAACAGAGATAATTGTCTAAAATATCCTAAACCTATTGTACGGTGACTAATTTAATCATAAACCTCTCAAATGTATAAATTTAATACTAAATATTTTGACGATTTGACAATTTAGTCCTAAACCTTTCAAATGTGCAAATTACTAACACGCAAGTCCACGCAAGATCGCAATTAAAATTACAAAAAAAAATGCAATCTTAATGTCCTAAATATGCATCTCCACTAATTCAAGGATAATTATAATTCTTTCTGAAATGGCAATTATAATTATACAAATATTCTATCATAAATGCATAATCGTGCAAATATGCATGCCATGCAATCCATATGCAGTATCTTTATGCAGACATTAGAATTGAGAATTGATCAAAGAAATCGGATATCCGATCATTTCCGCTGCTTTTGCCGGTTTGTCTTTTATCACGCGTGCCCACTTTTTCTTCTCTTTTGTTGTGCTGTTATGCGTCCATGCCAGGCTGTTTTTGTCTGCCAATTCCTTTTACTTTTAATTTTTTAATTAATTAAATTTCTTGATTTTTTTTTATTTTATATTTTATCTAAAAAATTTAATGCAATTGAAACTTTGGAAACATCCGGGTGCTCACACATAGCGCGCCATATTGTCAACATTTTGTTTTGAGTTAAATTAATGTCATTCCTAGATTCTCTGGACGAGAGAATTCCTATCCCAAAAAGAGAAAGAAATGCCAATCAAAGATAGCCACCCTCTCTTAGATCGAGCATCGGTGGATGAAAGAAAATTGCAATTCATGTTTCATAGTATAATCGAAAGTATCTCAAACGAATAATCCGGATACTCCAAGTATTGGAGTCTTGCCATATTTCAAAAAATATTTTCTAGTTTTTTAAAGAATTCATAATACTGAATTTAAGTATAAGTTTTCCACTGACTGTCACGCCCCGTACCCCACGAAGCATGAACATCCGCGCTAAGGTCGAAAAGAGGTGTGACACTCCCAGGATTGCGTCACCGACCCATAAACCCAAATCAGAGAATAAACAAACCTCAAGCGGAAACAACGTATATGATATATATACACCCAGACTAAATACTTAATAACCATGAGAAGCATAGACAATCAGCTATAAAAGAATAAGCCAGAATATATGTCCTTTACTAACATATATATATATATATATATATACACTATTCATTTACACACAAAAAGATACATCAGCTGGGCCACGAAACAAAAAGGGATCTATGGCCTGGGTATAACATGTAACTATTGGTAAGAGGAAGTTACATCAAAAGGAGTCAGCTTCTATTCTTAGCTTTGGGACCTATCCTAGGGTTCCCAATCGGGATCGGAACTCGAGGACTCGAGAGGAACTCTCGATTTGCTCCGGCTCCTCCTCGAACTCATAGCCTCCGAGCTCGGTCTCGGCTCGGGTCATCTTGCACATGCTCATCTACATCCATAGGCTCGGGGGCCTCGGCATCCACTGCTCGGGGATGGGATCCACTATCTCCGGCTCAAAAGCTAGTCCGCCCCGGCTCCTCGTGTTCCTCCTCGTCATCTACAATCTCATACTCGACACCGTAATCCAAACTATCCTCCATATCAATATCCACAACATCACCGTCTGGACCTTTGCCGGTCCAAGCGACCTTCCCGACAAAGCGGGACATCGGCGGAGACCTAATAGGACCAAACTCGTCTCAAAGCGGTCCCGAAAACACCAAGCTAGATATTCGTGGGTCTCCTCATGTGCTAAGCCCACATCTACCCAAACTAACGTATAATGTCGTATGTACACCTCGCCATTCCCCACTGGATGAACTGTCACTGTGGGCTCGATGCAAGTGGGGATCCCAAAGCATGTGGTGCGTCGTCAAAATTCATGGCGAGGATACGAAATGTCGGTTTTACCACAACCGTGAGATAAACTCAGCAAGTAATAAACCCTAATCCTAAACTAGGCTAAAGTGCATCTCCAGAGGTAAATAAAAACGCACGAATTACTGAACCAATAAATAAATCATGATAAGTTCACATGAGTACGGTCAATTCCAATCCTCGACCCTACCGAAAGTTAGGCTTTCGATAACATTATTACTTGTAAGCGGTTAAATCGACCTGCAGGCCATGACCCAATGGTCATCTCAGCTAACTCGACCAAGGCCATGACCCAATGGTCATCACAATTAAATCGACCAAGGCCATGACCCAATGGTCATCACAATTAAATCGACCAAGGCCATGACCCAATGGTCATCATAATTAAATCGACCAAGGCCCCGACCAAGGGTCGGTCACAATTATAAATAAAACCAAGGCCAATCAAAGGCCCAATTAAATCCCAATGGGCTTCCAACAATTTCAAGTCGGTCACAATTATAAATAAAACCAATGTGGACATTCACAATCAAAGGCCCAATTAAATCCCAATGGGCTTCAGCCCTCAATTTTCAAGTCAATCCATAGTCAATCCACATCAAGGCCCATTAAATTTCTAATTTCACTAATTGGCCCATTTAAAATTGTCTAATTTGGGCCCATTAAATTAAAATTCGGAGCCCATGAGGCCCATCCCAATTCAAATTTCGTCGGCAATTTCTCTAATTTACATTAAACCACCATAATTAGTCCTAAGCCTTAGGACCAAAAGTCTACAAGGGTCTAATTCAAACCCAACCAATAATGCAAGGGTATTATGGTAAAATACCCCCTAACTAAACCTGACCAGGTCTGGTTTGGTCCCTTAACCCTAGTTAGACCCCCAAAAATCCATTAAAATTCGAAATAAAATAAAACACTATAGGGGCATTTTTCGTAATTTTCCGGTCTGGACCGAAATTCCAATTTTTTTCGCTCATACGCGTTCCATACGTGCGTGGCCAACATAATATGGCGTCGGATTCGCGAAATGAAATTTCTAAGCCCTCGGAAATCGTCCAGCGAAATCCGGGAATAAAATAATATTATTTTCCAATTTTTGTCGAAATTCAACTTTTTGGCCAAAACCGCTCTAAATCGTGTGGCCACCCCAAAAAGACCTTGGCGCGAAAAATAACCTCGATCGGGCGTCGAATCGGGTCTCGGTGTCCTGGGGGCAAAACCGTCTTTTCTCAATTTACAGCCGGATTTTCGGTTTTCAACGCAATAGTCCCCAAACATGAATGGCCACTCTAAATTGGCGTCCGTCTTACAAAATAGTCGTAATTACCCTTGATATTTTGATGTCAAAGTTCGGTGCCCAATATCGCGATCACAATAGCTCGTTTTGCGGTTTAGGGTCTCTCGCTAACGGTGGCTGTTTAGGTATTACAGCGTGTCGACCTAAGACGTCCGAGTCATGATGGCCTCAATTTCGAACAACGAGAGGAATTATCACTAATACCGGGGTCACGATCGTTTGGATTAAAATCGGGGTTATTTATCGGGCGTACTTTCGGATGTGCGAAATCACTCGCGATCCGATCATCGTCGCTGAAAATATCGACCCGTCCTTTTTCCTAAGATCGGCCTATATTGGTTCAAAATATTTCCTCGGCGTTCGTTGAAATCGGGCTCAATCGTGGGCGAGTTCTCGGTCCACGTGCCGATCCTATTTAGCCTTTCCTTTTTGGTTAGTATCCGTGGTGATCAATTCAGGCGAGACTTACTAAAATTACACGAGAATTCACATACACTTTATTGGACTCGATAGCGGGTCAAAATTTTGGGCTGTTACAATTCTTCCCCCCCTTACAAAAATTTCGTCCTCGAAATTTGTGCTTCACTCCTGATCCTCGAACATCGGGGGGTGTTGACGTCGCATGGCCTCTTCGCTTTCCCAAGTAGCGCCTTCTGTCCCGTGGTGCTCCCAAACTACCTTAACCATCGGGATTGTCTTATTCCGAAGTACTCGATCCTTCCGATCTTCAATTACGATTTGGTCTCTCCCGTATGACACCACATCGTCCACATCTATTTCCTCGTATCTTAGAACGTGTGTCGGGTCTGGTTCATACTTCCTTAACATTGACACGTGGAAGACATTATGTACCTGGGACAAATTTGGTGGCAGGGCAAGCCTATACGCCATATCGCCAATCTTTTCCAAAATCTCAAACGGTCCAACAAACCTCGGACTCAGCTTCCCTTTCTTGCCAAATCGGGATAACCCTTTCATAGGTGACACTTTGAGAAACACATGATCTCCAACTTGGAATTCCAAAGGTCGTAAATCTCCGATCGGGCATAATTTTTTGGCGATTCTGTGCTATGTCTTTAACCTCTCTCGGATAATCTCAACAGCTTCCAACATTTCTTTGTACCAACTACGGGCCCGTAATGCTTCGTTCTCACTTCATCCCAACATACGGGAGTCCTACACGCTCTACGCCATACAAAGCTTCAAATGGGGCCATCTGGATACTCATTGATAAGCATTTATTATCCAAACTCCACTAAATGTAGTACATTCTTCCCATTTACCACGAAAATCCAAGACACTGTTCGCCAACATATCCTATAGAGTCCGGATAGTTCTTTCTCGATTGACCATCGATCTGCCGGATGGTAAGTATCTTCGAAGCGCACTTTTGTCCCCAAGGCCGTCTGAGACTCTTCCAAAAATTCGCTGTAAACCTCGGATCACGATCTGATGTAATCGTCACTGGCACTCCATGCAGTCTGACAATCTGCCTTACATACAGCTCTGCATACCTTTCTAACTCAAAATCCTTGCGCACTGCCAGAAAATGCGCTGACTTAGTCAGTCTATCCACTATCACCCAAATTGAATCATGCCCTCTCTGACTTCTTGGTAATCCGGTCACGAAATCCATAGTGATATGTTCCCATTTCCACTCGGGAATTTCCAACGGTCGCAGCAGTCCTCCAGGTTTACAATGTTGTGCCTTTACCTGGCGACCGTCAAACACTTAGCCACATACCTGGCCACATCCGTTTTCATTCCGTTCCACCAATAATCTTTGCCGTAGATTACGATACATTTTCGTCTTTGCCGGGATGGATCTTTGTAATTCTTCTGCGATGAGCTTCTCTTAATATTTCTTCCTTAAGCTCGGTATCATCGGTACACACCATCGTCCTCTAAATTTCCGAGGATTCCATCCTCGATACTTGGAAATCTGGTTTCCTTGTAGTGGCATCCATTTCCACGATTTTACGAATCTCACGATCCGTGGACTGCAAAGCCTTAATCTTGGTGCGAATCTCGGCTCGATTCTCAAAGTAGCAGATTCGACACATGGCTTAATTCAAATTTAAATTCTGAATCGTAGCTTTTCCAATAGTGTCCACTCCTTGATCATCATGTGCGCCATACTCGATTTGCGACTTAGCGCATCCGCCACTCGATTCGCCTTTCCCGGGTGGTACATGATATCGCAGTCGTAATCCTTCAGAAGTTCCATCCATCTGCGCTGTCTCATATTCAGCTCTTTTTGTGAAAACAGATATTTGAGGCTTTGATGATCCGTAAAATTCGGAACTTTTCTCCACATAAATAATGTCTCAGGTTTTTAGTGCAAACACAATGGCAGCTAACTCTAGGTCATCGTCGGATAATTCAACTCGTGTGGCCTCAAGCGGCGTGGCGCATATGCAACTACTTTCCCATCTTTGCATTAACACACAACCAAGCCCTTTGAGGCGAAGCATCCTTTGTATACCTCGAATCCACCGGGTCGGAGGGATAGTTAAGGCGGGTTGTTGTCGATCTATGCTTAAGCTCACGAAAACTTCGTTCACACTTGTCGTCCCATTCAAACCTAGTCTCCTTTTTCGATAATGTCGTGTCAATGGGCGTGGCTATCGGCGAAAACCCTTCCACAAAACGTCGATAATAGCCAGCCAATCCTAAAAAACCGATCTCCGTCAGCGATGTCGGCTGGGCCACTTAAGCCTCTGCTTCAATCTTAGTCGGATCCACAGATATCCCTTCTCCCGATACAATATGTCAAGGAAGGCTACCTTGCTAAGCCAGAACTCGCATTTTCCTGAACTTCGCATAAAGCGCATGCTCCCTTAATGTCCGTAGTACTTCGGTCAAATGCACTCCGTGTTCTTCTGAACTCTTCGAATACACCAGAATATCGTCAATGAACACGATAACGAACTGATCCAGAAATTCTTTAAAAACTCTGTTCATCAGATCCATGAAAGCTGCATGGGCATTCGTCAAACCGAAGGGCATGACGGTAAACTCGTAATGCCCATACCTCGTCCTAAATGCAGTCTTGGGTATATCCTCCTTCCGAATCCTTAACTGGTGATACCCTATCCGTAGATCAATCTTGGAAAACACTGACGCCCCTTGCAACTGATCGAACAAGTCGTCGATTCTTGGCAGTGGGTACTTATTCTTTATAGTCACCGATTCAACTTGGGTAGTCTATACATAATCTTAACGTCCCATCCTTTTCCTCACAACGGGATTGCGCTCCCCATGGAGACGCACTAGGACGAATGAATCCTTTGTCTAACAACTCCTGCATCTGGACTTTCAGTTCCTTCAATTCAGACAAAGACATCCGATACGGGGCCTTAGAAATTGGCTCAGTACCTGGGGCCAATTCTATTACGAATTCCACTTCCGTTCTGGCGGCAAACCCGGTAATTCTTGAGGAAAAACCTCGGGGAAATTGCACACTATAGGGATTTCTTCCAACTTAGGTTCCACCAATGTCGGATCCTTAACATTAACTAAATATCCCTCACAACCTTCTTCGAGCATCTCAGTTGCCTCTACCGAGGAAATCCAAGGGATCGAGGTTCCTCCTCGATTTCCCTGAAATTCAAATCTAGGACGTCCAATCGGATTAAATTGGATCGTCCTACTACCGCAATCCATAACGGCTTTATATTTGGTCAGCCAATCCATACCAATGATCACATCAAAGTCATACATGGCTAACACAGCTAAATCAATCCTTTCCTCAACATTTCCGATCAAAATTTTACAGTCAAGACACCCCAACGATACTAACACCTTATCATGCAGTGGGGTCGTCACACATAACATGATTTCAAGTAAAACAGGCTCCAGACCAACCAATCTGACAAACTGTTCGGAAATAAAGGAATGGGTTGCCCCGGGATCAAATAACGCATAAGCCGCATGATCATAGAGAGAAACGGTACCTGTGACCACGCCCGGCGCGTCCTCAGCATCCTTTCGCGCCATAGCATATACTCGTCCTTGCGCAGGCGGTCTACCCTGAACAGCCGGTGGGGGATTCCCGACCTGATTTCCCGCTCTGGGTGGCTGCTGTTGTCTGGGGGTCCCGAAAGTCGTTGTTGGGGACAATTCTTTATCTGGTGTCCCAAACTCCCGCAACGAAAACAAGCTCCAATTCTATTTGGCGCTTGATTGGGCTTCCCTATAATCCTTCTCGGGGGCGGAACAAACCGTCTATTGCTGGCCATTGGTCTCTTTCCAAAGCGACGATTGTCTCGATTCGGAATAAACCTCGAACCCGATGCTGTTGTCCTTTCTATCTGATCTCGCTCCATAGTTTGGGCTCGCTCATACAGTTCTCGATAATTTCTAATATTCAACAAAAGCATCTGAGTGCGAAGTTCCGGTTTCAATCCATCCCGAAATCTTCGAGCCTTATCCAGGGAATTCTCAACCATCCTTGGGGACCGTCTGGATAATCGGTAAACTCGCCTCATATTGTACCCTTTGTCATCGACCCCTGGCGAAGCCTCATGAACTCCGCCATCTTCTTCTCACGGGCACTCTACGAGAAAAAGCGCCCATAGAAATGCTCAACGAATATCGCCAGTGTCATTTCCATAAACTCACGGAAACACTCTATCCTTAACCGCCTTCCACCAATCGTGGGCATTATCCTGCGATTGATACGATGCCAAAGAAATCTTCTCTCTATCGGTACACTCCAACAGGTCAAACGCTTTTTCTAACTCCTCCACCCAACGCTGGGCGGTTTTAAGGTCACCTCCGCGTGAACTTGGGCGGTTTCGACAAGGCTGCTCCACCAAGCTGGTGCATTGGTCTCGGTGCCACCATTGGTTTGCGCTTAATCGGGCGTGGCTTGGGCTTGATTCTCATGGGCCACGACAGACAAGCTGCTGCAGCCTCGGCAACTTTGATCGCATTCTCTCTTTCTGTGTTTGCCTATCCATCACATTACTAATCCTTTCTAATGCTCGAGAACTCCTTCCATCGGCGGATCTTCCGCATGTCTAACATCGATTCTTGGGTCTCTGCAGCCCCAACACCAACTCTAGGGTTCTCTCCCTCTCTAGCACCCTTGACCGATGTTTTCTATCGCTCTCGCTCTAGTACGACCTCCACTTCGAGCTCCTCTTCGGGTGCCCCTCCTTGGGACTCTTCCCACTCGTCCTCTTCCACTGCTCATCCTAATACTCTGAGTGTTCAACTACTTGATATAATTCCATCCAGGAATTAGAGACCTAAACCAACTAACCGGTCTAAGTGCTAGGCAGGTATAAGCACAAAAGCAATTAAGCACTCAGCATGCGACTAACACAACAGCACACAATTTTCACCCGAGAACTCGCATACTAACCTTGGGTCTGCCGCACCTGCATATTACTGGTTCAATCAATCCTCACAACATTCAAACACATACATTCTGGAGACGCACTTAGCACACTAGGTCATCCTATAGCTACCCATGGTCATTTCTCCTTATCACTCCAAGGCTCAACTAGATCAAACAGAGCTATCCTTGCTCTGATACCAATTCAAGAGGGGTTGTCACGCCCCGTACCCCACGAAGCATGAACATCCGCGCTAAGGTCGAAAAGAGGTGTGACACTCCCAGGATTGCGTCACCGACCCATAAACCCAAATCAGAGAATAAACAAACCTCAAGCGGAAACAACGTATATGATATATATACACCCAGACTAAATACTTAATAACCATGAGAAGCATAGACAATCAGCTATAAAAGAATAAGCCAGAATATATGTCCTTTACTAACATATATATATACACTATTCATTTACACACAAAAAGATACATCAGCTGGGCCACGAAACAAAAAGGGATCTATGGCCTGGGTATAACATCTAACTATTGGTAAGAGGAAGTTACATCAAAAGGAGTCAGCTTCTATTCTTAGCCCTTTGGGACCTATCCTAGGGTTCCCAATCGGGATCGGAACTCGAGGACTCGGAGGAACTCTCGATTGCTCCGGCTCCTCCTCCTCGGAACTCATAGCCTCCGACTCGGTCTCGGCTCGGGGTCATCTTTGCACATGCTCATCTACATCCATAGGCTCGGGGGCCTCGAAGATCCCTTTGCTCGGGGATGGGATCCACTATCTCCGCTCAAAAGCTAGTCCGCCCCGACTCCTCGTGTTCCTCCTCGTCATCTACAATCTCATACTCGACACGTAATCCAAACTATCCTCCATATCAATATCCACAACATCACCGTCCTCGACCTTTGCCAAATTGGTGACCTTCCCGACAAAGCGGGACATCGGCGAGACCTAATAGGACCAAACTCGTCTCAAAACGGTCCCGAAAACACCAAGCTAGATATTCGTGGGTCTCCTCATGTGCTAAGCCCACATCTACCCAAACTAACGATAATGTCGTATGTACACCTCGCCATTCCCCCTTTGGATGAACTGTCCACGTGGGCTCGGCGCAGTGGGGATCCCAAAACGTAACGGGCGTCGTCAAAATTCATGGCCGAGGATCCGAAATGTCGGTTTTACCACAACCGTGAGATAAACTCAGCAAGTAATAAACCCTAATCCTAAACTAGGCTAAAAGTGCATCTCGAGGTAAATAAAAGCATGCAATTCTTGAACCAGTAAATAAATCATGATAAGTTCACATGAGTACACAGTCCAATTCCAATCCTCCAGCCCTGCAGGTTAGGCTTTCGATAACATTATTACTTGTAAGCAGTTAAATCGACCCAGAGGCCATGACCCAATGGTCATCAACAGTTAACTCGACCCGAAGGCCATGACCCAATGGTCATCACAATTAAATCGACCCGAAGGCCATGACCCAATGGTCATCACAATTAAATCGACCCGAAGGCCATGACCCAATGGTCATCACAATTAAATCGACCCGAAGGCCTGACCCAATGGGTCACAATTAAATCGACCAAGGCTGACCCAATCGGTCACAATTATAAATCAAAACCAAAGGACATGGCCCATTTAAACAATCGGTCACAATTAAAAATAAAACCAATAAAACCAATAACAATTTCAAGTTCAATCCATAGTCAATCAAAGGCCCATGGCCCATTTAAATTTCTAATTTAAATTAAAATTTCAAGCCCAATCCAATTAGTCAATCCTAATTTACCATTTGGGCCCATTAAATTTCTAATTTCATTGGCCCATTTTAAAACCTCTAATCTCTAATTTGACTAATTTAATTAGTGGATTTAAAATTCGGAGCCCACGGCAAGCGGTTCAGGCCCATCCCAATTCAGCCCTCAACGGGCGGTTCTCTCTAATTTACCATTAAACCACCATAATTCCCGGTGGAACGGGCGGCCATGGGCGGCGGGAGCGGGGAAATTGGTCGTCTACTAATCAAGGCTGTTCCCTGGCAAACGGCGAGGAAGGGGGCGTGAGGGAGACGCCGGTCGGGAGAGAGAAGCGGGAGAGGAGAGAGAGAGTCGAGCGAACAGGAGGAGAGAGAGAGAGTCAAAAAGTGGTCAACATTATCCAAAGTGGGTTCCACATGTCACAAATCTAAGCCTTAGGACCAAAATGCCCCTCATCCAAGGGTCTATATTCAAACCCAACCAATAATGCAAGGGTATTATGGTAAAAATACCCCTAACTAAACCTGACCAGGTCTGGTTTGGTCCCCTTAACCCTAGTTAGACCCCAAAAATCCATTAAAATTCGAAATAAAATAAAACACTATAGGGGCATTTTCGTAATTTGCAAAAAGTGGTCCATCATCCAAGGGTTCTGGACCCCGAAATTCAAGGGTATTATGGTAAAATACCCCTAACTAAACCTGACCAGGTCGTTCCATAACCCGTTAGACCCCCAAAAATCCATTAAAATTGGCCAAAATAATACTATAGGGCATCGGATTCCGCCCGAAATGAAATTTCTAAGCCCTACGGTTTAACATAAAATCAAAATGTAAGCCCCATCCATGAAATCCCGGGAATAAAATAATATTATTTTCCAATTTTGTCGAAATTCAACTTTTTGGCCAAAACCGCTCTAAATGCGTGTGGCCACCCCAAAAAGACCTTGGCATGAAAAATAACCTCGATCGGCGTTCGAATCGGGTCTCGTGTCCACAGGGGCAAAACCGTCTTTTTCTCAATTTCTGTCGGATTTTCAGTTTTCAACCGCAATAGTCCCAAACATGAATGGCCACTCTAAATTGACGTCCGTCTTACAAAATAGTCGTAATTACCCTTGATATTTTGATGTCGAAGTTCGTGCCCAATATCGCGATCACAATAGCTCGCGTTTTGCTTTTTAGGGTCTCTCGCTAACAGGTGGCTGTTTAGGTATTACGCGTATCGACCTAAGACTGTCCGAGTCATGATGGCCTCAATTTCGAACAACGAGAGGAATTATCACTAGTACCGGGGTCACGATCGTTTGGATTAAAATCGGGGTTATTTATCAGGCGTACTTTCAGATGTGCGAAATCACTCGCGATCCGATCATACGTCGCTGAAAATATCGACCCGTCCTTTTTCCTAAGATCGGCCTATATTGGTTCAAAATATTTCCTCGACGTTCGTTGAAATCGGCGCTCAATCGCGGGCGAGTTCTCGGTCCACGTACCTGATCCTATTTAGCCTTTCCTTTTTGGTTAGTATCCCGTGAGTGATCAATTCCGGGCGAGACTTACTAAAATTACACGAGAATTCACATACACTTTATTGGACTCGATAACGGGTCAAAATTTCGGGCTGTTACACTGACTATGAGAATATTTTATATTAACTGATTTTCCTAAGCGATCCAAACTCCGAAAATAATGGAGAATGTTTTCCCATAAAAAAAATTTCGCAAAAAAAACGGACCCTGAGAAATGTATTATGATGGTAAAAGTTCAAAATTTAGTGTCAAGAAGAAAATTAAAATTTGTTTAACCGTTTTACCTAGTCAATAATAATTTATTACAAAACAAAGTGCAGAAATTAAATTGACTTACCATTGAGATACATAGTTTGGTGAATTGCAGTATGAGTTTGCGGTAGTTTAGTAATCTGTTGACAAACACATGTCCCCTAACGCTTGTAGGATTTTGGAACCAACGATGACTGATTCGATTCCCTATTCACTGTGCTGAACCTACGATTCTACTCGAGAACATGCGGTCCAAAGTAGAATCGGACCAAAGTGGTGGAGATTTTTCTCTTTCCTCTGTGAGTACTTGATTCGCTTCGTGATTCCTTTTTGTTTTTCTTTGTTTGTTGCTCGCATATGCACTCATGTTGTGTGCAATTTGGTGGATCTGTTTCTGTTTTGCTCATTTCAAGTTTGATAATGGGCATTGCTTGGTTCTTTCCTTGAAGAAATTTCCACTTTTATTGGGAATTTTCATGCTCCTTTTTCAGAAAATCGAAGGTCTTCAACTGAACTGAATTACAAAACTCTAAATGCTTAATAAAAGGCCCAGAACCGATCACTAGGCACAAAACTAGAAAAGGGGGGGAAAAAAGGCAAAAGGACACTATAAATGCCATAAGTTATGTATGGAGATCACTTTGGTGCTATAACTTTTTTTCGGATCACTTTAGTGCCAACTTTTTTGAAAAACGATCACTTTACTGGCAATGCTGATATAGCCATCGAAAATCTGACGTGGCTCTTTTTTTATTAATTTCCAATACTAACATAGCTTGCCGGAAATCTGACGTGGCTCGCCGGAAATCCGACGTAGCTCTTTTTTTGGGCTGGAATTTTGGCCAGAGTCACTAAAGTGACCTCTTTTCTTCTGACTTGGCACCAAAGTGATCCGAAAAAAAGTTTTGGCACCAAAATGATATCCGTACACAACTTATGGCACTTATAGTGTCCTTTTTCCGAAAAAAAAAATCTTAATTTTTACATCTAATTCAAAGAGGCAATGTGACCTACAATCCGTGAAAATCCGTAAAACAACCTAGAGATCAGGGCCTCTTTGTTTGGCCTTATAAAAAGTAAGAACAACTTTTTCGCTTTCCCGTCAAATTTAGTAATATTTTTTTCTAAATTTTGGTGAATTGTGAAAAAATTTTCGGTGAATATACATGTCAACATTTCCATATGAAAGATTCAATTGCTTAAGATAAAAGAAAGTCAAGTGCCAACGTAGCAAAAATTTAAAAAACAAAACAAAATATAAACGTCACTCCAAACAGATCTAAGAAAAAAATTAGCTAATAAAAGGGGAAATTTTCTGTTCAAGTAAAATAAATCTTATCATAAAACTATCCAAAAAATATAACTTTAGTTTGAAACGGCATCGGAAAAAAAATATATTAGAGTCAAGGAATTAAAATAAAATTGTAATGTCGACTCTCGAGCAACAGAGCAAAAGCAAAGCATATTTGTGAATTCATCAAAAGTCAAGTCCACAAGAAGCAGAGCCCACCGGGAGAAAAAGCCACGCGGAGTGGTTGGGCCATTTGAGCGTTGACGTAGACTCGACTAGGGAAAGTTCAAGGAAGAGACGTCTGAAGAGTAACATAAAAGAAATTCAGTAGTGCCTGAGCCTTTCTTGATCAGGTGCTCTGAGATAGGAAACCCTCATAAGAAAACACTCGTGAGAATGGACATGAGGAAGAGCTCGGAGGCTGAAGTGAGTGGCGGTGAGTCGTCGGCTATTGACTACGAGGTCTTCTTGAGTTTCAGAGGGCCTGACACTCGCCAAGCATTCACGGATTGCCTTTACGAGGGTATGAAAGATGCGAACATCCGTGTTTTCTTCGACGAGGAAGAGCTCCACGTCGGCAAAGAAATAGGCGACGAGCTACCGACGGCCATCGAAAAGTCGAAGATCTACATACCCATCATCTCTAAAGGTTATGCTTCAAGTGCATGGTGCCTTCGCGAGCTAGCACACATGGTGGAGTGCAAGATATCCAAACCATCCGAGAAGGAGATTATGCCGATTTTCTACGACGTGGAACCTCTCGACGTTAAGCTGAAGTCTCAACTGTACGTCGGCTCTTTGGAGGAACATGAGAAGAAGTTCGGCCCCCAGATGAGGGGAAAGTGGGAGGATGCCCTTAAAAGCGTTGCCAAAATCAAAGGATGGGAGTTGAAAAAGCAAGGGTACGTATGCGTCCTAAAGCACTCCGTTATCTTTTGTTTTGGACTTTCACTATATACCCAAGCTTTAATAAGATCTTGGCTGGGCGGTTTGAAATTGAATGTATGTTTTGAAAACTAATTTCGGTAATAGAATCAACCATGTCATTCATCCAAACTAGATAAAGCAAGAACCGGGTAAGTATTCAGCCAAAATTCTCTCTGGGAGGGGGGATGAGTTAATAAATACAAGGAGTATGTCTTTCGTATTTTTGTCTTTTTCCTCTCCTGCTTTCATTGATAGATCCAATTTTATACATCCTTGTGTTTGTAAATTGTGGATTACTCCTTAAAAAGTAACCTTCTCTCTCCCTTTCGAGAAATTTTTGCGTGTTATTGCAGCAAGTTTCCCATCCTTCCATGTTAATCGCCCGTCTGAAAGTGTTAGTATTTCGGAAGCAAATACAAAAACAAAGCTCTTAATTTCATTATATGATTATTTGTTTAAATCATAGCGAAGTCGCGTTCCAAACATACCTAATGCATCTCTTACTTTTGGGTGCACTAGTCGATTTAGTTAGCGGTACTAACCATGTTGATTGCAACCACTTGCTGAGTGTCGTAAGGTTATCCTTTACAATTTCGACTTAGAGGATTCACTATTGTGGCAGGCATGGGAAATTCATTAAATCGGTGATACAAGAGATTTTGATGAGTCTAAAGATAAAGGACAAATACGTGACCGAGCATCTAGTCGGAATGGACGATCGAGTGGAAACTGTTGTGAAGTTGTTGGATGTGAACTCTGGGGGCATACGTTTTGTGCTAATCCATGGAATGGGTGGAATCGGCAAAACGACTCTCGCTAAGGTTGTGTTCAACAAACTAAATTCCCACTTCAGTCATTGCTGCTTCCTCGGAAATGTCCGTGAATCGTCGCTCAGCTTTGACCTAAAAAATTTGCAGAAACAATTATTATCTGACATTTGTGGTTTGGGCTTTCACGACGAAATTAACGATGTCGAAGATGGGATCAAGGTGATTGCGAAGCGACTTTCTAACAAGAAACTCTTCATCGTTCTCGACGATGTAAGTGATGAGGAGCAACTCGAGAAACTAGCCATCAAGCACATTTCATTTGGCTCGGGAAGCAGAGTTATTTTGACAACTAGAAATAAGAGCATCATAAAAGCTGACCAAACTCTAGAGTATGAAGTGGAGGACTTGGATTCCGATCAATCACTCGAGCTTTTTAGTAGACACGCTTTTGGAAAGAATCCTCCTCCATATGATTATGTTGATCTTTCGAGACAAGTAGTTTCTACGACCGGAGGGCTTCCCCTCGCTCTCGAAGTCGTAGGCTCATTACTTCATCGCCAAAGCAAAGCCTCATGGATAGATGTGCTGGACAATCTAAGAGAAATACCTCACGAGAAGGTCCAGGACAAGCTGAAGATTAGCTACAATGTGTTGAGTCACGAGCAAAAACAAATCTTTCTCGACATTGCCTGTCTCTTTGTGGACGAAGACAAGATAGATGCATTCTACATGTGGAAGGATTGTAGGTTTTTCCCGGATTATTCGATTCAAGTCCTTGTTTGCATGTCCTTGATAAAGATAACTGATGACAACAAATTTTGGATGCACGACCAACTGAGAGATCTCGGAAGGAAAATTGTCCTTGGAGATACGAGGCCGATGGATCAAACAAAGCAGAGCAGGTTGTGGGATTATGAGACGGCCAATAATATCATAAGAACAGAAGAGGTGAAACCATATCTTCGACCATCAAATTCTATGATTTTCTTAATAGTTCATTTATCAATTAGGAGCCCTTTTTTAATAGGGAGAGAGAGAATGACGATATTTTTTATTTACCCTTGTGCTACTTTACCTTTTTATGGCAGAGAAAGGAGTCCATTGAAGCAGTCTGCTTAGGTTTTCAAAGAATGCAGACCTATACAAGCCAAGAGTTTTCAAAGCTTCCAAACATAAGGTTCCTCCAACTAAGTTGGGCACAATTAGATGGAGACTTTGAGAATCAGCTTTCAGAGTTAAGATACATGTCTTGGCCTTGCTGTCCTCCAGAATTCTTCGCCATCAATTTCCATCCAGGCAATCTTGTAGTTCTCAACCTGTCTTATAGTTCCATCACCGAGAACTGGGCTGGATGGAGTCAAATCAAGGTGCTTGGTCGCTCTATTTGTTTATCTTTATCTCCATTGAATTGTCTCATGTAGTTTTTATGTTTTTAACTAAAATTGACTATATCATAACTATATAGGCAATAACCTGTTGTTAATAAAATGGCACAAAAATGGATTAATCAAGGCCGTTCCACCAGTAAAACAAAGCTGACTATGCTGGTATTGTAATCAAGGCCATAAAATTAGATTATATTGAATTGATATATAGGTGTATATATGTGGATGAGGTTGGATAGGTGTGAGTATTAGATGAAGGGATCTATGTGGGTGAAATTAGGAAAATGAGTCAACCCAATTACATCTACGGTCTGCACTACCATTTATTGCCTCCAAATTCGCACCGAATTTTCACTTTACACTCTTCTAGCTATTGTTACAGGTTGCCAAGAAGCTTAAAGTTCTAGATCTCTCAAGTTGTGGCCACATGACTAGGACTCCAGACCTCTCTCATTATACGAGTTTAGAGAGATTGATTCTTAAAAATTGCCAGAGTCTGATTGAAGTTGATGGTTCTCTCGAAAAGCTCAAGTGCCTGATTTACTTCAATGCGAATGGGTGTAAAAGTCTTAGGGAGTTACCCGAAGGAATTGGAGGGTTAGAGAAGCTCGAGTACTTGAATTTATGCTATTGCAAAGAGTTGAGGAAGCTGCCTGAATTATTTGGGAGAGTGACATCACTAGTAGAGTTGGATCTCTCAGATACGCCCATCACGAGATTACCCGACTCCATTGGTAACCAAAAGCACTTGTCAGTACTTAAATTGTGTTATACAAAAATCAATGAACTTCCTAGTTCTATTGGGAACCTACCGAAACTTAAGTCTCTTGACCTAGGGTATGCAGAAGTAAGGGAACTCCCTGTGTCGATTGGGAACTTGGAATCGCTACTTGAGTTGGATGTCTCGAATATGCAATGTCTACGGTTACCCGAATCTATCGGAGACCTAAGTAGATTAAAGGTCATCAAGATTTCGCATTCTTCGATAACGGAGCTACTGCGGAGCATTGTCGCGTTAAAAGAGTTGGAAGAGCTACATGCCAGCGATTGCCACTCTCTGAAATGGGAAATTCCCGAGGACATTCAGGAATTATCGCATTTGAGAGTCCTTGAATTGGGTTCAAGCGGTATTAGAAATGTTCCAGTGACGATCAAACTACTCCCTCGTTTGGAGATATTGGACCTATATAATTGCACTGGACTTGAACTACTGCCTGAGCTTCCCACAAGTTTGATAAGCCTAAGCTTCGGATCAAGTTCGCTGCGGCAGGTTCCGGATCTCTCAAACCTAACTAAATTGTTGGATTTGACAATCAGTGGTGAGGGTGAGAACAGTCCTTTGTTCTCACAAGACAGTCCATGCCCACAATCCCTCGCACTCCTTCCACCGTCTCTGTCAAAATTGTCACTTTTCATTCATAAATCCAAAATCAGTTTGTCATTTCGTTGCAACCTGAGGAACTTGACAGATTTGTACATTGGTGGATGTCATTGGAAGGAAGTCCAAGTCGATGGGCGTGAACAGTTGATTGACTTCGAAGTGAACGAGGCAGTTCTCCTCGAGGGATTTGTCGGTCTTTCGAGCTTGAAGAGTCTGAAGCAGTTGAGGCTGTTCGATTGCCCAAATCTAACTGCCATCCAAGGTCTTGGTTCGGTGGAGTCGTTGGAAGAATTGGTCATAGAAAAATGTCCTCAGATTAAAAGTCTAGATGATCTATCGGATTTGAAAAAGCTGTACTGCTTGGCAATTGCAAAATGCCGCAAGCTTCAGGCGGTTAAGGGCCTGGATGAACTAGAGGCTCTAGAACATCTGGAATTTGTGGATTGCAGGTCATTGAGAATTCCTACTAGTGTACTCAATTGGAAAGCACCAGACGAGTGCTTTTTATCTATTAGCGACTGCCCAAATTTAGAATATGCATTTTGGGGAGATTGCGTCGGCGAGTGCAAGCAATGGAAAGTCTGGGAAGAAAGACAGAAGAAAAGAAAGAGGAGCGAAAGAAAGATGAGGCGGCCATTCTCTCGGGCTCGGGGCTCTCGTGTTGCCCAAATTTAGAAGAAACTTTGTTTATAGACAGTCAGCAAGTACAAGCAACGAAAAGTCCGGGAAGAAAGAGGGGAAGAAAAGAAAGAGGAGTGTAAGATGAGGCGGCCATTCTCTCAAGGGAAGAAGAACGTTCACGTGTTAGGTGTTACCGGATCTCCACAATTTTTAGTGCCACTTATACGTACATAACAATTTCGAGATCGGTCATACTGGAGATGGTTTTCAGGGAGTGGGTTTCATGTTTATCGGATTGTTGGTTATGAGCGTTCCACATAATTCGGTGTGTTGTCCTTCCTTTAGTTTGCACTCCGCACATGTTAGGTCAACCGAGTGGCGGCCAATCCATCACGGTGCTTGTCGATATTTTTCGTTTTGTAGTTCATCTCGGATTACTTCGCATGTTTTTGTCGTTATTATGAAAGCATCTGTAGTGCTTCCAACAATGTTTTCACCATCTAGAAACGAGTGTGCGATTCTTTTTCGTATATGTAGAATTATATTTCCAGTTTGGTTCCACATGATTGTACAAATTCTTTTAAAGGCGAAAATTTAAAAAATATATATATATTTTGCAATTGAGGAGAGAGAAGGAAATATCGATTGCATTATTTCTACCACTTATAACATATGTGCGTACTTTTTGCTTAATGTTGATCTTAGTGGCTCAATTCGTAATTACCAGACGAGTGCCTTTTAAGTATTCAAGACTGCTTTGTAGGCCACGTTAGTGAGTACAAGCAACGGAAAGTCTGGGAAGAAAGAGGGAAAAAGAGAGAGAGAGGAGTGTTAGATGAGGCGGCCATTCTCTAGGGCTCAGGCTCGTGTGGTTATTGATACGTAAATTTTGAGTTCAATCAATCACATTTTTTTGTTGATATTTTCGTTTTTTGTAGTTTATCTTAAATTGCTTCGCATATTTTTTTTTCCAATTCTTTTTTCATACATATAGATTTGTTGTTGTGTTTTTTTTTTTTTGGCTTGGATCCACGTAATTGTCCAGTTTCTTTTAAAGGCTGAAATTTAAAAATCTAACTGATGAAAGATTGATGAGATTTAACAGCTTAATCTCATAATGTCATTTATGTATGTTGACCATTCACTAAAACGTAAGGAGTTCATTTGTGGCAAGATGCGCTGGCAAAGAGTTGATCGGATGGACTGCTCAATTAGATGATTACCATAAACAAGCAATACAAGAAATTGTATTCACGTGCCTATTGGATCTCCAAGCCGTTGAAGGGGAATTCATTTTTTACTGATTGAAGAGGAATTCGTTCGTTGGTTGGTGACCAACTTTGATCCAAGCTTGGGTAAGACAAGTATGAACTATAGTTGGATGCGACTCACAGCTAGTCGTGTGACCAGGATGATTGACTTGAGATATCAAGGGCCAAATGATCGAATTGTAGGCTATCAAAAGAATGTCATAGAATCGTTTTGAAGAACTTCTTGATATAGAAACATTTAAGAGGGCTTCTATGTTGTTTGCCAACAGCAATCTAATTATACTGCTTGACCGAGTTTGTTTTGCCCAATGGGTATCTCCACCCTGTGCGTGACGTCAATCAAGAGATACGAATTGGGCAGATTTGGTACTAATGGGCCTGTATGAATCTACAATGATTTCTGAGTAAAGGCTCGTGTTTCTCGTTGATCTGCACAGCTGAAGAACGGAGCTAGTTGCCGCTCGTGGAAAGAGAAGACGTCGACCACGACCACGACATGATTGAAACAATTGACAAAGTAAGTTAAGAGCGAAACAGAGCGTGGGAAACTGCTCTCTGTTCACGTCATTGATTCGTCATAAGTTTTGGTACGTCACGTTTAGGCTTGCGAGGCGAAGATCCAATTTGAATCTGAGATGATAATCATGATTTTCTGATCAAGCTAGTAGGCGATTATTGACTTCGCTAATTTGTTGGATTCAATTTCGTTCACTTGATCCTCCGCCTTACATCGAAAAGAATTCAAAAGCACTTTCTCGTGGTTGAAGTTAACTCTGAAGTCGACCTATTTTGTTTGGTCTCTGCTCTGAAGTTAAAACAGAATCCAAATCATCCGACGCATCTATAACTGTAAATCTCTGTGTATATTGATATAAAGTGACTCTGAAACTGCTGAGTGGAGTAGCCCAATTTCGGTTTGGTTGCTCAGTCGAGCTCAATTTTCCTGGAACATCTCCGTGCATTCATTAGTATTTTACATCTCAACCTTTCTAATGAACTCATCATGATTTTCTGTGCATAAGATAGAGGAGTAATTTTTGCTACTGTTCGAACATGATATGTCTTATTCAAACTTCACAAAGATCTCTCGCACTATCATGGATAATATGAAAATATATTTTCGACCATGCATCGTGCATAATCCAACCCATGTCCCCATTATGCAATGGACGATCTATGCTGTCCCTGGTCCTTTAAGAGGGATGGTTTTCAATTTTAGAATCGCATCCAAAATTGTAATCGAGTACAAGATGAATCCATCAGCAACTCCACATGACAGACAAATGATGTCACGCCCCGTACCCCACTGGAACACAACATCCCGTCATGGTCGATTATGGTGCAACGCTCCCAGGAAGCGTCGCCGACCCACGCCCATACAGAGATCAAACACATGCGGAAGCAACGTATATAATTAATTATATACACCCGTACGATATAATACATGAGACCAAGGTAGAACAATCAAATAGCAGTCAAGCAACTCAATAATATATACACTGGCATTACCAACGAAAACATTTTTACAAAGTTTACTACAATAAAAAAAAAAGAAACACCAACAGCTGACAAAAACCAAACAGCCACTTCACCATTCTGCTCCGTCTCCACCGAGGTGCATGCTCGACGACTGCTGGATATAATGTGGTATTCCAAAAAAGGGTGGTGACCTCGGCATCCTACTGCGGGGGGTCTGAAAATGTTTCGGTTTACACAACCGTGAGATAATCTCAGTGAGTTCAACCCCTAAACCTAGGCTAGGCTAACATGCAATCTCCTGACCGGAAAATAAAGATTTAAATCACCAAGCAATAATAACCAAATCATTATTAGACCCTGCAGGTTAGACAGTTCGATATATAACAACCACAGTACATACGCGGCACTCATATTCACATATATGTCAATCTTGTGCTTATGCACTGATTTTCACATTCTCGCATGCCAGTCTATGTATGTTCATGTATGCAAATGTCATGGACTTGACACGTGCAATTCCCGACCCACTCGCCCACACTCGCACACTCGCACACTGCCCAATTTATTATTATTACGACTCGAGTCACCAATTTTTCACGGCCCGGTGCGTCTAGCCTGCTTCAAAGTGCATGAGGCGCAAAGAACCGATCTGGCCCAAGATTCTAGCCTCGCTTCAAAGTGCATGAGGCGCAACACCGTTCTCCTTGCGAACGAGCCCGCTTCAAAGTGCATAAGAATGGTCGCCCGGACGTACGGGCATCGTCCCCGCTTCAAAGTGCATGAGGACGGTATAGACCAAGGTCACGACCCGTAGGTCCTTAGGTGATCACACGATTCATTATTATTCGGACCCGTGGTAACGCCTGGGGTAATTTAGGTGATCACACACTCATGGCAGGCACGCATTCTCGCACAATTTCACCAAATGCCACACTCTAGGCATACATAATACGTGTCTATGTTATGCAATGCAATGCACCATAAGCACCAATGAAATTCAATCACAACCAAGCACAATGTACGTACAACCAATCAACCCGGACTCACCTGGTAATTTTCTAACGGGCTTCTAAATTGATCAATTAATTCAATTTCTCATCCCAATAATTCCTCAATGATTTACCACAATTCTCCCGACAATAATTTCTATCAGTCAATTCTCAACCCAATCTAAAACTCACACTGATATTATCTAAGCCGGTCCATAATATACTGATAATACCTAACCCAGTCAAGAAAAATGCATTATCAGTCCTAATCCAAGTTTAGGAATTTTACTCACCTAATCAAGGGTCACGACGACGGGGAATGGCGGTCGATCACTGGTGCACAGTGAAACCGACGGCGGAATTCCCGGCGACGGGCAGTGGACGTGAGCAGTACCACCGTGAATAGTAACCGTGAGCGAATGGCGGTGAACAGTAATTTGTGAACAAAGAACGGTGAACAAATTTGTAAAACAGTAACGGTGCGGACTTGTGCAGAACGGCCGGAAAAAGGTGGCGGCGGCGCGCCGGCGACGACCGGGACGATTTTCCGACGGTGAACAGTAAATCCGTACGGAGTGAACGGTAACTTCGTCCGAACATTTAACTGGGGACGGGTCTTGCCGGCGACGATGAGGATGCTAGTGGCCCGGTGTCGATTTAAGTTGGCGATCGGAGCTCCGCGAAGCTCCGGCGACAATCGCTTTGTAAAACCGGAAAATGTGAAAAACAGTAAAAACAGAGGAAAAAAAAGGCTGTTTTGGACCAAAAACCCGGGCATTGAGGTCGCGAAGGGGGGAAACAATTGTCGGGTGATGCTGGCTCTCATGGGAGGTTCCCGACCCAAGACTGCTCCGGCGTGAAAAGATGATCGATGTAAAGGCGTAAAACGCCCAAGGAAAAGGAAAGAAAAGAAGAAAAAGAGGAAGAAAAACTGGAAGAAGGTGGTCTGGCTGAGTGAGGGGAGAGAGAGAGAGAGAGAGAGAGAATTTATCTTGGTCAAACATTGAAGACTAATAGTGTCAAGTGTCAAAATCTTACACAATTTCCCTTTTTACCCCTCATCCAAGGGCCCACAATTGATCTAATCCACTAATTTAGGGGCAAAATGGTCATTTGCCCCTAACCAAGGGCTGACCAGACCTGAGTTGAGCTAACTCACCTTGGTTAATCCCAAAATTAAGTCCAAAAATTCGGAATTAATTAAAAATGGCCTAAGGGCATTTTTGTAATTTTTCGGTCCCGAACCGAAATTCCAATTTTCGTCCATACCGGTCCTATATATTCATGGTAGACATAATCCGGTGTCGGAATCGAAAAATTCATCCTTTAAGCCCTCGAAAATCGACTGCGAAGTTCCGGGAATAAAATAATATTATTTTTCTAATTTTTTGTCGAAATTCCAGTTTTTGTCCGAAATGACTCCCGGTATGCGTGGCCACTCAAAAATGGTGTCGGCCTCGAAAAATAACCTCCAACGGCCTCAGAATTAAATACCGACACCCACAGGGGCAAAATCGTAATTTTTCACCCCCGGACTGAAATTCCAATTTTTACTCGTACTAACCCCAAATGTGCGTGGCCAGCGTAATATGACGTCAGATTTCCAAAAATGGTCTCTTAAGCCTTCGAAAATCGACATCGAAATCCGGGCCCAATTTCGTGAATAAAACCCGCTTAACTTTCGCCAGGTCTCTTACTAACGGGCGGGTTGTTTAGAAGTTACGCCAGATCGACCTAGGGTTATCCGCAGGTCGTAACGGTCTCGATCATTGGGAGAATGAGAAATTATTATTAGTTCCAAGGGTCACGATCGTTCGGCCTGGGTTCGGGGACCGGTTGGCCACATGTACTTTCGGTCTTGCGAGTAATCACCTGCGTCCCTATTATACATCGTTGGCCTTGACCAAACCCAATCCATTATCCTTTCCTATGATCGGCCCACGTTGGCCCAAAATATTCTCTCAGCGTCTCTCGTGATCGGTGTCCGTTTCACAATAGGGTCCCCGGTCCACGACCGTTTTCTAGTTAGCCATGCCCCATTGGTTAGTATCCCAAGAGTGATCAGCTCTGGGCGAGCCTGGCTAAAATGAAATGCGAATTAATATCAATTTTATTGATCCCGGAAATTACATCGAAATTCAGACTGTTACAAATGATATTATAATGTCAATGCACCTGACAAACCCTCCCAAGTTAGAGGAAAAGATGGTCTAGCAACAGAGGATGTCATCATTTTCCACTTCAACAATCACCTGAATTCATTACTTTTCACGTTTCTTTTGAAGGTTCGGTTACTAATGAAACAAACCATATGAAAAAGTCAGAATGCGCTCTAATTTGATGCAATTTGTTTTGCCAAACTATCTATATCAATTCACAGGATTTACACAATAAGCAGAGCAAAATCCGCCCCGCCTCCATTATCAATTATCATCAATCAAATTGGTCAGCTCGCTCAAAATGTACTTTGGCAACTTGTACTTCGCACCCGCAACAATCATCATCGCATGGATTAGATTATGGACAGAAAAATAGAGAAGTAAAAGATTTCTAGGTAGCGGTGGGCAAGAAGCGAGCGGGCGACTAGGAGAATAGATGGATAAAGCACCTCTTTCATCATAGCATACTGTCAAGTCAGCTCTCGGAATAATCACGCCGGCACTATCCACAATTGCTTGGCAAGCCTTAGATTTGCTTCTGCTGCGGCATGCAGAGCGTCCCTTATCTCTGTAAGCCAGAATTAAATTGCTCAACAAGTCTACAACAATGAAATGAAATGAGAGAAATAAATTCCTATAGAGATTTTAGGGAAGTTAGTTAATATACAACAGAAAACATAAGACTCGAGTCATTAAGATATATTGACATGCCAATTCACATCAGCTCCTTCGCCATCTTCAGCCTCTCTAAAAGTTTCACTGCTGAAAATGCACATCAAGATAAGGTTTGAACTTGTGCCCCAGCCAAAACATATTTGAAAGACACGCTCAAAATATATGCTTCAAACATATCGTCCCACTCCATGGAGGCATGCAGAAGCAGGTTGCTTGAAGGTCTCTTCATCGTAGATAAGAAAGATGGATGTGCAATGCTTCCAAAACCCACGAGTGTTACGGGACATGCATCACATTACTAAACTAGAGCAAACTCATGCTCCAATACATAAATCAGTCAGTAATGAAACTACAAATGCGTTGTCGAGAGTGCGAAGAATTGTGACTCGTGACAAATTAGCTATTGCTACAGTGAGTTGAAGTAGCCTGAACCCATTTTCAAGTACAACATGCTTGGTAGTTTTCAGGCACTTTCTCAAATTGAAAAGAATCTCAATGTACTCATACCAAGAGGTTTTCATTAATTAATGTTGGTCGACAATCTTAGTAGCACGTCATTCTTTGACTTACTAGAAACCTTTCATTTTCTGGGCGACCTTTTGATATTCAATACTCGCCACATCTTCTAGATTAATAGAATCATATGGAAGGCGTTTGGCGAAGCATGGTTCTAAGCAACTTGAGGCAACAAGAAATAACCTCAAGACTTGTCATCCCACGCAATCATTTCAACGGAAAAGAAAGTTTGTTTCATGTAAGAGAATGCCTCATGTTTAAAACTAATGGAATAAGTACATCACAGTTCTAGCCTCTACAAATTTTAATATGAAAAATGAAAAGGTAAACAAAATCTCCAAAAAAGAATCCCAAATTCCAAATAATTCATGTACTCCACCGTCTAGCGATCAGTATTGTACCACTCACAAGGTACTAAAAAAAGCAACTGAGACATTTTACTGGATGTGCTTTATCCAATTGCTGTTCGTAATTCAAGTCATTATAATATTTAACAAATGAGCAATACAAAATAGGAAACTTTACATTCCACATCCACCAGTCCAAAAAATATAAATAAAAGAAAATCCTGCGTCAAGCAAGCTTCCTGTACAGCAATATTATTAGAAAGGTCACTCGTTGCATTCCTGAGCTAAAGAAAAACATATGCACGTACTATTTGCTTAATACTGATCTTTGTGGCTAATGTAAGATTGGTGAATATTATATTAACACCCTTTTCACATTGAATTTATACAATGAAAATATCTAATAGTTGTGAAATTTAGGAGTCGATTCTTATTTAGAACTAATTGACTTTTAATTTATATTTTCACTTCTTCTCTAGAAAAAATATTTTCACTTGCGGTTAGATCAGCAAAAACAAGGTTAATATCACTTGTGTCAGTCCTATCAAATTCATAACTTCTTTCTTTGCTGCATTTTTATTAGAATATGGTATCACGGACCTTTAATTATTGTGCTTTCCTCATATTTTCATTTATGTATGTTGACCATTCCCTAAACGTACGAAGTTCATTCATGGGAAGATGTGGTTGATGAGATTGACTGCTCGATTAAATGATTACCAAAAACGAGCGATACAAGAGATTGTATACCCAATTTCGTCGTTGGTTGGTGGACAACTTTGACCATAACTTGCGCGAGATAAGAACAAACAATAGAAGGATGTGCTACTTACTTTAACCAAAAAAAACAATAGAAGGATGTGAGTTATGGCTAGTAGTGTGACGAGGATTTTTGACTTGAGATTTGAAAGGCCAAATGTTCGCATTGCAGGCTATCAAAAGAATGTCATAGAATATTATTCGGTGACTATAATCAGAACATCATGATCAATTGCTTGGAAATCTTGTACAGCAAACCTACGACTACGTGCTCTTGCTATAGATAATTTTAAGAGGGCTTTTAAGCTATTTGCTATCAGCAATCTGATTAGATTATGGACTGAAAATTAGAGATGGAAAAGATTTCTAGGTGGTCGTGGGCAAGAAGTAAGCGGGGGACTGGGGAAAGTAGATGGATATAGCACATGTTTCATTATAGCATATTGTCAAGTCAGCTTTCTGAATAATCACACCAGCATTATCCAAAATTGCTGTGAAGTGTTCAATTTGCTTCTGCTACAGCATGCATAGCATCCCATATTTCTGAAACCCATAACTAAATTGCTTAACAAGTCTACAACAGTGATATGAAATGAGAGAGAGAGAGATTCCTGAAGGGAATTTAGTCAATATACAACAGAAAATATGGGAGTTGAGTCATTAGATATTGACATGCTAATTCACGTCAGCTCCTTCACGATCTCCGTTCTCTTTAAAATTTCCAACATTGGAAATGCACAGAAAATAAGGCTGAAACTCGTGCTCCCGCTACAATATTTCCGAAAAATATGCACAAAATGTCTGCTGTAAAACTAGATTGATAGTATCTGTACCGAGAAACCAACCTCTCTCTCTCTCTCTCTCTCTCTCTCTCTCACTCACACACACACACAAACACACACACACACACAAACACGCACACCACAGTGGCATGCAAAAGCAGGTCGCTACGGAGGTTTCTTAATTGTAGAGGGAAGATTGATGTGCAATGGTTCCGAAACCCCACAAGCTTTAGGGGACACGCATTTATCATCACATTACTAAACTAGCCCAAGCTCATGCTGCTATACATCTAGTCGTCAATAACAAAACTACAAAGCGTTGTTAAGAGTGGAAACACTCGTGACTCATGGCGAATTCGTTTTGGCTACAAGGAGAGATGAAGTAGCTTGAGCCTATTATAAAGTACGACATGCTAGGTACTTTTCAAGCACTGTCACAACTTGAAAACAATTTCAGTATAATCATATCAATAGGCTATCATCAATCAATGTCAGTCGACAATATTAGTAGCAAGTTTTTTTTCTTACTTACTAAGAACATTTCATTGTTGGGGTGACCTTTTGATATTCAATCTGTGCCTCGTCTTCTAGCTTAATACTAGGATTACACGTAAGGCGTTGGACATAAGCAAGGGGTCTAAGCGACTTGAAGTAAGCAAAGACATTTTACTGGATGAGCTTCATTCAATTGCTGTTCCTAATTCAAAATACTTGACAAGCGAGCAGTGAAAAGATAGGTAACTCATTGCACTCCTAAGCTAAAAGAAAGCAACATCACTAATTAACCACTTCTAGTGTCGAAGGTATAGTGATCATGGTTACTCAAATCTCATCCCTCCCTCGCTAACCATAAAGACAATTGCAATCCTTGATCCAGCCCGCTAGACCCTCCCAAGCTCGAAGTGTAAATAAGCACGTGAACCTCATTTGATCTCGGCCTGTACAAACCCCATCGCTAATTAACCACTACTGTACTCATTCAACATGTTTTTGTTAAAAGCTTTAGGATCTCGCACTTGCTAAAGGGCTCCCTCTCACAGGTATCGGATCTAAGCTTGTTCAACAAGTTTATGTTATTTCCATACGGTGATGGTGTTGGGGATACTGAATCTTTGGCGCACACAAAACTGTAACTACATATGCAAATCTCAGCGCGTGGTCATTATTGATGATGATGTGTGATTTAGTTATCGGCTGCCAATCCTTTCGTTTGGATGTAGTCGCAAATCTATTCTTGAAAGACGAGTATGTGATTATCTCTGCCAACAATACTCTAATGATATACCTTGATTTATCGTTTCTTATTTGTTTTGGAGCTCTACAGACTTGTATTGTTACGGTGACTTTTGAGATTTCTTATGGATCCTTTCATGTATAATTTTGGTGATGAATGGACATGCCTTTTGACGGAAAAAAAAAGAAGGAAAGAAGCCATCACAAATTCGCTGAGTAACAAAAATCCAGAATAAGCTGGTAAAACAATGACGCCAAGATCGATCTACGAATGAATCAATAAATGATCAAAGAAGGAAGTAGGTTTCTGCAACCAGATGCTTCAAAAATCAAACCGAGAAAGCAATCGGCCACTCAGCAATCGATCGAGAAACCGAAACAAAAGAAGAGGGGCCGGTGAAAAACGCCAATCGTGATTGGAACCTCTTCGAAGACGAGACCGCAGAGGCCGTCACGCGAGAGAGACGAATGCGAGCAAAACCAAAAACACGCGACAGGATGTGAGGACGAGAGGCCGCCGTCGTCCCTGGCCTCCAAGGCTTCACCGGGCTGCAACGTCTCATTTCTCCTGCAACATCGAGAAGACGACGTCTCTGGCGCGCCCGTTCCAGCTGCTGCTGCTGATGTGCCTGACGCCGTGCGACGCGAGAGCTCGATGACCTTCACCGTCGACGGCTTCTCCAATTTTACCCGCCGCGCGGAGCTGCGTCAGCAATGTGCGGCTCCGCGTCGTGCCAAGTCGGTATCATTCGATTGAGTAATAGGAATCTATATGCTTCTTCCAGTGGAATACGTTGTCCCTGTTCTCTCTGTTTTGAGGTGTGGAGGAAGTTTTCCTTAGCTGTTGGTCCGATGCGGCGAAATGGGTAATGCACGGTGACTGTTTGATTATTTGCCTCAGAGGGATTGCTTTACATGAAACGTGATAATGATCATCTGTTGGCGTCTCCCTCGGCTTTATTCAAGGACTTTAAGTCGGTTGCACTTAGGTAGAATAAGCTGAATAAGGAGATTGACTGTGGATTTGCATGCTGAGTGTTTTGGTGGAAGGGATGAGCTTGAGGGGAAAAATTCATAGGGAAGTCACCCCCGATTCCATGGAGACCGAGAAACCATAGATGAACATAGGCAAATTATAGGTAGAAACGATGCTCCCGTTCCTGAGCCCTTGGAGTAAGGTATTGTGGTGATTTGGTTAAGCTAAAATTTGAGTATACGAGCAGTTTTACTTGATGTTGCTTGGTTGGGAATTCGGAAGAAGTCGCTGCCTGAGGTCGGGAAATATTCGCTTGTCGCTATATTGGGTTACTTCAATTGTTGATGATTTTTCATGTTGGGGATCACTTGCCAAACCTGTGACAAAGAAGAAAGAACTGCCATATTTGAGAGACCAATATGCATCTCATGTGGTTAGACTTAAAGCTCCAAATCGAAAGCTAAGTTCCCTTTTCTTTTCCTATTTCTATTCTTTTTCTATTTCATATTCGAGAGACCAATCAAAAATTTTCTAACATGCACCAAAAGTTAAACGGTTCGAAGACGAGTCTCATTGGCCGAGATTTTGTCACAAAATTTGTACGCAGTGCCTACTTTGCAACTTCTATTCTATCCATCGGTCATTGAATACGGCAGTTCTCTCGATCCATATAGAAAAAAAACACAGACAGCCTATAGGTGAAATGTGGCTGTGCACGCTAGTTACTGCTGTTGGGTCTCCATTAGGCTCTAAATGAGTGGCCTTAGGTTTAATTCAGGGATTAAGTCGGGTGTTCTTCGAATTATGTAGCTATAGGATTCATTCCCGGTTATTTTGTTAAGTCATTTCGGTATAGTTTAGTGTAGTTTTGCATAAATAAATGAGGTTTTATGTCACTGTCGTCACTGTCCAAGCCATGGACAGTAGGTATGAACCTCATTTCTAGTTGAATAACATGTCCCAAGATAGTTTCGATAGGCGGCCCTAGCCCTCAGGATCGTTTCCTGAGGTCATTACACTGATTCATGTACATATGATACCCATTTGGTTCATATTAAGTCCATTTGCACATAAGCATGGGTCTAAGCAACTTTGAAGCAACAAGAAGTTTACCTCAAGATTTGTCATCCCACACAATCATTTCAACAACAAAGAGAGTTTGTTGCATGCTTCCCTCACTAACAATAAAGACAAATGGGTGTGCTCCTACTATGATTTGATGCGTGAGTTCTGTTTTGGACATGAATTCAATAGGAAAGTGAGTTAGCAAATTTCGATGGAACATGCTTGAGAATTAGTTAAAGTTCATCAAACACAATAGGATTATGAATTGGTCAGACAAATCAGTCCGAAACACCTGGCAATCTCTCTATAGTCCTTATAAAACTCCGCTCACAAGTGTCTTTTCTAATGATATCTCCGAAGACATGGCACACCCACTTCAAAATACTCCTTCACAATTGTAATTTCGAAAGTGCCCCCTAAAACTGTTTTTTTTTTTCATTCCATTTTTGTAACTCATGCGCTTATAATCGAGGTGCTTAAATTGAGAATTTGGTTGTTCTGAGAAGATTCGCAATGTGTGTCAATTCAAATGTGCGTTACGTAGAAAGATTGGAGAAGCTATGAACAAAAAGCAAGATTGGACATTTCAAATCAATCCCTCGGTTGCCATCTTTGAATTGTGGACGAGGGAAATCACTTGGAAACCGTCTAAATAGGTCGTTTGCTGACTCTTGGCTGAAAATGTCTGAAAAAAGCTGATTCATTGCAATATTTAGACCAAAAGTAGAGGGACCTTTTTGCAATACTTCATAAAGTGAAAAGGAGCCACCTGCTCCATTTTCAAACTAATACGATGAAAACAAAGAGAACTGAACCACTAGGTTCATATGACATACCGCTTCACATGAAAAAGCGTGATATGAAAAAAGAAAAATCCCGATTTTCGTATCAAAATACATCAAGTCAAACTTACTTTCAAATCAAACAACATAAATGAAGATTAGAAAATGACCATGAGATCAGGGCCTTTTTTATTTTCCTGTCAAAGCTTGAAAATATTATTCAAATTTTTTAAAGTTATGATATATTTATAGGTGAATGAACATGTCAATATTTTTATATGAAAGTTTTAATTGCTTAAGATTAAAGAAAATCATGGTGTGAGCGCTGCAAAATATAAAAAAAATAAAGAAGAAAGTAAAAGATAAAGTCACTCCAAACAAATTTAGGAAACAAATTAGCTAATAAAATGGGAAAATTTACTGTTCAAGTAAGATAAATCTAATCACAATTCTATCTCAAAATATCACTTAAGCTTGCTTGAAAACGGACTCTGAAAAAATCCTCAACTTAAGGGAGGAAAATAAAACTGTAATCTCGAGTTGTCTGTGCCCATCAAAAAACAAAGCACAAAGCATGGCCAGGGACCGAAAATGAAATCTTGGGAACACCAAGGGCTAACACTGCAATTTCCTCAATTTCTGATATCTACTGGGAACTACTTGCATAATGTGAGTTTGTCAAGAGTCAAGTCTACCAGAAGCGGAGCCCACCGAGAGCAAAAGCTACGAGTTGACGTAGACTCGACTAGGGAAAGTTCTGGGAATAGAGAGAGGTCTCGAGCGCAATATCAACGAAATTCAGTAGTGGCTAGTCAAGTCTACTTTATCTGCAAATTGTTGGTGAGGTCAATGAGGGATTTTCACCGGCATTAAGGTTAAAGACAACTAGGTAAAAGAAAAATGTTTGCACATTTGAAGATCATAACATTTGAATCGCACCTACGTTGCATATTCTCACCAACCTAAACGCACCTTACACAAAGTTCTAAATATTTATTCAATTACATTGATAAAATAAATCAATGATTGAGTAATTATCTTAGACGACCACCCTCTTGTTTTTCAACATCTTTGGTAGTTTTCAAGCACTTTACGCAAATTGGAAAGGATCTCAATATAATCACGTCAATAGGTTATCATTAATTAATGTTAGTCGACAATATTAGGCACAAGTTATTTTTTGGCTTACTAAAAAGCTTTTAATTTTGAGGTGACCTTTTGATAATCAATATCTGCCACATCTTCTAGATTGACGGGATCATAAGTAAGGTGTTTGACATAAGCGTGTGTCCGAGCAACTTGAAGTAACCAGAAGTTTCCCTCAAGACTTGTCATCCCGCACCATCATTTTTAACACCAAAGAAAGTTTGCTTCATTCCTACCTTGCTAACAATAAAGACAATTGATGATGATCCTTGCTAGCAAAAATTTCCAAGAGGTACTTATATCTTTATGCTTCTGCTATTGAATAGATGTAAAAAAATTAATAGGGGTTAGGAGTTTGATATTGTGATGTTTGCGCTGCAGATGGACAGGACTAGTTAATATTCTTGGAGAACACTATAGACTACGTGAAACAACTTCTTGGCAAGATCAACAGTTTGCCACAAGAGAGCAAATTGGCTAGAGCTTTGTTCCATTTCTTTCTTTTTGGGGTTTGTTCTTGTCTTTACTGTGATTTTCTATCAATGTTAAATATATACCCTATAATTGCTGTTAATTAGATTTCAAATCAAAATCGTCCCTAAACAACATTCGTCGCTAAATTATTCATTAAAATTCGTCGCCAAATTCATTTCAGAATAATGTTCGTCGCAAAAGTCAAAATTTTTCGTGGCAAAATACTGACAAAAAAAAAATTTGGTCGCTAATTAGCCACGAATTTTGTCACGAATAAGTTCGTCGTAAAAAACTGACAAAAAAAAATATGGTCCCAAATTAGCCACGAATTTTGTCATGAAATTTGTTCATGGCAAATTATCCATGAATTTTGCCACGAAATTTGTTCGTGGTAAATTAGCCACTAATTTTAGCCATGAATAAGTTCATCGCAAATAATTGAAAAAAAAAATTTTCAAGTAAATTAGCCGCGAAATTTGTTCGTGGCAAATTACCTCCATTTAATTTTGCCGAATTAATTAATTCAAAAAAAAAAAAATGAAAAGGCTTTTTTTTTGGCAAATTAGCCACGAAATTTGTTTGTCGCAAATTGGCGATAAATTTCGCCACGGATAATTAGCAACAATTTTTGCCACGAAAATATTTCGTGGCAAAATTCACGACCAACAAAAAAAAATTATCAAAATAATAGCGACGACTTTTGCCACGAATAGATCTTGTGGCAAATTAGTGACAAATTTTGCCACGAATATTTAGCCGAAGTTTGCCACGAGTAATTAGCGACGAATTTTTCCACGAATAATGTTCGTGGCAAATTAGCCATGAATTTTGCCACGAATATATTTCATCGCAAATTAGCCACGATTTTTGCCACGAATAATTAGAGACGAATTTTTTTTCGTCACAAATTACCCACAAATTTTGCCACGAATAATTAGCGACGAATTTTGTGATGAATTTCCGTCACAAATTAGCCACGAAAATTGAAATTTTCCGTGGCAAAATTTTGCGACGGCGTATTAGCGATGAATTTTTTTCGGTCGCTAATTTCATCGCAAATTCATTTTGCCACAAATTTTTCCTAATTTTTCGTGGCAAAATTCGTGGCAAAACCCTGCTTTTTTTGTAGTGTCAATCGTGGCAAGATGTGCCGGTGAAAGATTGATGAGGACCTTTAAACACTAAATTAACTGTATACCTTCACCGATGATTTATATTTTTTTCTTTTTTGATTTTATTATACTGATGACCATCATGAAGCTGATTAAGAAATCAATCGATACATTGACTTGTTTGATAACCGTTTACTCGTATGTAAATTTAATCAATGCTCTCAAATACTTATCCCGTAGTGATGCCATTTCTTTGGGCCGCATCTCCTGGTAGATCGCTGAACCAGCAATGGCAATATATTTTTCGTCCCTGCTAATAAATTTTCTACGTTGAAAGTTCATTGATCAAGCCAAAATGTATGGTCAAGACCAAGAGACGTTCAGGAGCTCCTTTTGTCATGGCCCCTCAAAATTTTGCCGCATCGTCATGTCTTTCCCATTGGTCACGAGATCCAAAAAATTCAATTATTTTCGTTAGTGACATGTATCAAAAAAAATATGGGCCTAAAGTGGCGTAATTTTCTTAAAAAGGGGGTTTAAAGTAGATATTATTTCAAATAAGGATTTGAAGTGACTAATTTAGTCTCAAATAAATATCCGAACTCGCTGGATGAAAAACTCTTATTTACGGCCAGGCGCATTTTTGTCAAGTCTTCTTTTGTTCTTTCTTTTTCATTTCCTTTTTTTCTCCTCTCCTTTTCCATTTGTTTTCTTTACTTTCTTTCTTCTTCTTTTTTTCCTATCTTCCTCCTCAAGCATGATCCGTCGCTTTGCATCAGCTCCCTCTTTGACATATTATTCACTGCCGATCGCTTTCTCCAACTCCGAAATCCTCCTGAGCTGTGACTTCAGTAATGGCTTCCCAATCTCAACCCGAAAGGCCCGTGATGATGATGAACTTGAGAATTGTTGTCAAGGGATTAGATCTTTGGGGTCATGGCTCCAGCAGTGACTTATGGATCGTCTAGTCACCGATTCCTCTTCTACTGCACAAGCTCGAAATTCAGTCCAACTCCCTCAACTAACAACTCCGATTTCGGAGAGCTTGAAGGGCGTGATTCGACTCTAAACAGTATGATGCGAGAACCAATTCTTTAGGAATTTCAAGTTCGATAAATCTGGTAATAATATCAATTTTGGGCCATGCTTAATCCCAAGGTTCAACAAACTTGTGGGAAGGTCCGATAGGTGCTCAACCTTGTAACAGAGTTCAAAAGCAAAACAGGAAAAAAAAAAAAAGTGGGGGCATTCGTAGGAAAATTTCAGAACCATATGCAATCGGAACTCGGATGCTAAGGAGAGATTGTGTCGATTTTCTGCATTTTTGTCTCGCATTGTCAACCAAAAACAAAGGCTTGATTAAAGGGAATATATTATCGTGTGATTCGAGTTGAGACGCCCTTTCCCTTTTGATTGCGGACAAAAGACGTCACTTATTGAACTGAAATTGAAGGATGATTTCATTTATTTTCTTTTGGCTCATCCGTGAACGTGACTTTAGTGTCGATGAAAAAAGAAAAGAAAAAAGCATCCAGAAACATGGTCCAGTCTAATTGAGACCATTTCATGACAAGGTTATCTCCTGAAGATTTTCTTTCTAATTTTAGGGCTCAAGTCCAAAAAGAAAAAACACTAACTTTACCTTGAGTGACAACTTTAGCTAGAACTTATTTTTATTTCATAAAAAATCACAAACTTTCACTTAAATCCCAAATCTGGGCTCGAACAATTTGAAAATTTCACATCATGGGAGCCAGATTTGGGACTTGAATAAAAGTTGATGCTTTTTATTGAGATAAAAAAAAATTCGAGTCAGAATTGTCACTCAAGGTAAAGTTTGTATTTTTTTTTTAAAATTATCCCTAATTATAGCGGATAACAATTACTCGAAAGATAAAGAAAAGGAGATATTCAATAAAAAAAATTCTGTCTTAACGTCATTTTTTGGTAATTTGGAAGGCCATTACCTGATGCTTTAGTTTTGCTTTTCTAAACTTTGTTTACTTTCGACGAAGCTAGAACGCTTTTACATGGGGATCCAATCTGATTTCATGTAGCTTTCGGTGAAAGCACTCGGAAATATGACACATGTTTTATGCAGGTCTTTGATGAGTGCAAAATGAGGTGGCGTCAAATCCTCGGCCTTCCAAGCAATTATGCAGTTCTTTTCACAAGGACTTTATGCAAAGCTCTTTGATAAAGTGTGTGGCCACTTCAAGACAATTTGATTTGGTCTTAAAATCGAAGCTAGACTAGACTCTTGTGGTGGAAGGAAAAAGAGATCCCGAAAAGGACGATAAAAATTTCTAGGTTGTAAAGTGAGGCGATTCTCACAATATTTTTGGCGATTGTTTGATCTTAAGTTTTGGTCTGCTTTTAATCAAATTTATACTATAATTTATTAAATCATCGTGTAAAGTTTTTATATCTCACCTTAGAGCTAGATATTCATGCAAAGGTCTCTGATAAAGTGTATGGCCACTTCGAGACAGTTTGATTTGGTCTCTGATAAAGTTTTTGTATGGCCACTTCGAGACACTTCAAGTACAAAATGCTTGGTAGTTTATAGGCACTTTCACAAATTGAAAAGAATCTCAATATAATCAATACCCACGGTTGTCATTGATTAATATCAGTCAACAATATTAGTAGCAAGTTATTTGTTGACTTACTAAAAATCATTCTTGGGTGACCTTTTGATATTCAATATGTGCCACATCTTCTAATTTAATAGGATCATACGTAAGGAGTTTAACATAAGCATGGGTCAAAGCAACTTAAGGTGATAAGAAATTACCCCCAAGACTTGTCTTGCCACACAATCATTTCAACAGCAACAAAAACTAGACTGCCTAGTTTTTACATGAAAAAAATGAACCCCTTCCCATAAATCCCCCATTGAATTATTGGTTAAAAGTGTGAGATGTAGGCTCCATTTATTTCGTGAAAAATGAATGGATTGAAAAACTTTTTTTCTAAAAATGATCGCTTGTATCGATTGAAATAATTAGTTATAAATTTTTTTTTATAATTGACAACAATTTATGTCTAAACATTTTCATGAACGATAAAAATAAAAATATATTTTTCAAATCATTCATTTTTTGTGAAACACACGAAGTTGTAGTGCAAAACATACTAGATGTTCAAATCACTTTGGGTCATGAAAGATGATATGGTGTAGGCAAAAACTGCAGCTTGGCAAAGGCAAAGCAAAACAGTGTCAGATTTCAAAAAAGGAAACAGTAATATATTATCTAGGAAAGTTTATTGTTCAAGTAAAATTTATAAAAAGAAAAGAACTAGAAAATAAAATAAAGGTAATTTCAAACAGATCTAGGAAACAAATGAACTAATAAAACGAGAAAAGTTACTGTTCAAGTGAAAGAAACCTAATCATAAATTCATTTAAAAAATATCGCCTAATTCTGAATACAGTATTTGAAAAATCCTAGAGTTGAGGAAATTAAACGAAAATACAATAAAAAAGTGGTCGAAAATGATCTCCCAAAAGCACGAGGACTGACACTGTAATTTCTCCTCCATTGAGAACGAAACTCGCACAATTGTGAGTTCGGCAAAAGTCACTCTATCATTTCATGTGATGCCGACACGAAGCAATCATGCGTTAGTCCAAATATCTCAATTATTACATGATATAAACATAAACTAGAATACTTTTGATGTTAGTACACATTGAATATTAAGAAACGAATTTCGTTAACAGTTTCTTAAAGCACATCGTTAGATTGGATCAGTGTACCTTCTTCCTAATGTATACAGTTTTCTCTTTAAAGCACTCTCTGACATGACCCTCAAAATTTCTCTTTTCTCTTTACCTATTGGATGTGTAAAGATTAAGCCAACGAAAGTTCTAGGAAACGAGGTCCCCAGTGTGAGATAAATGAAAGTCGATTGTCGATAGTCAATCTACATTTGATGCAAATGGAGATAATTATCCAAAATATCCTAAATCTATTGTAGGGTGACCAATTCAATCATAAACCTCTCAAATGTGCAAATTTAATCCTAAATATTTTGACGATTTGCCAATTTAGTCCTAAACCTTTCAAATGTGCAAATTACTAACACACAAGTCCACGCAAGATCGCAATTAAAATTACAAAAAAAATGCAATCTTAATGTCCTAAATATGCATCTCCACTAATTCAAGGATAATTATAATTCTTTCTGAAATGGCAATTATAATTATACAAATATTCTATCATAAATGCATAATCGTGCAAATATGCATGCCATGCAATCCATATGCAGAATCTTTATGCAGACATTAGATTTGAGAATTGATCAAAGAAATCGGATATCCGACCATTTCCGCTGCTTTTGCCGGTTTGTCTTTTATCAGCCCACTTTTTCTTCTTTTGTTGTGTTTTTATGCGTCCATGCCAGGCTGTTTTTGTCTGCCAATTCCTTTTACTTTTAATTTTTTTAATTAATTAATTTTCTTGATTTTTTTTATTTTATATTTTATCTAAAAAATTTAATGCAATTGAAACTTTGGAAACATCCAAGTGCTCACACATAGTGCGCCATATTGTCAGCATTTTGTTTTGAGGTAAATTAATGTCATTCCTAGATTCTCTGGACGAGAGAATTCCTATTCCAAAAAGAGAAAGAAATGCCAATCAAAGATAGCCACCCTCTCTTAGATCGAGCATCGGTGGAAGAAAGAAAATTGCAATTCATGTTTCATAGTATAAAAGAAAATATCTCAAACGAATAATCCGGATACTCCAAGTATTGGAGTCTTGCCATATTTCAAAAAAATATTTTCTAGTTTTTTAAAGAATTCATAATACTGAATTTAAGTATAAGTTTTCCACTGACTATGAGAATATTTTATATTAACTGATTTTCCTAAGCGATCCAAACGCCGAAAATTATGGAGAATGTTTTCCCACAAAAAAATTTTTGCGAAAAAAATGGACCCTGAGAAATGTATTATGATGGTAAAAGTTCAAAATTTAATGTCAAGAAGAAAATTAAAAATTGTTTAACCGTTTTATCTAGTCAATAATAATTTATTACAAAACAAAGTGCAGAAATTAAATTGACTTACCATTGAGATACATAGTTTGGTGAATTGCAGTATGAGTTTGCGCTAGTTTAGTAATCTGTTGACAAACACATGTCCCCTAATGCTTATAGGATTTTGGAACCAACGATAACTGATTCGATTCCCTATTCAGTGTGCTGAACCTACGATTCTACTCGAGAACATGCGGTCCAAAGTAGAATCGGACCGAAGTGGTGGAGATTTTTCTCTTTCCTCTGTGAGTACTTGATTCGCTTCGTGATTCCTTTTTGTTTTTCTTTGTTTGTTGCTCGCATATGCACTCATGTTGTGTGCAATTTGGTGGATCTGTTTCTGTCTTGCGCATTTCAAGTTTGATAATGGGCATTGCTTGGTTCTTTCCTTGAAGAAATCTTCCACTTTTATTGGGAGTTTTCATGCTTCTTTTTCAGAAAATCGAAGGTCTTCAACTGAACTGAATTACAAAACTCTGAATGCTTAATAAAAGGCCCAGAACCGATCACTAGCAGCAAAATTGGAAAGGGGGAAGGCAAAAGGACACTATAAGTGCCATAAATTATGTACGTAGATCACTTTGGTGCTATAACTTTTTTTCGGATCACTTTAGTGTCAACTTTTTGAAAAACGATCACTTTACTACCAATGCTGATATAGCCACTGAAAATTTGATGTGGCTCTTTTTTTATTAATTTCCGATACTAACATAGCTTGCCGGAAATTTGACGTGGCTCACCGGAAATCCGACGTAGAACTTTTTTGGGCTGGAATTTTGGCCGGAGTCACTAAAGTGACATTTTTTCTTTCGACTTGACACCAAAGTGATCCGAAAAAAAGTTATGACACAAAAATGATCTCCGTACACAACTTATGGCACTTATAGTGTCCTTTTGCTGAAAAAAAAATCTTAATTTTTACATCTAATTCAAAAAGGCAATGTGACCTACAATCCGTGAAAATCCGTAAAACAACCTAGAGATCAAGGCCTCTTTGTTTGGCCTTATAAAAAGTAAGAACAACTTTTTCGCTTTCCCGCCAAATTTAGCAATATTTTTTTCTAAATTTTGGTGAATTGTGAAATAATTTTCGGTGAATATACATGTCAACATTTCCATATGAAAGATTCAATTGCTTGAGATAAAAGAAAGTCAATTGCCAACGCAGCAAAAATTTAAAAAACAAAACAAAATATAAACGTCACTCCAAACAAATCTAAGAAAAAAATTAGCCAATAAAAGGGGAAATTTACTGTTCAAGTAAAATAAATCTTATCATAAAACTATCCAAAAATATCACTTAAGTTTGAAACAGCATCCGAAAAAAAAAATTATTAGAGTTAAGGAATTAAAATAAAATTGTAATGTCGACTCTCGAGCAACAGAGCAAAAGCAAAGCATATTTGTGAATTCATCAAAAGTCAAGTCTACAAGAAGCGGAGCCCACCGGGAGAAAAAGCCACGCGGAGTGGTTGGGCCATTTGATAGTTGACGTAGACTCGACCAGGGAAAGTTCAAGGAAGAGACGTCTGAAGTGTAACATAAAAGAAATTCAGTAGTGCCTGAGCCTTTCTTGATCAGGTGCTCTGAGATAGGAAACCCTCATAAGAAAATACTAGTGAGAATGGACATGAGGAAGAGCTCGGAGGCTGAAGTGAGTGGCGGCGAGTCGTCAGCGATTGACTACGAGGTCTTCTTGAGTTTCAGAGGGCCTGACACTCGCCAAGGATTCATGGATTGCCTTTACCACGGTATGCTAGATGCGAACATCCGTGTTTTCTTCGACGAGGAAGAGCTCCACGTCGGCAAAGAAATAGGCGACGAGCTACCGACAGCCATCGAAAAGTCGAAGATCTACATACCCATCTTCTCTAAAGGTTATGCTTCGAGTGCGTGGTGCCTTCGCGAGCTAGCACACATGGTGGAGTGCAAGAAATCCATGCCATCCGAGAAGGAAATTATGCCGATTTTCTACGACGTAGAACCTTGCGACGTTAAGCTGAAGTCTCAACTGTACATCGGCGCTTTGGAGGAGCACGAGAAGAAGTTCGGCCCCCAGATGAGGGGAAAGTGGGAGGATGCCCTCCAAAGCGTTGCCAAAATCAAAGGATGGGAGTTGAAAAAGCAAGGGTACGTATGCGTCCTAAAGCACTCCGTTTAACTTTTGTTTTGGACTTTTCACTATATACCTAAGCTTTAATAAGATTTTGTCTAGGCGGTTTGAAATTGAATGTGTGTTTTGAAAACTAATTTTGGTAATAGAATCAACCATGTCATTCATCCAAACTAGATAAAGCAAGAACCAGGTAAGTATTCAGTCAAAATTCTCTCTTTTGTGTGGGGGGGGGGGGGAGGTAATGAGTTAATAAATACAAGGAGTATGTCTTTCGTATTTTTGTGTTTTTCCTCTCCTGCTTTCATTGATAGATCCAATTTTATACATCTTTGTGTTTGTAAATTGTGGATTACTCCTTAAAAAGTAACCTTCTCTCTCCTTTTCGAGAAATTTTTGCGTGTTATTGCAGCAAGTTTCCCATCCTTCCATGTTAATCGCCCGTCTGAAAGTGTTAGTATTTCGGAAGCAAATACAAAAACAAAGCTCTTAATTTCATTATATGATTATTTGTTTAAATCATAGCGAAGTCGCGTTCCAAACATACCTAATGCATCTCTTACTTTTGGGTGCACTAGTCGATTTAGTTAGCGGTACTAACCATGTTGATTGCAACCACTTGCTGAGTGTTGTAAGGTTATCCTTTACAATTCCGACTTTGAGGATTCACTATTGTGGCAGGCAGGGGAAATTCATTAAATCGGTGATACAAGAGATTTTGATGAGTCTAAAGATAAAGGACAAATACGTGACCGAGCATCTAGTCGGAATGGACGATCGAGTGGAAACTGTTGTGACGTTGTTGGATGTGAACTCTGGGGGCATACGCTTTGTGCTAATCCATGGAATGGGCGGAATCGGCAAAACGACTCTCGCTAAGGTTGTTTTCAACAAACTAAATTCCCACTTCAATCATTGCTGCTTCCTCGGAAATGTCCGGGAATCGTCGCTCAGCTTTGACCTAAAAAATTTGCAGAAACAATTATTATCTGACATTTGTGGTTTGGGCTTTCATGACGAAATTAACGATGTCGAAGATGGGATCGAGGTGATTGCGAGGCGACTTTCTAACAAGAAACTCTTCATCGTTCTCGACGATGTAAGTGATGAGGAGCAACTCAAGAAACTAGCCATCAAGCGCATTTCATTTGGCTCGGGAAGCAGAGTTATTTTGACAACTAGAAATAAGAGCATCATAAAAGCTGACCAAACTCTAGAGTACGAAGTGGAGGACTTGGATTTCGATCAATCACTCGAGCTTTTCAGTAGACACGCTTTTGGAAAGAATCCTCCTCTATATGAATATGTTGATCTTTTGAGGCAAGTAGTTTCTACGACCGGAGGGCTTCCCCTCGCTCTCGAAGTCGTAGGCTCATTACTTCATCGCCAAAGCAAACCCTTTTGGATAGATGTGCTGGACAATCTAAGAGAAATACCTCACGAGAAGGTCCAGGACAAGCTGAAGATCAGCTACAACGTGTTGAGTCACGAGCAAAAACAGATCTTTCTCGACATTGCCTGTCTCTTTGTGGACGAAGACAAGACAGATGCATTCTACATGTGGAAGGATTGTAGGTTTTTCCCGGATTATTCGATTCAAGTCCTTGTCTGCATGTCCTTGATAAAGATAACCGATGACAACAAATTTTGGATGCACGACCAACTGAGAGATCTCGGGAGGAAAATTGTCCTTGGAGATACAAGGCCGATGGATCGAACAAAGCAGAGCAGGTTGTGGGATTGTGAGACGGCCAATAATATCATAAGAACAAAAGAGGTGAAACCATATCTTCGGCCATCAAATTCTATGATTTTCTTAATAGTTCATTTATCAATTAGGAGCCCTTTTTTAATAGGGAGAGAGAGAATGGCGATATTTTTTTATTTACTCTTATGCTACTTTACCTTTTTATGGCAGAGAAAGGAGGCCATTGAAGCAGTCTGCTTAGCTGGAAAGACCTATACAAGCAAGGAGTTTTCAAAGCTTCCAAACATAAGGTTCCTCAAACTACATGGGGCACAATTAGATGGAGACTTTGAGAATCAGCTTTCAGAGTTAAGATACTTGTCTTGGCTGAGGTGTCCTCAAGAGCTCTTGGCCATCAATTTCCATCCAATCAATATTGTAGTTCTCAAACTGTCTGATAGTATCATCACGGAGGACTAGACTGGATGGAGTCAAATTAAGGTACCATCCATCCCTATATTTGTTTATCTTTATCTTTATCTTCATAGAATTGTCTCACGCTGCTTTTATGTTTTTAACTAAAATTGAATATACCACAACTATATAGGCAATAACATATTGTAAACAAATTGGCTCATAAACGGATTAATCAAGGCCGTTCCACCAGTAAAACAAAGCTGACTATGCTGTATTGTAATCAAGGCCATAAAATTAGATTATATTGAATTGATATATAGGTGTATATATGTGGATGAGGTTGGATAGGTGTGAGTATTAGATGAAGGGATCTATGTGGGTGAAATTTGGAAAATGAGTCAACCCAATTACATCTAAGTTCAGCACTACCATTTATTGCCTCCAAATTCGCACCGAATTTTCGCTTTACACTCTTCTAGCTATTGTTACAGGTTGCCAAGAAGCTTAAAGTTCTAGATCTCTCAGATTGCAAGAAGCTGACTAGGACTCCAGACTTCTCCCATTATACGAGTTTAGAGAGATTGATCCTTAAAAATTGCTGGCGTCTGATTGAAGTTGATGGTTCTCTCGAAAAGCTCAAGTGCCTGATTTACTTCAATGCGAATAAGTGTACACATCTTCGGGAGTTGCCTAAAGGAATTGGAGGATTAGAGAAGCTCGAGTACTCGAATTTATACTATTGCAAAGAGTTGAGGCAGCTGCCTGAATCATTTGGGAGAGTGACTTCACTAGTAGAGTTGGATCTCTCGAATACGGCTATCACGAGATTACCCGACTCCATTGGTAACCAAGAGCACTTGTCAGTACTTAAATTGAGTTCTACAAAAATCAATGAACTTCCTAGTTCTATTGGGAACCTACGGAAACTTAAGTCTCTTGACCTATCCTGGACAGAAGTAAGGGAACTCCCTGAGTCGATTGGGAACCTGGAATCGCTACTCAAATTGGTTGTCCGGTATACGCAATGTCTCCGATTACCCGAATCTATCGGAGACCTAAGTAGATTAAAATTCATCGATATTTCGCATTCTCCGATAACGGAGCTACCGCGGAGCATTGTCGAGCTAAAAGAGTTGGAAGAGCTACATGCCAGCTATTGCCACTCTCTGAAATGGGAAATTCCCGAGGACATTCAGGAATTATCGCATTTGAGAGTCCTTGAATTGGGTTCAAGCGGTATTAGAAATGTTCCAGTGACGATCAAACTACTCCCTCGTTTGGAGTTATTGGACTTAATTAATTGCACTGGACCTGAACTACTGCCTGAGCTTCCCACAAGTTTGATAAGCCTAAGCTTCGGATCAAGTTCGCTGCGGCAGGTTCCGGATCTCTCAAACCTAACTAAATTGGTGGATTTGACAATCGGTGGTCAGGGTGAGAACAGTCCTTTGTTCTCACAAGACAGTCCATGCCTACAATCCCTCACACTCCTTCCACCGTCTCTGTCAGAATTGTCACTTTCCTTTCATAAATCCAAAATCAGTTTGTCATTTCGTTGCAACCTGAGGAACTTGACATATTTGTTCATTGGTCGATGTCATTGGAAGGAAGTCCAAGTCGATGGGCTTGAACAGTTGATTAACTTCATAGTGTTCGACGTAGTTCTCCTCGAGGGATTTGTCGGTCTTTCGAGCTTGAAGAGGTTGAAGCGGTTGACGCTGATCGATTGCCCAAATCTGACTGCCATCCAAGGTCTTGGTTCGGTGGAGTCGTTGGAAGAATTGGAAATAAAAGGATGTCCTCAGATTAAAAGTCTAGATGATCTATCGGATTTGAAAAAGCTGAAGTCCTTGTCAATTGAAAAATGCCACGAGCTTCAGGCGGTTAAGGGCCTGGATGAACTGGAGGCTCTAACAGAATTGGGATTTGACGGTTGCAGGTCATTGAGATTTCCTACTAGTGTACTCAATTGGAAAGCACCAGACGAGTGCTTTTTATCTATTATCGACTGCCCAAATTTAGCAGAAAGTTGGTTTGCAGAAGAAAGTTGGTTTGACGACGACGTCAGCGTGTACAAGCAATGGAAAGTCCGGGAAGAAAGATGGAAGAAAAGAAAGAGGAGCGAAAGAAAGATGAGGCAGCCATTCTCTCGGGCTTGGGCTCTCGTGTTGCCCAAATTTAGAAGGAACTTTGTTTATAGACAGTCAGCAAGTACAAGCAACGGAAAGTCCGGGAAGAAAGAGGGGAAGAAAAGAAAGAGGAGTGTAAGATGAGGTGGCCATTCTCTCAAGGAGAAGAAGAACGTTCGCGTGTTAGGTGTTACTGGATCTCCACAATTTTTAGTGCCACTGATACGTACATAACAATTTCGAGATCAGTCATCCTGGAGATGGTTTTCAGGAAGTGGGTTTCATGTTTATCGGATTGTTTTTTTTTTGGTAAAGGTAAGTGTATATATACTTGTCAAAACACCAAATACAAACTAGAGCCTAAACCAACACCTGACCCTATAAGGACAAATTGTCCACATAAGGTCAAGAAAGGTTCAGCGGAACTATACAAAAGGCAGAGGCCTAGCTAGAGCAAGAACAATTACGATCGAAATACAATGAAAAGACCGATCCGGAGCATAGGTGGAAAGCCGAGACCTCCGGGAGCAGCAGCAAGGCAGCAAAACCAAAGCCGAAGACACCAATCAGCCAGCATTAGCACCAAAAACGGAAACAGAAGCAAAGGTGGCGGAGAGGGAGCCCAAGTCGCTGATCAAACAAGCAGCCCAAAGGAGCATCGGGTTGCGAGGGAGGAGCAGCCTCGTGTCCCTGTCCATACCATCAAACCAGCCGCTGATACCTCCTGCAGAAGAAACCCGAAAATGCAGCAAGAAACGGCGAAGAAAGGAGGGTCTCGCGGAAGATTGTTGGTTATGAGCGTTCCGCATAATTCGGTGTGTTGTCCTTCCTTCAGTTTGCACTCCGCACATGTTAGGTCGACCGAGTGGCGGCCAATCCATCACGGTGCTTGTCGATATTTTTCGTTTCGTAGTTTATCTCGGATTGCTTCGCATGTTTTTGCCGTTATTATGAAAGCATCTGTAGTGCTTCCAGCAATGTTTTCACCATCTAGAAACGAGTGTACGATTCTTTTTCATATATGTAGAATTATATTTCCAATTTGGTTCCACATGATTGTACAAATTCTTTTAGAGGCTAAAATTTAAAAAATATATATATTTTTTGCAATTGAGGAGAGAGAAGGAAATATCGATTGCATTATTTCTACCTCTTATAACATACGCGCGTACTGTTTGCTTAATGTTGATCTTAGTGGCTCAATTTGAAATTACCAGACGAGTGCCTTTTAAGTATTCAAGACTGCTATGTAGGCCACGTCAGCGAGTACAAGCAATGGAAAGTCCGGGAAGAAAGAGGGGAAAAGAGAAAGAGAGGAGTGTTAGATGAGGCGGCCATTTTCTACGGCTTAGGCTCGTATGGTTACTGATACGTAAATTTCGAGCTCAATCAATCGCATTTTTTTGTTGATATTTTCATTTTTGTAGTTTATCTTAAATTGCTTCTTCTATATTTTTTTTCCAATTCTTTTTTCGTACATGTAGATTTGTTGTTGTTTTTTCTTTTTGGGTTTGATCCACGTAATTATCCAAATTCTTTCAAAGGCCGAAATTTGAAAATCTAAGTGATGAAAGATTGATGAGATTTAACAGCTTAATCTCATAATGTCATTTATGTATGTTTACCATTCACTAAAACGTAGGGAGTTCATTTGCGGCAAGATGCATTGGCAAAGAATTGATCAGATGGACTGCTCAATTAGATGATTATCATAAACAAGCAATACAAGAAATTGTATTCACGTGCCTATTGGATCTCCAAGCCGTTGAAGGGGAATTCATTTTTTACCGGTTGAAGAGGAATTTGGTCGTTGGTTGGTGATCAACTTTGATCCACGCTTGGGTAAGACAAGTAAGAACAATAGTTGGATGCGACTCACAGCTAGTCGTGTGACCAGGATAATTGACTTGAGATATCAGGGGCCAAATGCTTGAATTGTAGGCTATCAAAAGAATGTCATAGAATCGTATTCCATGAATATAATCAGAACATCATGATCAATAGTTTCGAAGAACTTCTTGCTTGTAGAAAAATTTTAGAGGGATTTTATGTTGCCCGCCATCGGCAATCTTTTTATACTGCAGCAACATGTTTATACTGCATAACCACATTTGTTTTTCCCAATGGGTATTTCCACTTTGTGCGTGACGTCAATCAAGAGACACAAATTGGGCAGATTAGGTATTAATGGCTCGAATGAATCTACAATAATGATAAATTCAAACTTCGCAAAGATCTCTCACGCTTTCACAAATAATATGTAAATATATTTTCGACCATGCATCGTGCACAATGTAATCCATTGCCCCCATTATGCAATCGACCATGCATCGTGCACAATGTTCTCCCTGGTCCTTTAAGAGGGAGGGTTTTCAATTTCAGAATCACATCCAAAATTGAAATCAAGTACAAGATGAATCCATCAGCAATTCCGCATGACAGACAAATGATATTATAAGGTCAATACGCTTGACAAACCCTGCCAAGTTAGAGCAAAAGATGGTCTAGCAATAGAGGATGTCATCATTTTCCACTGTAACAATCACCTGAATTGATTATTTTTCACGTTTCTTTAGAAGGTTTGGTTACTAATGAAACAAACCATATGAAACTGTGGAAGTTATACGTCTCGTGGGGCAAAAGTTACGTAACACTTGTATTGGAGTGTGCACCATGAAAATACCAGAATGCTCTCCACTTTGATGCAATTTGTTTTACCAATATGATTTACACACTAAGCCGAGCAAAATCCGCCCTGCCTCCATTGTCAATTATCATCAATCAAATTGGTCGGCTCGCTCCAAACGTACTTGGGCAATTCGTACTTCGCACCTGCAACAATCATCATCGCACGGATTAGATTATGGACAGAACAATAGAGATTGAAAAGGTTTCTAGGTGGCAGCGGGCAAGAAGCGGGCGTGGGACTGGGAGAATAGATGGATATAGCACCTCTTTCATCATAGCATACTGTCAAGTCAGCTCTCTGAACAATCACGCCAGCACTATCCACAATTGCTTGGGCAAGCGTTAGATCTGCTTCTGCTGCGGCATGCAGAGCGTCCCACATCTCTGAAAGCCAGAGTTAAATTGGTTAACAAGTCTACAGCAGTGATATGAAATGAGAGAGAAATAAATTCCTACAGAGATTGAAGGGGAAGTTAGTTAATATACAACAGAAAACATAAGATTTGAGTCAATATATTGACATGCCAATTCACATCAGCTCCTTCACCATCTTCAGCCTCTCTAAAAGTTTCAGTGCTGAAAATGCACATCAAGATAAGATTTGAACTTGTGCCCCGGCTAAAACATATCTGAAAAGCATGCTCAAAATATCTCCTTCAAACATATCGTCCCACTCCACGGAGGCATGCAGAAGCAGGTTGCTATGAAGGTTTCTTCATCATAGATTAGAAGATGGATGTGCAATGCTTCCAAAACCCAAAGTGTTAGGGGACATGCATCACATTACTAAACTTGAGCAAACTGATGCTCCAATACATCAGTAAGTCGGTAACAAAACTACAAACGCTTTGTCAAGAGGGCAAAGAATTGTGACTTGTGCCAAATTAGCTATGGCTACAGTGAGTTGAAGTAGCCTAAGCCTATTCTCAAGTACAACATGCTTGGTAGTTTTCAGGCACTTTCTCAAATTTAAAAAATCTCAATGTAATCATATAAAGATTTTTCATTAATTAATGTTAGTCGACAATCTTAATAGCAAGTCATTCTTTGACTTACTAAAAACCTTTCATTTTCTTGGTGACCTTTTGATATTCAATACGTGCCACATCTTCTAGATTAATAGAATCACATGGAAGACGTTTGACACAAGCATGGTTCTAAGCAACTTGAAGTAACAAGAAATAACCTCAATGCTTGTCATCCACACAATCATTTCAACAGCAAAGAAAGTTTGTTTCATGCAAGAGACTGCCTCGTGTTTAAAACTAACGGAATAAGTACATCATAGTTCTAGCCTCTACAAGTTTTAATATGAAAAATGAAAAGGTAAACAAAATCTCCAAAAAGGAATCCCAAATTCCAAATAATTCATGTAATCCACCTTCTAGCGATCAGTATTGTACCACTCACAAGGTACAAAAAAAGCAACTGAGACATTTTACTGGATGTGCTTTATCCAATTGTTGTTTGTAATTCAAGTCATTTTAATATTTAACAAATGAACAGTAAAAAATAGGAAACTTTAGGGTGCACAGGGCAATAATTTTGCGCTCGGGAACTAATTCTACTCGAAAATGATTCTTTTTTATTCCGTACCCGAGAACAATTTCTATGCATTTGAAGGCATTTGACAACTGCCCAAAATTTATATTCTTGGAATAGAAAAAGAACAGAAATACTTTTGGTAACTATACAAAAAAAATTTTCATTAATAATATTTTGAATTTTTTTAATATTTCTTTCTTTTTTTCCTTTCTTCCCCTTCCCTTCCTTGGACATGGCCGGTCGCCGGCGACTGGCCACAGGCCAGGGTCGGCGAGGGCATCGCGGCCCTCGCCACCGGCCTCGCCGGTCAAGACAGCGAGTCCGGCCTTGCCTTTGTTGGACAAGGCTCGATCTCGCCCAGATCTGGCGAGGCCGACTCACCGTCGTGACCCATCTCCCTTGCTTAGGTAGCCACAGCGGGGTCAGCCTCGCCATGGCTGGGCGAGGCCTCGTCGTCGCAGTCACAAGCCGCCTTCGCCCATGCTGCGAGGGTCGCCCTCGCCCAAGCCGTGAGCCATCCTCGCTGGATCTGGCAAGGACAACGGCAAGGGCGGCAACAAAGGTGGCCCTCCCCTAGGCCACAAGCCACCCTCGCTAGATCTGGCGAGGGTGGCCCAGGCGGCGAGGGTCTAGCCCTCGCCTTCGCAGGTGAGGGGGACCCTCGCGATCGCCGGCCACTGGCGAGGGCCACAACGCCCTCGTCAGCCTTGGCCTGTGGCCGACGACCGACCACAGGCCAGTAAGAAGAAGAAGAAAACCAAGAAAAAGAAAAAAAAATTGATTCTTATTTTTGTTCTCAGAATCAAGAAACTACTTTTTTTTGCTTCTTGATTCTGCTTCAAAACTAATTCTGGGAACAAATTTTTGCAAATTTGTGCCTGGGAATAAAAAATTAAACAAACAAATTTCTGTTCCCAAACGGATTCTGGAAACAAAAAAACAGAAATTTTTACTATTTGGTAAGTTGTCATGCACACCCTTACATTCCACAACTACCTATCCAAAAAAATATAAATAAAAGAAAATCCTGCGGCAAGCAAGCTTCCTGTACAGTGATATTATCAGAAAGGTCACTCGTTGCATTCCTGAGCTAAAGAAAAAAACATCACCAAACCAACTTCTATTGTCAAAGGTATAGTAAACAGTTTTTAATGGATAGATGCGCGTACATAAGCCCGTAATTACTCAAATCTCATTCGTTCCTCGCTAGCAATAAAAGACAATCGCAATCCTTGAGTATGGCATAATCCAATTCTTGACTGAAAATGTCCAGAAGAGATGATTAATTGAAATATTCACACCAAAAGTAAAAGGGACATTTAGGCAATATTTAATCAAGCAAAACCACTTCCCATGTTTTTAACATTTGAAATAGACCCAGCCGCGAGAAGACCACAAATGAGTTCCCCCCAAATAAGAAGGTAAGCCATGCCCTGCTTTCCCTTGGACAGCATATTTCTAATGGAATGTATCATAATTACACTTGCAATTAACAAGAGTATGATAAATATGCTACACAGCACATTTGAGCAAAGAAACATCACAATTCAAAAGGAAATTGCTCAAACTTGGTCAAATGAAAATAGCACTTATGCAAAGCATAGTTTTCTCCTCTCTCCCACACCATTTTTACCACCATAATGAGGTGCGGTGTCCCAAAACTCCTCGCGCATCTTCATCAGTTGTGTCCCTGTAATTGGTTCAGGATGCTTCCAAGGTTTTGGCTTCCTAATTTTCTTAGAGGAGTCTGTCAGCAACCATACAAATAATAAGATATTATGCGATCATATTGTTCAGCTTCCAGTTGAAATGATGCGACGAGTGCACTAAAAGTGTTGGCAGCGGGCAGTGCTAAATGTGAAATGTGACGCTAAACAGCGCTTCTGATTATTTCAAGGACTTCACATAGTGTTAATGTTTTATTAAATTCTTTGACATAAACTTCCTCATCCTATGTAAGACTGTCACGAAAAGAGAATTATCTGAAGCTCTTACGTGATAAATTATAACTATTGTGGAAGCAAGCGATCGAATAGTAAAATAGACGAAACAAAAAAATAAATTAAATATTAGATTTACGTGATTTCATCGATACAACCTACATCCATAGATAGAGTAGCAAAAAATTTTACTATAGATCAATGGATACAATAAAAATTACAATCAGTTACTCAAACACTTTCAATATTTTTAAAGTCTCAATTACACCCAATAACTCACATAATATTTAACTATATAACTTTTTACGAAATAATCTCTCGCTCTCCTGAAGTAATTAAACAAAATCTTTCCACAAAATTTTCTATCGGCTATAAACACTAGCAGATACGATGAGGTAGCCTCTGCACATCAACAACGGCGCCTCCTTTTTGGAGTACTCACGTCACATCTCATACCTCTTCACAAGTAAGACCCAAGAAGACATTCTAGCAAAAAAAAAGACCCAAGAAGAAGTGTAGATGAGCAATCTTAGCTGACTTCAAGCGGGAAATTGATATACGTGTATTTCAAAGCAAATTTGTAACCAACAAACTCCAAGTTGGACTTTTCCCTTTCGATCGTGACTCCAACACGTAAACAAATTCCATAATCTGCAATAGTCTTTTCCTTGAACTTTCATGTGCCAAGCTTTTACATGATTCGATTCGGATTGAGTTCATTCAACGGGCTTAAACTCGAGACATATTTCAACAATAACAATCTACATAAACACGGAATAAGGATTGACCGTTGTAAATTTCCAAAAATGCTCAAGTGAAGAGGATAACTGCCCACTGCTCAGGAGGAGAATATCAAGGAGAGCATCCACTAGTAGGCTCAAACCCTTTCGAGCTTTACATGAAAAGAAAGTCATGTAGCCATGTGCAAACTACAATTTCTTGATACATTAGAAACAAATTTTGTTTTTTTTGTCAAATTGCTCGGCCTGCATCATGTATAGTCAAATGCCGGAATCATTCTCAGTCAGCATATCAAGTTGTCATACCAACAGAGTTGAAAGTGGTTCAGTGAAATCACAGTTTGGTTAAAAGATGCCTAATTTGCAATTAATCTTTCTAGGTTTAACATACAGATTCAAATTATTTCTTTAATTCTTCAACTCCCAATAGAATATAGCCTAGTTGATTAATGTATCACGCATACTCAACCCTATAAACCTCTATCTGATACATTGTAGCAGGGGTAAAACCTACAGAGACTTCCACAAAAGTGATGCAACCTACATTCATTGAATTGACAAACCACACTGCTCTGAAGTCATAGCCCCGCTCATCATACAAGATCGCATTCGCTGAAAATGTAAGAACACGGCTAGAAATCAAGAAATAGATTGCGCAGAAAGTAGCTGGCAACAATCAAGTGTTAACCTCGCTAAAATACAAGAAAGAACTCAATCGTCCCCAATAATATCGTGCTAGGTCGCAGTCAACCCTCTAACAAACCAAAGTCAAATTACCAGCACTTGAAGAACAAGATCAACAAAGCGAGCAGGAAAACAAGTGGGTTAATCCTTCCTTTTCATTTTCCCAGTGATTAGTCAAACCTTTTTCCTTCTTTCCAAATTAACTCATCTCACTCTAGTGGTAGACTCGCTATCATGTCACTTGCATTTTTGGTTTTAACTATAGTGGGCTCAAACTTTACTCAGCTCTCAATTAGAGAAGAGTTGAGACACAAGCAGTAGTTTCACTTTCGCAGATTGTTTTGGCATTAATGTGGTTTTATGTATGATTTTTGGTCTTATCACTCCTATCCCTTTTGTTGCATTTACACTTTGTACGGTTTCTAGGAACTTAGCATAGGCATTGCAATGTAGTCGGTGCCACTAAAAAAGTGGCCAAACACCATCCTATTACTTTTGGTGAGATCTGCTTCTACAACTTCTCATATTGTGATTAAGACATGTCTTATACGAGCTTCGTAAAGTCTAGAATTTCGCTCTACCATAGTATATTTTATTTAACTGAGTGTGATGTATGTCATTATGGATATTTTGCTCAGCATCATCTTCAGCAATTGAAATCTTAGTTCTGGAGTCGATTAGCTCCTGCTCGCAGTATGGCCAACCTTTGCAAAGATGATGATGCTGATTCGAACTGTATAACACATCCAGGTCAAGCACGAGATTTGACTACTGTAAGGATATTGCCCTTTTTGTGAATGACATGAGTTTCGCTGTGGGGGTCAGAATGGTTAAATACGCTCCAACTCATGGTATGAAAATTTCTTCCATCCGGCAGGGTGTGAGTGTAATCAAGCCAAGTCGATAGTTAGTTTCCCTCCACTCGGTTTTGCAAAGCTCAATATTCAACTCAAGCTAATCTGACTCAATTGATCTTCTAAAAAGCTTGACCTCAAGCTCAATTTGGCTTGACTCTACTACTTGGTGAATTTTCGTTTGAGTTCAATCTATGCTTGAGCTCGAACCCAAAATCTTACATAAGACGAAATCTAAAACCGTTACTTTTTAGCTGTTCATAGCATTCATAAGTGCCTACATGTAATTACCATATGTAAAAATCCAATTAGTTTGCTAGGTTTTCTAGTTACTTGGGTCAAATATTTTTAAACTTGAAGTGTGTGAGTTAGTCGAATTCGAGAAGAATCAAATTGATTTTGAGTGATCCCCTAGTTTTTGGTTAAAAACACCTTAAGATATTAGCAACAATATGCATGACTGGATATGGTTTCTATCATTAGAAATAACTCACTATGATCTTAATTTTATTGAATAATGACTATTCTGAATAAAGGGAGAAGTACACTAGAAATGCAAAAAGTTGTATATGGCACTCACTTTAGTATCAAAAGTTTTCACCAACTCACTTAATTGCCAAATCGGAGAAAAACGATCACTTAAGTGCCATCAGCAAGAAATTCCCGGCTAAATTGATTACGTGGCCTTTATAAATAATTTTTTTTTATCTAACTTGGCATATTTTTCTAAGATTCCAGTCTAGGTGGATGTCTAAAATGACATCGCACAATCCTACGTGGCTCACTCAAGCCAAACGACATCGTATCAAGTCTGCGCAAAATGACGTCGCATAGGAAGGATAAAATTAGTGCTCGCTCTCCATCGTTCAGGGAACTCCTCATTGTTCACTCACGGTCACTTGCTGAGTCGCCATTGTTGCTCGAGCGTCGCTCGCATGCTATCTCTGTAACCTTAGTTTTGTCATCTTCTCTCCCTAGCTCATTTGGCTGGATAAATTAGGGCTAGAAGGGCAAAAGTAGGGTTGTTGGTGCAGTCATGGGGACAACGGTACTAGAGAAGGAATCACAAAACAGTGAAGTTGTGATTGTGGAGACCTCAATTTGTTTAATCAAGTCGATGGCGTCAGCCTTGTTGCTTTGTTTCCATTAAATGACAACTGCTAAGTCATTTTTTAATTGATTAGTTGCGATTGTGGGGACCTCCATGTGAATAACATGGACAGTAGGCATTAACCTCCTTTCTAATTAAATAACATGTCCCAATATAGTTTCGATAGGTGGCCCTGACCTCGGGTTTGTTTCCTAAGGTCATTACACCATTTCATGTTCGTATAATACCTACTCAGTTCATATTAAGTCCATTTGCACATAAGCATGGGTCTAAGCAACTTGAAGCAACAAGAAGTTTCCCTCAAGATTTGTCATCCCACACAATCATTTCAACAAGAAGGAAAGTATGCCTCATCATCCCTCCCTTGCTAACATAAGCATGGGTCTAAGTAACTACTCAATTAGATGATTACCAAAAAAAAGAAAGCAACATCACTAATTGACAACTTCTAGTGTCAAATGCATAGTGACAATGGTTACTCAAATCTCATCCCGCTAGACCCTCCCAATCTCCAAGTGCATATTGGTGTGTGTAGCCATACGGTTCCTCTTTCGATCTCGACCCAGCCAATTTTATATGTGTTTCACCGAAAAGGTGAAAAATCTAAAATAAGGCTAGAAATTGATGGATTTTTGTGAATGTGATTTGTCGTTGGTTTTTGACAGGAAAGTAAATGGTTTTTTAAAGTGAAGATACTTAAAGTGCGATTACTAGCAATTTCAAGGGTACAGGGATAACAAAAATGGGGTAATTTAAAAGTTCTAAAGGAGCAAATTTTGCTGGAATATAATTAACATCCGAATTATTGCCGGCAAAATGCAGTTTTGATAAAAAAAAACACAAAAATTAAAAATTAACAAAGAAATTCTTACCTTTACCCAAAAAAAACAAAGAAATAATAAAAATAATAAAGAACCCAGCCCATCGGGTCACTAATCCAGCCCATCCATAAAGCCCAATCACTTCAGCTCCAGTTGCTTTGCCATCTTCATTCAGCACAAACACACTTCAGCAACACGACTGAAGCTCCTTTCTATGGAGTCGTCGTCATCCGCAGGAACTGATACACGACTGAAGCTCCTTTCTATGAGAGTTATTATACCTCAATTGTACCAAAAGTAATGCATTGTCCCTTTACCCAAAAAAAAAAAAGTAATGCATTGTCCCTGTTCTCTCTGTTTTGAGGTGTGAGGAAGTTTTTCTTTAGCTATTGGTCCAATGCGGCGAAATGGATTGAATAAGATTTCGGTCTATCATTGACTTGTTGCCCACGAAAATAGCACGCCCAAGATCACCATATTAAGAAATCGAAACACGATATGGGAGAAAATTATCGATTCGCGTACCTAGTTTGGAATCCATCGAACTTGACCTGGAATTTGCGACGGTTTCCGAACACGAACTCAAGATCTTCTCCCCTATACCCTTCGTTAGAACACCGGCCTAATGAGATTGCCACTCACGAGAAGAAAGTTCTCTCTAGATCCGTATGTGAGTCAAAATGTGCATCATCTGGTTAGGAAAGAGACTTGAGCGCTATTTATAGAGTCTTCGACCACAGGCCCTCTCATTACGGGCCGAGCCGTACTCGGCCCACACCAGCCAGCCCCATATTAGACTTATTAAGAACCCATATATCTTACTTTTATTAGACCAAACTAATTCAATTAATTTCAATTAATAAAGCCCACATTAGGAAATTCTTACATTCTCCCACTTGGGCGATATTAATTGAAACACAACTGTGTGCGCACCTTTATATTGGTCTAGAGATTATTCTTAATAGTCAATCCGATCCCATAAAGTCTTGAACACCAAATCATGGCAGTAACTGCATCTACTCACGTAGAGCCTTCCATGATCACGAGTGCTTTCAACTTTACTGATATGGATTCAATATGGTAGTGTGTCAAATGGACAATACCTCATAATGAGTAATACTTCATGTGTTATCCATTTTGTTAGTCCAAATTCTCTCTCCTTAAGTGTCACAAAACCTAGTGTGTCACTAGAGAATATCCTTCATGGTTCCAACGAATCTGCATATGTCTTAGCTTGATAGTTAACTGTACTTTATGTGTAACAAGACATATTATTAAGGCTAATACCAAGAATGCCCCATAGACTGTACTCAAGGTTTACACAACGCCTCGAGATTTTCATCAAATATATGTACTCAACTTAATAAATCTACATTCACAAATACCTCATTGAATATAAAAGAGTTGATATATATTCAAATATTACAAAAATGTAACGAAATCATATACAAACTTCGTAAGAGCAACATAAAACTAAACAGCTCCCACTAATTGACAGTATCCCATGATACTCCTAAGCCCATGTTAATGACATGTTGATCAAATACACAAGGGCGAAGGCCTTTAGTTAGCGGATCCGTAATCATATCATCTGTTGAAATGTGCTCTACTGCAATGTCACTGGTCTAAACTTTTTCCTTTATAGTCAGGTACTTTACCTCCATATGCTTAGACCCCTTGAGACCTCTATTGTTGTTAACAAACAACACTGCAGAGTTATTGTCACAATATAACTGTATGGGCCTATCCACAAAATCAAATACAGTCAACTCCTTAATGAGGTTTCAAAGCCAAATTGCCTGAGTAGTGGCCGAAAAGCATGCTACAAACTCTGCTTGCATGATAGAGAATGTCATTGATTTCTGTTTTTCACTTTTCCATGATACTGCACCTCATGCTAACTTAAAGATGTAACCTATTGTCGACTTCTTTTTATCCTGATAACCAGCAAAGTCTGAATCCGAATACCCAACTAGCTGTAGGTCCTGAACATGTTTGTAAATCAGCATATAGTCTTTTGTCCTCTTTAAGTACCTCAAAACTTTCTTGGCAGCAACCCAATGATCGTGTCCTGGATTTGACTGATATCTGCCTAGAAGTCCTGTTGCAAAAGCAATATCCGGTCTAGTATATACTTGAGCATACATAATACTCCCAAGTGCACTAGCATAAGGTACATTCTTCATTTGGGCTTTCTCAAAATCTGAATAAGGACATTGTGACAGATTCGACTTATCACCTTTACATACAGAAGCAATTCCTGGCTTACATTACTGCATGTTGAATCTTTCTAAAATACGATCAACATATGCCCTCTGAGATAAACCCAATAGTCCGCGAGAACGATTCTTATGAATCTCAGTACCAAGGACAAAAGACGCCTCACCAAGGTCCTTCATATCAAAGTTCTTTAACAACATCCGCTTTGTCTCATGCAGTAAATCAAGGTCACTGCTCGCAAGCAGGATATCATCCACATAGACTATAAGGAAAATGAATTTCCTCCCACTGACCTTGCAGTATATATACTGATCTACTTTGTTCTCAACAAAATCAAATGAAGCGACAACACTATGAAACTTCAAGTAGCATTGTCTAGAAGCTTGCTTGAGATCATAAATAGACTTTTTCAATCTACATACAAGCGTACCCTGAATCATCTGCTGCAAAGCCTTCGGGTTGCATCATATAGACTTCTTCATTAAGGTCTCCATTGAGAAAGGCAGTTTTAACATCCATCTAGTGTAACTCCATATTGAAATGAGCTACCAATGCCATGATCACTCTAAAGGAGTCTTTAGAAGAGACTGGATAAAAAGTTGCTTCATAGTCTACTCCTTCTCTCTGAGTGAAACCCTTGGCTACCGGTCTGGCTTTGAACTTCTCAATCTTTTCGCTTTGGAATCCCTTTTAGTCTTATACACCCATTTACAACCTATGGGTCTATAACCTTCAGGTAATTCAACAAGTTCCCAAACTCCATTATGCTTCATAGATTGTATTTCATCTCTCATTGCATCTAACCACAGCTCCGACTGAGGACAAGAAACAGTTTCCGCATAATTATTTGGATCAGCCACAGAACCGATATCGTAGTCTTGCTCCCCCTATATAGACTAAATAGTTCGGTGGTATAGCTGATCGTCTCTCCCTAATGGATCTCTTTATTGGAACAACAACAGCCTCATCCTGCACTTGAGAGCCTTGAGGAACTTCATTAAGAGCTGTCTCGACAATAGGATCCCGAGTCTCAACAGGTTCAGTCTATGGTGTGGAAGTTTCCACAATTATCTGTATGGGAGGAGATAAAGATATAATATTACTTACCGTACTATTATCCTCAGTAGTCTGTGAGCAGCTACTTTCTTTGGCCACATCAAACTCCAAAAACTTGGCTGTTTGTGATTCCACAATTCTTGTGCCTCCATTGGGATTATAGAACCGATATCCCTTCGAATGATCCAGGTAAGATACAAAGTAACACCGAGTGATTCTAGAGTCCAACTTACTTAATATTGGATTATACAACTTCACTTTTGCAGGACATCCCTAAACCTTAAGATGGTTTAAGCTAGGCTTACGTCCAGTCCATAACTCAAAAGGAGTCAATGGAAGAGCTTTTGTAGGTACACGATTCAGAATGTACAAAGCTGTTTTCAAAACTTTACCCCACAGAAAATCAGGTAAATTTGTCCTACTAATCATACTCCTCACCATTTCCATAAGAGTGCGATTGGGCCTTTCGGCTACACCATTTTGCTCAGGACTCCCAGGCATAGTGAATTGAGCCACTATCCCAAAATCCTCTAAGTATTTGGCAAATGGCCCCTTAAGCTGTCCGGCATCGCCATGCTTGCCATAATACTCTCCACCTCGGTCAGATCTAACAACCTTTATGACTTTTCCCAACTGTTTCTCAACTTCAATCCGAAAAATCTTGAACTTGTTAAGAGACTCAGACTTTTCTTTAATCAAGTACAGATAACCATATCAAGAATAGTCATCAATAAATGTGATGAAATAAAAATTTCTATACAAGGTTGCCGTATAGGGTCCACTTATATCGATGTGAATGACCTCCAACAAGTCAGAACGTCAGACTGCAGTTTTCTTCCTTATCTTGATCATTTTACTTCTACAACAGTCTACACATGTCTCTAAGTCATTTTTAAGAGCAAGCAGGATGTTGGTCTTTATCAGCCTTTCTACTCTATCCTTAGAGATATGGCCAAGCCGTTTATGACACAATGCATAAGACTGTTCCTTAGGTAATGGTCTCTTAGAAACAACCTTTTCAACCGTATAAGCGACGTATATGTCATTGGGAGATAAACACAATCTGTACAATCCGTTGGACATACAACAGTACCCAACCTTATTTGAATTAAGAAACAAAGAAATAACATTGTTCTTGATTTCAAAAGAGTAGCCATACATGTCCAAACACGATACGAAAACTAAGTTCCATCTAAATGAAGGTACATAAAAAGTGTCTTTCAACATTAATCTAAAACCAGAGTCTAGAATCAAGATTACATCTCCCACAAACACAACATCAGTTTTCTCATTGTTTCCTACAGTGAGTCTTGACTCATCCTGATTTGGCTTCCTCCGATTTATGAATCCCTGTATAGTAAATGCAACATGATTAGTTGCACCGCTATCGAGCCACCAAGAACTGGATGGTGCTTCTGATAGGTTGGATTCACAAACAAGTGCCAAAGAATCATTACCTTTAGGCTCACATTTGGACAACCAAATTTTAAACTTTCCACAGTCCTTCTTTATGTGACATTTCTTCTTACAAAAGAAGCAGTGGCCACCATCCCTTTTGAAAGATGTTTACTTTGGACCCATATTGTCAGATTGACCGGTAGTGTCATGAGTACCTTTATGAGTACAATTTCTAAGCTTTTTATCCTTTTTTTTGTGGGAACTAGAAACATATAAAGCTAGATGCCCTTTTTCCTTCTTAAGTTTCTCTTCCTCTGCCACCACCTTTGCTATCAAGTCATTAATTGACCAAGTCTCATCTTAGGAATTATAATTTGTCTTTATAATCCCAAAATTAGGTGGAAGGGTGTTTAGGGCTTGATGCACAATGCAAGCATCAGGAATGGAAACATTAAGAGCTTGAAACTTTGTCTTTAGGTCTACCATCCTAAGGACATAATTTCTAACCCCAGCAGTTCCATTATACTTCATATTGAAGAGCTTTTGAAGAAGTGTACCAATCTCAGCATTAGATGAAATACGGTTTCTAGCCTATAAGGTTGCCATCATTTCCTTAGTAGTACAGTCAGCTAGCAAACCACTTTTCAAGTGTTGTAGAATGGATTTCTTCATTGTCAATAAGCAAATCCGATTGCTCTTTTCCCAGGCAGCATGGTCCGTTTTCTCAGCTTCAGTACTGATGGCCGTGATATCTGCCGGCTTATCTTTTGTAAAAGCAATGTGAACATCTGCCAGCTCTATTCCAAATAGAAAATCATCTTTCCATTTCTTAAAGTTCAACCCAATAAGGACCTCAATTGAAATGAAATTGCCGTTTACAGAAAAGGTGACTGGAAAACAAACAAACAATACAATCAGCATCATGTGAATACTTATATAGAGAATTACATACATCATCACATAATCACCTTTGGGCAGAAAATATGACATGCAGTTGTACACTCTTCACATGACAGTGGCCATGAGAACATATTCTAATCTTTCGCGAAATCACCACCTTTGAGTGTATGAACCACTAAAATTAGTCATTTCTCAAGCTCATGCTATACATGTACACCTCCATGAACTAATACAAGATCACCTCCTTTGGGAGTATAATCACGTAATAAACTAGGAGACATCCCACTACAATATGAGACCAATATTTCTCAAACCCAGTCAAGTGTGCCACTTTGGCGGTCACAACCCAACTGAATTCTTGAAAATCTCTCATACCAGGGATATGAGCTTTATGTATCACATTTACTATATGCATGTAATGCTAGACATAAAGATAGGGGCGTATGTCTCTGAAATTACATGTCATGCTAATTGTACTGTTCCATTCATTAATAGACAATGAATTATACTCTACATAGTCTTTATGTGGTGATATACATGTGAGCTATCATATGTGTTTTCGAAACCATAGAGAAATACAAGAAAATACGCAAAAATACCCTAACAATACGCTTACATAGGGTCCTATATGTATTTTCATATCTGTAAAAGCTTCAAAAATGTAAAATAAATATACCATAATGTAGAACATCTCGATACGAGCGCGTCGATACTAAGATTGTCCAAAACGGACGTCGGACGGGCCTGCACGAGCCGCCGGAAGGCGCGGCGCGTGCGGGCATGTTCAGCCGGTCAAATCGGTCCGAACAGCCAGTCCGACCGGTTGACCGGTCGGGTCAAAGGTCAGGTCGGGTCGAAAATCGGGTCGGGTCAGGATCCGGGTTGAGTCAACAATCGGGTCGGGTCAGGATCCGGGTGGGGTCGGGATCGGAATTCGGTCGATCCGGTCAAGCGGATCCAGCGCCTCACCGACATCATGCCGACGCCATCGAGGGGCAATTCGAAGAACGCGGGGTTTGACACGGTTTGCGTGGCCGTCACGCGCCGCCGCGCCTAGGGCCCATATAGGCGTGTGTAGGCGCGTGACAGCGCGTCTGGCGTCCTCTGGCGACGTGCCGCCCACCATTTTACTCGTCTCAACGAGTAAATTCCAAATATGTAATAAAAACTAACTTTTATCCAACAAAAAATTTTGAAATTGGGCAAAAACCTCTCGGACAAAACGAAAACGGTTCTAATCCGCATGTTTCAGTTCTAATCTATGGCAGGCTCTGATATCACATGTTGGCCACGAAAATGGCATGCCTAAGATCACCATATTCAGAAATCAAAACACGATATGGGAGAAAATTATCGATTCGCGTACTTGGTTTGGAATCCATCGAACTTGACGCAGAATTTGTGACGGTTTCCGAACACGAACTCAAGATCTTCTCCCATATACCCTTCGTTAGAACACTGACCTAATGAGATTGCCACTCACGAGAAGAAAGTTTTCTCTAGATCCGTATGTGAGTCAAAATGTGCATCATCTGGTTAGGGGAGGGACTTGAGCGCTATTTATAGAGTCTTCAACCACGGACCCTCTCATTACGGGCCGGGCGGTATCGGCCCACACCAGCCAGCCCCATATTAGACTTATTAAGAACCCATATATCTTACCTTTATTAGACCAAACTAATTCAGTTAATTTCGATTAATAAATCCCACATTAGGAAATTATTACATGACTTTCTTTAGTTTTTCTTCCTCGGCTTTGTTCAAGGACTTTAAGTCCGTTGCACTTTGGTAGAATAAGCTGAATGAGGAGATTGAATAAGATTTCGGTCTATCATTGACGGGATTTGCATGCTGAGTGTTTTGGTGGATGGGATGAGCTGCAGGGGAACAATTCATAGGGAAGTCACCCCCCAGTTCCATAGAAACCGCAAAAACCATAGATGAACATTGGCATAGTACAGTACAAAAGTGAGTAGAGACGGTGAAATCCCCAATTTCGGAGCCCTTGGAATGAAGTGTTCTGGTAATTTGGTTAAGTTAAAATTTGAGTATTACGAGCTGCTTTGCTTGATCTTGCTTGGTTGGGAATTCAGAACAAGTCGCTCCCTGAGGTTGGGAAATATTTGCTTGTCGTTATATCGGGCTTCTTCGATTGTTGATGATTCTTCATATTGACGATCACTTGCTAAAGCTGGGACAAAGAAGAAAGAACTGCCATATTCGAGAGACCAATATGCATGTCATAGGGTTAGATTTAAAGCTCCAATCGAGGCTAAGTTCCCTGTTCTTTTCCTATTTCATATTCGAGAGGCCAATCAAAAAAATTTCAACACGCACCAGAAGTTGGAAGGCTCGAAGCTGAGTCATCATTGGCCGAGATTTTGTAACAAAATTTTCGTGTGTTGCCTGCTTCGCAACTTCTATTCTATCCATCGGTCATTGACAATTCCATCTTCATCAATTCGAGGACCCAAAACAGGTAATCGATCATCGTATCTCTTTCTCTCTCTATCGATGTACGTGCGTATGTTTCGGTACTCAGTTGCCTTTGTTCACTCTAATTGCTTGAAAATTCCTTTGAATTACTGATTACCTGTGACGTGAGCTTGCTGGAACTACAGCATCTGGTGTTAATAAGAGCTTATATCAAAAGTTACATTGATGCTTGACAACTATTGATCTAGAAAAGAGAGGTTAAAAGAAAATTAAAAATAAAGAGTGGAAATTCCCGGTAGAGCGAGAAGTCATTAGATGAAGTTCTTGGTGAGAGAAGAAATAAAAGAGGCATTCTTGTGCGAGGGAGAAGAGAAAAGAAATTATTGCTTGTCTTGTCCTATGACTGGATTCACGATCAGAATCAAACCCGTTTGTTGTTGTGTTGTTTCTGTTCATCCCCATTTGGGAGTATATTGTGATATTTTTAAATCTCATTTGGGTGTATTGATAGGCGGTTGATTTTCTAGACATTTTCACATGTTTCCACATCATTTTCCAAGTGAAGCTTGGTCTACTGTTACTGTCTTAATGCTGGACGATCCATGTCATGCGCGAATTGAGTGAACTCTGACCCTGTTCAATTATGGTCTTCATTACTCATGATGAGGTGTTCACATGTGATTTTTTTTAGGTCAATGTTTTTTGGGTCAATTTTTTTTTTGATCGATGTTCACATGTTGTTGATTTCCATTCATTTTGGCATGTTGAGACATTATACTTGTATGTGAAATGTGGCTGTGCATGCTGGTTATTGCCTTTGGGTCTCCATTAAGCTTGAAATAAGTGGCATTAGGTTCCATTTGTTAAGATTCGGCGTCCAATCACAGAAAAAGAGAGAGTAAAAACGAAAAAAAGATATCCAGACATAAGGTTTTTATCCTAATTCACCCTTAAACTAATGCTACGTTCAACAGAGAATTTCACTGTAATTAATACCTTATACCTTTTTGTTACATCACTCTCAATTACAATAGAAAGAGAGTATATATAAGCATTCAATAGCTATTTATAGGCCTAAACCTAAATTATCGATAAAATATAGGTTGAAACTATAAAAATCATCAATTATGTTGATCCAAACTTGGCCAATTAATTATGAACATGGACTCTCTCTTAGCCCATACCTTGGATGACACGAAATCATTTTTAAGTTCTCATACAACCAACATATTTTCTAGGAGTCGTCATTAGTCATTGTTGGGGACTCGGCCATGAGAGGGCCAGCATCAGCAAGGTCTCCGTAACAGCCTCAGGTTCGACAGGGAGAGGCTTCGGGACGTGATGGAAAAAAATTGCAAGAAAGCGAAGCAATATTCGCACAACATGGGCCCATGATGGGCTATGTGCTCTTTCTCTTCCCCCTCTTTGCAAGCGGCGGTCGTCTCTCTCTCTCTTTCTCTCTCTCTGCGCCACCTATCTCTCTCTTCTCAATTGTGACCACCTCTCTCTCTATAGCGTCTCACTTTTGGCCGTGTATTCTATTGTGTTGTGGCCTCCTTTATAATTGTGAGGACTATGCTATATTTATAACGAAAACCTAGGTTTAATCAGATTAAAAAGGCTTAATTTCAAGCCTCATTAAAGATTAATGGGCTCTATTAACTCTTTTAAAGTTCAAAGCCTTTTATTAATTAAACTCAAAATGGCCTAAATTTCAATTGATCAAATCTCAACCAGGCCATTTTCTCTCCAAGAATTTACGGCCGCTGCATGGGCTTGGCCAAATGGGCTCTGTCCAACTGATCCAATTAAGTTAAGCACTTTTCATTTAAAATCCATCTGCCGCTGGCCCAATTTTGATGTGATTTATGAGCCTATCTATATGAAAAGTAAAGTGCGAGAAAGTAAACTCAATACGAGTCGGGCAAAAAATATACACTGCCTCATGAACTAAGACCTAATCTAATCACACATATACCTGAAACTAGGGAATGCAACTAAGTACGAATTATACCTAGCCCTTAGATTTGATTTTAAGCTAAATGCAATACCATTTTTGTTTTATCATTTTCCTATTTCCTATTTCTCATTTACTTTTCATCTAAGGTATGTGTGCTCTAAAATATAATCTACTCCAAAAATCATGAAATGTAATTGCCTAAACTAGATGAGATTCGGTTGAAACTATTCCTAAGATGCGATTACCTAATTGCAACTTGCATTTTCCTATGATTTGTTATCATCATCATCATCATCATTATTATTATTATTATTTATTTACTAATGCCCCAGCTCCTCTTTTCTTTCTTTCTTTCTTTTTTATTTAAGTGAGTATTATGACGTTCACGTCCTCATGATAATGACGAATCAGCACTATCAACGCAAGTCTATACAAGGTCTAGGGACTTCATACAGCCACTCGAAACTCGTTCGGTCAAATACGGGCCACATACGTTCAAAGATGATTTTCGGTCAGCAAGGACAAGAGCAGTAATCAAATGCACATGCTCCGAACAATAGGGGAAGAACAGTATTGGTGCCAAAACTTGTGTACGGAGGCCAATTTGGTGTCAAAATTTTCATTTGGATCACTTTAGTGCCAAAGTGGAGGAAAAATGATTACTTTGGTGCCAACGGCTAGAAATTCCGGCCAAATTAATACGTGGCAATTATAATTAAATTTTTAATCTTAGTTGGATTTTTTTAAAAAAAATTAGTTTACGTGGCATTTCCACGTATATATTTCGATTTTTTAAATACTTTTCTGAATTTTTTTTTTTTTTTTTTTTTTTTTTTTTTTTTTTTTTTTTTTTTTTTTCTCTCTTTGGTCACTATTTGGTGAGGAGGGGCCACCACCGGCCGCTGGGCGAGCCCAGTACCCTCGCACAGGCTACGGTGGGCAAGCCCCCGGCGAGGTCGGCCTCGCCTCGCATGGTTGAGGGCTCGCCCCGGCGAGGGCTCCGCTTCGTGTGTAGAACAACCGAAGGCGATAATTACCTTGAAAGTGCATATGTCGACCGTGAATAGTGATCAGATCAAAGGGAGAGATCATCCGATACGATGAGGCTGAGGATTGGACCCAACGAAGGATGAATGAAAAAGCTTCAAGCACTTCAAACTCCCTGGCAGACAAACAGGGCCAAACGGAGGAACTACCGCCACGGCGGTACCGCTGATTGCAGTGGTCGCTGGTGGATTCAGGGTCATGGAAGGGAACGAAGATGAAGAAGTCTAGGGAGAGAATCGAATTGGGCCTGATCAATTCATGGGCTTAATGAACTGGGTCGAAGTACTGGGTCATAGTGAATTGGGCTTAGTTAATACGATGTGGGCTGGAACGACTCCTTTGGAAAATCACACCAAATTGGACTGGGGCTCTCTCTCTGTTTTATTATTTAAGTTTGGACCGCATTTTTTCCACTCTTTTTTTTACCTTAGACACTCCTTTTTTTTGGTATTTTGACAACTGTATCCCTTGTGAGGTCTACCACTTCTGATACAGCTCTCCAAAAATGATCCTTTTTTATATTATTTGATCAACTTTTTTTATTCTTTTATTTCTTGCGAGTCTCACTTTCCTTCTTTTTTCTTTTTTTTTTCACACTTTTGACATCTGAATTTTCCACTCTTACAAATGATCTACGTCTTCCGCTACTTATTCTTCTTCTTCTTCTTCGTTGTCTTCTTCTTCTATACATCTCATTATCCTTTATTTTCTATCTATGATGCCAATCCTATCATCCTTCACACTTCAATTATAAAAGGAGCAGTGATTTTCTCTACTCAAAAAATGGAGAAAACAGCATTAGAGAAAAAAACAATAACCTGATAAACATGATTTCCAATTCTAATCAGAAATGGGCGACCAACTTCTAGTGTCAAAAGGTACAGTGACCACCATGGTTACTCAAATCTCTGGCGTTCCCGTTCCAGCTGCTGCTGCTGTTTCTATTCTCCGTAGCCTCGCATGTGCCTGACGTCGTGCGGCGCGAGAGCTCGATGACCCTCGCCGTCGACGGCTTCTCGATTTTCATGCTGCCGCAGGAAGCTGCGTCAGCAATGTGCGGTTCCGCGATGGCCTCGACCTCTTCATATCGTCAGGTGAGGGTCATTATAGCTCAACCGATTGAGTCAGGGAATCTCTATATGCTTCTTCCAGGGGAATGCATCGTCCCTGTTCTCTCTGTTTTGAGGTGTGGAGGAAGGTTTTCTTAGTTATCGATCCGATGCGGCCGAATGGGTAAATGCCCGGCGACTGTTTGATGATATGCCTCCGGAGGAATTGCTTCACTTGAAACGTGACAATGATCGTCTGTTGGTGTCTTCATCGGCTTTATTCAAGGACTTTAAGTCCGTTGCACTTTGGTAGAATAAGCTGAATGAGGAGATTGGACAGGATTTCGGTCTATCATTGACTGTGGATTTGCATGCTGAGTGTTTTGGTAATTGGGATGAGCTGCAGGGGAACAATTCATAGGGAAGTCACCCCCGGTTCCATAGAAACTGCGAAAGCCATAGATGAACATTGGCAAAGTATAGTCTATGTTGCACCGACACGGACACGCGACACGCGACACGACACGACACGACACGCGACACGACAATTCTAAAAAAAAGCCATTTTCCGACACGTTGGGACACGTATATTAAATATATATTTTTAATAATTAAATATACCATAATGACAAAAAACAATTGATTTATTATAACCCATAAAACCATTAAGTTCCAATAAAAAGATGAACTTGACTAGTTTAAGTTCTACAAACTCATCCATAAAAAGAAGCACATTTACAAATTCAATTAGGGAAATAGGGTATATGCGATATGCAAACTTCTCCTCAAAATTCATCAACAAATATAGAATGACCTACCATAATTATAGAATGACATATCTAATAATAATCAGGCCATCACAATTATAAAATTACCTATCACAACTCTTAATAAGAAAAAAATATGCAATCCACCACAATATCTTTCCCCCCGTCCATGTAACCTCCCCATCTGACCTCCCCATAAAAAAATAAAACCCAGCCCACCCATCTGACCTACCCTACCCCACCACTTTTTCCTTTTCCCCCAACCCCCTTCCCCGACTTCTCCCCTCTTTACTTATCTTTCGAAACAGAGAGATGTACCGAGCGGGAGCGGGAGAAGGAGAGGGAGCGGCGAGCACGACCACGACCGGCTAGCGGGAGCGGGAGCGGGAGAGGGAGCGGCGAACGGCGAGTGGCGCGGAGGACGGGAGTTCGTCGGTCACAGAAAAGTAAAGAGGCACTTGTGTTTGAGCCCTAATTTGGAGGTCTACGCGCTTTTATTGTTCTCTGTTTTTAATTTTTTACAAATTTACTCTTCGGACACGCCGGACTCGCGTGTCGGAGGCGTGTCCGGAGAGTTGACTTCGTGTCGGAAATCCGACACCATATTGACCGCGTGTTGAAGGCGTGTCCACGCGTGTCGGCATGTCCGACACGCGTGTCGGTGTCCGACACCGACACGTTGGCCATTTTAACGTGTCGGTGCATCATAGAGTATAGTACAAAAGTGAGTAGAGATGATGAAATCCCCAATTCCGGAGCCCTTGGAGTGAAGTGTTCTGGTGATTTGGTTACGCTAAAATTTGAGTATACGAGCCGCTTTGCTTGATCTTGCTTGGTTGGGAACTAAGGAACAAGTCGCTCCCTGAGCTCAGGAAATATTTGCTTGTCCCTATATCAGGTTACTTCAATTGTTGATGATTTTTCATGTTGAGTATCACTTGCCAAACCTGTGACAAAGAAGAAAGAACTTCCATATTCGAGAGACCAATGCATCTCATGTGGTTAGACTTAAAGCTCCAAGTCGAAGCTTAAGTTCCCTTTTTTTTTACTATTTCTGTTCTTTTTCTATTTCATATTCAAGAGACCAATCAAAATTTTTCTAACATGCACCAGAAGTTAAACTGTTCAAAGCCAAGTCTCACATCCAAAATTTTTATTTGTCATAAAATCTTTACGCATTGCTTGCTTTGCAACTTCTATTCTATCCATCGGTCAGTGACTATGGTAGTTCTCGCGATCCATACAGAATAAAACATAGACAGCCTATAGGTGAAATGTGGCTGTGCGTGCTGATTACTGCTGTTTTGCATTAGGCTCGAAATAAGTGGCCTTAGGTTCCATTCAGGGATTAAGTCAGGTGTTCTTCGAATTATTGAGCTATAGGGTTCATTTCCAGTCATTTCGGTATAGTTTACTGTAGTTTTGCACAAATAAATAAGGTTATATGTCACTGTCGTCACTGTCCAAGCCATGGACTGCAGGCATTGACCTCCTTTCTAATTGAATAACATGTCCCAAGATAGTTTCGATAGGTGGCCCTGACCTCGGGTTCGTTTCCAGAGGTCATTACACCGATTCATGTCCGTATGATGCCTATTTGGTTCATATTAAGTCCATTTGCACATAATCATGGGTCTAAGCAACTTGAAGCAACGAGAAGTTTCCTTCAAGACTTGTCCTCCCACACTATCATTTCAACGACAATTAAAGTTTGTTTCATCCGTCCCTCGCTAACAATGAAGACAAATGGGTGTGCTCTAGCTAGGATTTGATGCGTGAGTTCTGTTTTGGACATGAATTCAGTCAGAAAGGGAGTTGGGAAATTTGGAAGGTACGTGTTTGAGAGTCGGTTATAGTTCATCAAACACTGTTAGATTATGCATTTGGTGAGACAAATCAGTCTGAAACACTTTGAATAGCAATCTCTTTATACAAAACTCAGCTCACGAATGTCTTTTCTATTGATATCTCCAAAGACAGGCACTCCCACTTCCAAATACTCATTCATAATTGTAATTCCAAAATGCCCCCCTAAAACTTTTTTTTTTCATTCCGTTTTTGTAACTCGCGCGCTTATAATCGGGGTGCTTAATTTGGGATTTGGGTTGTTCCGAAAAGATTTGCAATGTGTATCAATTCAAATGCGCGTTAGATAGAAAGATTAGAGAAGCTATGAACAAAACGCAAGATTGGACATTTCAAATCAATCCCTCGGTTGCTATCTTTGAATTGTGGACGATGGAAATCACTCGGAAACCGTCTAAATAGGTCGTTTGCTGACTATTAGCTGAAAATGTCTGAAAAAAGCTGATTCATTGCAATATTCAGACCAAAAGTAGAGGGACATTTTCGCAATACTTCAACAAGCGAAAAGGAGGTACCTGCTCCATTTTCAAACTAGTACGATGAAAACAAAGAGAATTGAATCACTAGGTTCATACGACATATTGCTAAAAATCCCGATTTTCACATCAAAATACATCAAGTCAAACTTACTTCCAAATCAAACCACCATAAATGAAGATTAGAAAATAACCAAGAGATCAGGGCCTTTTTGTTTTCCCGTCAAAGCTTGAAAATATTATTCAAATTTTTGAAAGTTATGATATATTTGTAGGTGAATGAACATGTCAATATTTTTATATGAAAGTTTAATTGTTTAAGATTAAAGAAAGTCATGGTGCGAGCGCCGCAAGATATAAAAATAAAAAATAAACAAAAAAGTAAAAGATAAAGTCACTCCAAATAGATTTAGGAAACAAATCAGCTAATAAAATGGGAAAATTTGCTGTTCAAGTAAAATAAATCTAATCACAATTCTATCTCAAAATATCACTTAAGCTTGCTTGAAAACAGACTCTGAAAAAATCCTCAGCTGAAGGAAGCAAAATAAAACTGTAATCTCGAGTTGTCTGTGCCTGTCAAAAAACAAAGCACAAAGCATGGCCAGGGACGGAAAATGAAATCTTGGGAACACCAAGGGCTAATACTGCAATTTCCTCAATTTCTGATATCCACTGGGAACTATTTGCATAATGTGAGTTTGTCAAGAGTCAAGTCTACCAGAAGCGGAGCCCACCGGGAGCAAAAGCTACGAGTTGACGTAGACTCGACTAGGGAAAGTTCTGGGAATAGAGAGAGGTCTCAACGGCAATATCAACGAAATTCAGCAGTGGCTAGTCAAGTCTACTTTATCTGCAAATTGTTGGTGAGGTCAACGAGGGATCTTCACCGGCATTAAGGTTAAAGACAACTAGGTAAAAGAAAAATGTTTGCACATTTGAAGATCATAACATTTGAATCGCACCTACGTTGCATATTCTCACCAACCTAAACACACCTTATGCAAAGTTCTAAATATTTATTCAATTACAGTTATAACATAAATCAATGATTGAGTAATTATCTTAGACGACCACCCTCTTGTTTTTCAACATCTTTGGTAGTTTTCAAGCACTTTACGCAAATTGGAAAGGATCTCAATATAATCATGTCAATAGGTTATTATTAATTAATGTTAGTCGACAATATTAGGCACAAGTTATTTTTTGGCTTACTAAAAACCTTTTTATTTTTGAGGTGACCTTTTGATAATCAATATCTGCCACATCTTCTAGATTGATGGGATCATAAGTAAGGTGTTTGACATAAGCGTGTGTTCGAGCAACTTGAAGTAACCAGAAGTTTCCCTCAAGACTTGTCATCCCGCACCATCATTTTTAACACCAAAGAAAGTTTGCTTCATCCCTACCTTGCTAACAATAAAGACAATTGGGTGTGCTCTAGCTAGGATTTGATGTGAGATTTCTGTTTTGGACATGAATTCAATCGGAAAATGAGTTGGGAAATTTGGATGGAACGGGTTTGAGAGTCAGTTAAGGTTCATCAAATACGATTGGATTATGCATTTGGTCAGACAAATAAGTCTGAAACACCTCAAGTAGCAATCTCTCTCTATAGTCCCTATAAAACTTTGCACAAAAATGTCTTTTTCATCGATATGACCGAAGACCCAACACGCCCACTTCAAAATACGCATTCACAATTATGTAGGTGAATGTAAGTGTTAACATTTTTATATGAAAGTTGTAATTGCTTAAGATTAAAGAAAGGCAAAGTGTAAGCCCCGCAAAATATAGAAATTGAATAAAAATGTAACAGATAAACTTACTCCAAACTGATCTAGAAAACGAATTGGCAAAAAAAACTGGAATAATTACTGTTCAAATAAAAGAAATCTAATGATAAATCTATTTAAAAAATATCAACTAAGTTTGAAAACAGTATCTGGAAAACCCTAAAGTTAAGGAAATAAAATAAAATTGCAATCTCGCTTTCTTTATGCGCTGTCAAAAAAATCAAAGCATAGCCATGGACCAATGAAATCTTCGAAACACCAAGGACTAACACCCTAAGCTGCTCAATATTTAACTTCCGTTGAGAACGACATGCGTAGTGTGAGCTCGTCAAAAGTCAAGGACTAACACTGTAATTTCTGGTGTTTTAACTGTGGCTGCAAAACTGGGAATGCTGAATAAAAGGCGTGGCATCCTGGACTTGAACTTCACTGAAGTTCAAAAAAATGGGAAAGCCGATTCAACCCTGGAACTGACCTGGAACCAGGTTAACAGGATTAGTTCTGGACCTAACTAGGGAGATTTTTAGGTTCCAGGATAGGGGCCTAACAATCTTGAAACTGATCAGTGGGCGCACAAGCGCAAAAGAAAAAGAAAAAACTCTGAATTTTCACATCCGAATTCAAAGAGTAAGAACAACCTTTTTGCTTTCCCACCTAATTTAGTAATATTCTTTAAATTTTAGAGAATTATGAAAAATCTGTAGGTGAATGTACATGTCAACATTTTCATGTGAAAGTTTTAATTGCTTAAGTTTAAAGAAAGTCAAGTTGCGAGTGACGTAAAATTTAAAAAAATGAAGAAAAAATAAAAAAAAATCACCCCAAACAAATCTAGGGAATAAATTAGCAAATAAAACCGGAAAAATTTAAGGTTCAAGTTAAAGAAATCTAATGATAAATCTATTGAAAAAAAATATCACCTGATTCCGAACATATTATTTGATAAAAATCCTAGAGTTACGTAAACAAAACAAAATTGCAACCTTAATTTGTCTGTGACCCATCAAAAGACAAAGCATATTATTATTTTTTTCTCCGATGAGAACGAAACTTGCATTATTGCTAGTTCGTCAAAAGTCACTCTAAAGGAGCGGAGCCCACCCGGGGGAAAAAGCTACGGGGATTGATTCCGCTTTTTCTAGAGTTGACGTAGACTCCAAATATACATATTAAAAATTTGATACGAAGTCTCCAATTATAATCTTGTTGAAAAGAATTTAAATAAATAGAAAGATTATATAAATCAATGGGTCTAGAAAAGGCTCTATGGAATGCAGGAATGAATAGCAAGATAGAGTATAAATATTCAACACAGAAAGTGATTATATAAATTAGATTAAATAAAATGGCGCGCATTAATGATAATAAAAAGACCGTAAGCAAGATAAAGGATAACAATGAGAACAATTAGAAATTCTAGACCAACCATGTGTAGGTGGTGTATATAAGCAGAGACTATTTGCAGGGTATTAAAATACAGACCATCCACAGGCGATTAGACATGCCGTTTCTGGGGTATGTAAAAGTAAATGCAAAATAGATAATAAAAAGAACTGATATATAAATGCAGAAGAGTATTACAGTAACAGTATGGAAAGATTACACAATGTAGAAACTGAAATACAAGTGCATAATAAAGAAAAATCTTTGGTAGAAATTCTTCCATTGCTCAGACTATTTTGTAGTCTAGAACGACAAGATTTTCTACACTATATAAAAGGCTTCTAGAAAACCAAGACTTTTGCTAGGATCAGAAGCTTACATCGTATAGAAATGGTTTAGAAAAGGAGAGACTGATCCAACTTGTCTTAGGCTTTAGAAAATATAGAAAAGTTAGAAAGGGACTTGGAAGACTTTCAGGAGAGTAGAGATAGTGAGAGGTTCAAAAAATTTTTCGGATACCTCCTTTAGAGAATGACAGCTCCCTTTTATAAGCAAGTTGAGTTCCTATAGAAATGGTTCACGGGTAATACTGTAGTAGTAAGTGCACAGTGTTACAGTGAACAGTAAATCTGACATAATTATGAAAGCTTTGAAAGAAGAAAAGCACGCAGACTCCTTTCGGCTCAGAGATGATGAAGCTGTCAGGAATCTTTCGGCGCTTTTTCCCCTAGGAAAATCTAGAGAGATCTTCCACTGGTTCAGACTCTTCTTCTTCTTCTTCTTCATCTTTCACACTTACCCAATTGCAAGGGATAGGGCCTATTTCGGGAATGCCATAGCAGTCATCCTCATTGAAATTTCCACTATGATAAGATTGAGAAGAACCTGCTTCTTCTAAATCTGAAAGGGCTTGCTTCAGGCATTCTTGTCAATTGTTGATGAGATTGTGCTGATGCTAACCTAGAAAGTACAAATCCTTTGTCATGCAGAAAGGGAGTAATATCTTCATTGGTGATTGGTTTATTACCCCTAGAAATTAACCATTCTGCCACTGCTGATCTGGTGGCTTTATGGAAAAATTTAAAACCATCCCACCATTTGACTTTAAATTGTCTTATGAGAATTGGAATGTTGGTTTCATTGGATTTTCTGTATTCAAAATACCATCCGGTGACCCATGATAGGCCGAAGTAATAGAAAAAGAGCATCAATTTAGGGAAATTTTTCTGATATGGAAGTGAAGAAAATTTTTCTAGAAAGAGTTTATAACTGAGTTGGAGTTTTGGGTGGAAGATTTCATCGATAGGTCCCAAATGATCCCACCAACGAATGAACCAATAAGGGATATTTTGGATATTAAAGTCTTCAAAATAGAATAGCCAAGTATGGGTCTTGTCGGCATTCTTTATCCAAAAGGTATTCCACCAAGCCTGTTGATAATCAAAATATGAAAAGGATGTCATGTATGGAAGGGCTTTATTTGTTTTGATATTGAATTTGGTTACTCCCAGGGGATCAGGTTTCCATTGGGAAGGGTGGATGACCTAGTGGATTATGGCTTTAGAATAATTTATGTGCCCTTGGCTAGAAAAATGTTTGAAAGTAACCGATTTGGTTTCTTCAAGATTTTCTCATAAAATTCCCTCGTCTTGTAAACATCATGAGGGGTATAAAGGAAATTTTCAGAAAACATATTTTTAGCAAAAATATATGGATTTACATTATAAAAACCATTTTCTACATTGCAAACATTTTGAAATATGGTTTTATGAGAAAACTTTGATTTTGGAGGGGCATTTTGGGTTGATTGAATTACCACCTCACTAGAAATTGTTTTTCCCTTAGCCATGGCTATGGGAGAGGGATCTAGACTTACCATTGCCAGAGAAGTTTGTGGTTGACTATTAAAAGCTTGCTGGAGAAGTTGTAACGCTTCTTCCTTAGAAAGTTATGTTATATCAAATTGTGGAGGTTTAGGAGTATGTTGTTTAGCAAGAGAAATAGGCTCTTCTTTAGTCTGGTTGGAAATGGTAATAATATTCAAAGATAGTTGTGTGGCCTGGAGCCAAGTTCTGATATTTGTCAGTCCAGGGGATTTTTTCTCAGAAGAGGGTTTTGCAACTTCCTTGCCTTTGTCTCTTCTGGTGGGTTTATTTGAAGGTTTCAGAGGCATTTTCCCCTGCAAAAATTCTCGGGTGAGAAAGTCTAGGAGAGAATTTGAAGAGCCATTTATAAATTCTATATCAAAATCGAAAACAGATAAAATGGCTTCCCATTTGGCAAAAATTTTCTTAGAGGCAATATTCTGAACATCCTTTTGCAAAACGTCTTTTGCAAATTTGTAATCAATTCTCAATAGAAATTTTTTATTCAAAAGATCTCCTTGAAATTTAGAAATAGAAACTACAATAGCAAGGATTTCTTTTTTAATGGTGGAGTAATTCTTCTGGCAATCATTCCAATGTTTGGAGACAAACTGAACAATTTGTTTTTTGTTGTCTTTGGATTGTTTAAGAATTCCTTCGTAACCAATATTAGAAGCATCAGTTTCAACAATTTTAAAGGCATGAGGATCAGCAAGATGTAGGTAAGAAATTTCCTTGACAGTTCGCTTGATTTGCCTCACAATATCTATATGAACCTGAGTCCATGGTGGAGGATCCTTTTTGAGCCTCTGATGGAGTGGTTTACAGATTATGTTGATGCGGGGAAAGAAATCAATAATCTAATTTAAACTTCCAAGAAATCTTTGCAATTGATTTTTATCTTTGATTTCATTAAGAAATTTTTCAAAAAATATTATTGACCTTTCTATTGGAATGATGGTTCCTTGGTGAATGTAAAGTCCTAGGAACCGAATTTTTGTTTTAAAAAGAGATATTTTGATAGGCGAAACTACCAGACCATTTTTCTTTACAATATTTATGAAATGATTGATGTGTTTAAAATGTTTCTCTATAGAAGTAGAAAATATTAAAACATCATCGATGTAAACAATGATATAATTAGAACAATGATTAAAAATATCATTCATGATCCTTTGAAATTCAGAAGGAGCATTTTTTAATCCAAAAGGCATGACATTCCATTCATACTCGCCAAAAGGAACAGTAAAGGCTATCTTGTATCGATCCTTTTCGCTAATCTGGATATGCCAAAATCCTAATTTCATATCGAATTTTGAAAAGATTTTTGCATCATAAAGTCTGTTCAACAAATCTTTCTTGTTAGGAATTGGATATCTTATCCATTTTAAAGCTATATTTAAGGGTTTGTAGTTAATAACTAATCTTGGGACTCCCCTTTCTAGTTCAGCATTTTTGTTGACATAGAAAGCAGAGCAACTCCAAGGCGATTAGCTTTTCCTAATAAGCTTCTTCTTAAGAAGTTCCTGTATTTCTTTTTGACAAAAATTTAGGACTTCATGACTCATTTGAGAAGGTCTAGCTTTAGTAGGAATGTTCTGTTCAGAAAATTCTGGCTCGTAAGGTAGATCCACTATGTGACTCTTGCGAGACCAAAAAGCATTTGGAATATTAGAACATAGGAATTTTTAATTTGGTTTTCAAGATCAGAAATCCTTTTCTAAAGGCTTTTTTCAGAAAGGTTTTTGTCAATCCTTTTGTATTCAAGATCTTCTTTTAAAAATTGCAAATGAGATTCTTTGTTTTGGATAATACAATTAATCTCAGAAATCGAATGTTCTTGAAAGGCATTCAAGGCTTTGGTTTGGGGCTTAGAAATGAAATCGAAATATATCCTTTTTCCCAAGGTTATTGTTTCAATTCCTTTTTCAGTAACTTTATAACATTTATAAAAGGTGACCCCAAAATAACATTTTGTTTGATATTTTTGACTAAAAGAAAAGGAGTTTTGAAAGAGATCTGATCTTTTATAACTTCAGCTTAGGGAATTTTAAAATTTATCTTCAGTTTATCACTAGATGTTGATTTCAAAGATTGATAGGTTTTTTCAAAATATTTGGTTGGTATGAGACCTTCTTTTATACAATTGAGGTCTGCACCAGTATCAAAAAGGGCTGTTGTTTCCAAAACAAATTCATTTTGGACTTTTATAGAAATATTCATAATCCATTTTCTAGTGGTTATTTCAGAAAGCATTAAAAGGAAATTTGCATCAAAGAGGAAGGAAGTTGAGAAATCTCGTTATCTTTAGGATCTTCTTCCTCTAGTTCTTTATCCAAAATTCTTAACTTAATATTCAAAATGTCCTTTTGCATGGAAATTTGGGCTGCCTTGAGCTCTCGAATTTCTTGCTTTTGTTTATTGATTTCTTGAGTAAAATCATTTATAGAAATGGGTTTAGAAACAGACTTTTTTGATTTGTTAAGAATAGTAGAAATATTATAAGGGTTATCAGTCTAGACAGAGGGTTTTAGCTTTTGAAAATTATTCAAATATATTAATTTTGTTTCGGGATCAGAAATTTGATCAAAAGTTTGCAAGAGAATTTCTTCCTCTTTTGTCAAAACATTTATTTCAAAATCTTCTTCTTCGGTTTCTGAAGTAGAAGAGAAAGTTTCCAAATCATAGATCTGTAGTCCTTCCTCAAAATCAGATTCTTCAGAAGAACTATTATCGGTTTCAATCATTAATTGATTGAGCTGATTAATAGTTTCTTCATCTAAATTTAAATCATTGACTTTTTTACTGATTTTGCAAAATCGGGACGTGTGACCCTTTTTGCCACAGCTATAGCAAGTGATATTTTTAAAATCCTTTTTGGGTTTTTTGGATTTTTCAAAATTATCCTTTTCTTTCTTTTTAGAAAGTTTCTTTTCAAATTTTTTATAGGGTTTTTTAAGAAACTTTTTATGCTCTTTCTTTTTGGAAGAACATTTTCCTGAACACTTTGATTTTTCAAAAGATTCAAAAGACGGGTCATATTGTGCACAAAAATCTCCTAATCCTTTTCTAGAAAGTTTCTGTTCTTTCTTGATTTGTTTTTGAAGACGAATATTGGTGCACATTTGTGTTCCTATTTTGTAAACATAGGAGGTTCATTCTCCATAAGAAAGATGATCATATGGGATTTGATTTCCATATTCTTCTCTTATCTTACTGTGAACTTGTTCTCCTATGAGCTTCGGTAAACCAGCAAGAAATTTTTCTTTCCAAAAAGACTGATTGCAGTCTGCTCTTTGGAAAACTCTTTGTAAAAATATTTCTTTATATTCTCGAGATTCTCCTAAAGATCTACATTTCATGTTGGATAAAAGATCTTGGTTTTTATCAAGAATATGAGAAGAGTCTCCTAGAAAATGTTGGGATATAGAAAATATCAAAGTATTGACAGCATCTTGGATGGGTTGATCATCATCATTAAGAATATTTTGACCAAAAGGATCGAGTTTATAGGCATTTAGGATTTGTGACCTCTGTTCTTCATTCAGGTAGTTATCCCACCATCCATTGAGTTGGCCAGTAAATCAAGCTATTAAAAGATATGCAACTGAATGATCAAAAGTATCTGAAATGGTTTTATAGGTATTTGCAAGCATAACCATCTGAGTCAAAATATTTCTAAGGTTTTGCTCAAAAACACATTCGATATTCCATTCATAGATAGCATTAGAAGAATATTTATTCTAGACTTTAGAAAAGGTTTCCTCTGTAAGAATATCAGGAGGAGTAGCACGAGAATAATATAGTTTTTAGGGATCCTTGCAGGTGATACGATTTATTGTAGGAAGAGATTCAGTATCAAAATTATCTAAAAGCTTAATTTGATTAGAGGTTTCTGTTTGATCTGGAGTGTCCTTGACACTCAGATTCTGCAGCAAAGGAGTGTCCAAAATTATAGATTTTTTGGGAATCAAAATTGCTTTTCCTTTGAGGAGTCTTCTCCTCTCATCTAGGGCTTTAGCAAATTCAAGACTAGGATTTTTTGGGATTTCAAAGTTTTTAAAAAGTGGTGGTTTTAAATCCTTTTTTGAAATTGTTATGGAAGAAGATGAGAAACTATTTTGAGTAAGGTTTTCAATTCGATCGAGCTGTTTGCCTATGGTGTGAAGATGTTGATTAGAAAAATTGTTTTGTTCAACTATCTTCTTGATTCCAATGCCGCCTATTTCAGAGGCAATTTTAAAAGGAAAGGCAATAATTTCGGTTTCTCGATGATCAATTTTGATCTTTTTGAGAGGAGGATGATTGGATTCGATGATATGACCATCATCTAATTTCCATTTATAAAATTGATCTAAATGAAAATTTTGTTTATCATTTAAAAATATATTTTCAAACCAATCAAAGAAGAATACTTCGATTTCATGCAAATACATGTAATCATAATATTCCTTTTTGATTTCCAATGTAAGATCCTGAATTTTGACCCGTTATCGGGACGAATAAAGCGTATATTAATTTTCGTGTAATTTTAGTGAGTCTCGCCCGGACTTGATCAATCACGGGATACTAACCAAATGGGAAAGGCTAAATAGGAACAGGTACATGGACCGAGAACCCGATCGCGATTAGACACTGATTTCGAGAAACGTCGAGGAAATATTTTGAACCAATATGGGCCGATCTTAGGAAGATAACGGATTTGATATAATTGGTAACGTACGATTAGATCGCGGGTGATTCCGCACGACCGAAAGTACGCTTGGCAAACAAATCCCAAATTTTCTCTGAACGACCGCGACCCCCGGTACTAGTGATAATCTCTCACCTTCTCTCGAGATTTGAGACTATCGAGACTCGGACAGTCTTAGGTCGATACGTGTAATACCTAAACAGCAGCCCGTTAGTGAGAGACCCTAAAACTGCAAAACGAGCAAATTAGATCGCAATATTGGACTCGAATTTCTAAATCAAAATTTCAAGGGTAATTACAACTATTTTGCAAGATGGACGTCATTTTAGAGTGGCCATTTATATTTGGGACTAATACGGCTGAAACTGAAAATTCGACAAAAATTGAGAAAATTACGATTTTGCCGTTATGGGCACCGGGACTGGATTCGGAGGCCGTTTGAGGTTATTTTTCACGGCCAAGGTCATTTTGGGGCAACCAAGCACGTCCGGAGTGCAAACGATCAAAAACTGGAATTTCGACAAAAATTGAAAAATAATATTATTTTATTCCCGGGACTTCGTAGGCGATTTTCGAGGGCTTAGAAAGTGAATTTCGCTAATCCGACACTGTATTATGTCTCCCATGAATATTTAGGACCGGTATGGAAAAAAATTGAAATTTCGGTCCGAGATCAGAAAATTACGAAAATGCCCCTAGGCCATTTTAAATTATTTCGAAATTTTGAATAAATTTTGGGGACTAACTAAGGTTAAGAAGCCCAAACCAGACCCTGGTCAGCCTTGGTTAGGGGTATTTGACCATTATACCCTTACATTATTGGAGGAGAATGAACCTAGGCCATTGGATTAAAGGGCAAATTGTCCAAACCCTTGGATTTGTGACACATGGATTTCACTGACCTAAATCTTGACCACTTTTGACCAGCTCTCTCTCTCTCTCCTCAATCCCTCTAAGCTCACGTTCTCTCTCTCCCCGATCGTCCTTCACGATCGTCCTTCCCCTTCGCCGTTTCTGCTCCGCCGGCCACTGTTCACGCCAGAACAGCCGAGCCGCCGGAGCTGCTGACCTCAGGCCGTCGCACACCACCCCCTAGCACCGCCCCAGCCTCCGTCGACCAGCCTTACCCTTTGAATTGTCCGCCCCACAGCAGCTGTCCCAGGCGGAAGAGAGGGGATCGCCGTTGATCTTCACCCCCGCCGGCGCCGCGCCGCCGTCCACCGCCTGTGCACCGCCCTTGTCGACCATCTCACCCCCACCGTCTCTCTCTCTCTCTCCACTGTCCACAGCCCTTACACCCAGCAGCCTCCCCTGTTTAGCCGAGTGTGAACCGTGAGCCCCACCGGTTCAGCCGTGACCGCCGGCTTGCCCCGGAACGCCGCCATCGATTCTCACCGCGTGTCAGTAATCGACCGCCCGCTCCCGTCGCCTCGAGTCGCTTTTAGGCAAGTATTAAATCCCTAAACCTTAATTAGTCTAAATTGCATTTTTGAGAGGTAATTAGAGTTTAATTAGATTAGATTTTAGTCTAATTATGGGTGGATGTGTATTGGATGATTTTGGGACATAATTGAGACTAAATAGGCTCATTTAGAAGTGGTTTAATGCCTAAATGTAGGCTGTTTGGGTACTGTTCATACCAGAACCGAATTTGGAATAATTTGCCTAAGTTGGGATTAATTGGATTCTTGTTGTGATTGTTTAAATTGGGTGATCCAATAGCTAATTGAGACTTGATTGGATTATATTGTGTGATGCCATGTTTGTGAGACTAAGGACTAAGGTCGATTTGTTAATGGTGGGCCCTAAGTGTATGGAATTATATTGCGTTAAATACTTGAAATGAGTGCTGTGTCAAGAAGGGCTAGAAAGGACTAATTTGGGCATGCCGATATAATGTTGGATTGGTCAAGTTGTGACTAATATTACTTGGGCATGTTTTGGCTTCGTGGACTCATACGTTCGTGATTGATTTGAGTGCCCATTATGCACGAATTCGCATACTGCACTTTGATGTGAGTTGGATTGGTGAGTGCGAAAATACATGTACCTGAGGTTTAATATTGTCGGGCCTTCGGGTCGGAACAAACTGTGGCCTACGGGTCAGGCCTTCGGGTCGTAACAAACTGTGACTTTCGGGTTGTGGCCTTCGGGTCGGTTTAATTGTTGTTGGCCTTAGGGTCGTGGCCTTCGGGTCGATTTAATTGCATATGTTTGATAATAATATTAAAAGTCTATCCTGTAGGGCGGAGTAGTGAATTGGGCTGTAGGCCTAGGTGAACTTATATTGATTGTTATACTGGTTCATTAATTTACGTGTTTTAATTACCCTTTGGAGGTGCATATTAGCCTAGTTTAGGATTAGGAGTTGTTACTTGTTGAGTTTTCTCACGGTTGTGGTAAAATTGATATTTCAGATCTCCGGCCATGAACTTCAACGATGCACCGTTACGCTTTGGGATTCCCTACCATATAGAGCGTACCCTGACTGTGCACCCCGTGGGGAACGGGGAGAAATACCATAGACACTATACTTTAGTATGGGTAGATGTAGGCTTACCTCACTTTGAGACTCACGAGTACCTAGCCTGGTGTTTCCAGGATCGTTTTGGAGACGAGTTCGGTCCCATTAGGTCCGCCGATGTCCCGTTTGTGGGAGAGGGTCAGTTAGATATTCAGTGTCCAGATGGTGATGTAGTGGATGTGGATATGAAGGGCAATCCTGACTCTGAGGTTGAGTACAAGATTGTGGAAGAAGAGGAAGAGCACGAGGAGATTGGTGGATTAGCCTTTGAGCCGGAGGTAGTCGATCCAGCTCTAGAGCAAGCGGACGCTGAAGCCCCTGAGCCTATGGACATAGACGAGTACGAGGAGCAGGACCCTGAGCCAGAGACAGAGTCGGAGGCCATGAGTTCTGAGGAGGACCAAGAGCAGTTCGAGAGTTCTTCAGAGTCGTCGGGTTCTGATCTCGACTGGGTACCGTAGGTTGGATATTAGTGCAGGAGCGAGGGCCGCCACTTTTTGACTGTAGCCCTCTAGTAGTTAGTTTGATACCCCTAGGTCACCGATCCCTTTTTGTTCGTGGCCCTTTTGATGTACTTTTTGTTTATAAATGGATAATGTATATAGGGGTTTAATCAATCGTAATTTGTTATCTCTTACTATTCATGGTTGCTTTCTAATTGTCCTGGGTGTATATATATATATATATATATATCTATTATATATACGTCGTTTCCGCATGTGGCGCATTTTATTGATTTGGGTATTCGGATCTCTGTGACGCAATCTTGGCAGCGTCGCACCTCGTTTCGACCTATACGCGGATGTTCATGCTTCGTTGGGTACGGGCCGTGACATCGCCGTTCGAATTGGTATCAGAGCAAGAATAGCTCGGTCCAATCTAGTTGAACCCTGAAGTGATAAGGAGGAGTGACCATGGGTAGACATAGGGTGACCTAGTGTGCTAAGTGTACCTTCAGATTTCTTGTGTTTGAGTGTTTTGGTGATTATTTGAACCAGTATTATGCAAGTGCGGTAGGACCCAAGGTAAGTGTGCAGGTCCTTGGGTGAAATTCTGTGCGCCGTTGTGCTAGCCGCATGTTGAGTGTTTGATTGCTTTTGTGTTGATACCTCCCTAGGACTTAGACCGGTTAGTTGATTTAGATCTCTAATTCCTGGACGGAATTATAACAGGTAGTTGAGTACCCAGACTTAAAGAATGAGCAGTGAAGGAAGGGGTATAGGAAGAGTTCCAAGAAGGGGCACAGGAAGATGAACCAGAGGTGGAGGTCGTGCTCAAGTTAGAGTAGTAGAAGATCTCGAGATGGGTGTTAGAGCGGTAGGAAACCCTGGAGTTAATGCTGGAGCTGCAGTAGACCCCAGAATGGAACAAGTGATCGAAACCCTAAGAGAAATAGGGAAAATGGGTTATGACATGGCTCAAGAGAGAGCAACAGTCATTGCTAAGGCTGCAGCAGCCGCTGCCATCAACGGGAATCAAGCCCAAGCCCAGCAAGCTCAAGCTCAAGCTCAACCAATGGTAGCAGCTAGACCAATGCACCAATTGGTAGAGCGCTTAAACCGAAACCGCCCAAGTTCACGGCGGTGAGGTGCTAAAACCGCGTTGGGTGGAGGAGCTAGAGAAAGCATTCGACTTGTTGGGATGTACCGAGGCAGAAAAGATTTCGTTGGCGACTTACCAGCTACAAGATAATGCTCACGATTGGTGGAAGGCAGTTAAGGATAGAGTGTTTCCGGAAAATATGGAACAGACCTGGGCAATATTTGTCAAGCATTTATATGGACAGTATTTCTTAGAGAGTGCCCAGGAGAAGAAGATGGCGGAGTTCATGAGACTTTGTCAGAGGTCGATGACAGTAGTCCAGTACGAAGCAGAGTTCGCAAGACTATCTAGATTTGCCCCAAGGATGGTTGAGAATCCACTGGATAAGGCTCGAAGATTCCGAGATGGACTGAAACCGAATCTTCGCACCCGGATGCTTTTCTTTGAATATCGAGATTATGTGGAACTGTATGAACGAGCCCAAATCATGGAGAGAGATCAAATAGAAAGCAGCGGCATCGGGTTCAAGGTTTAATCAGAATCGGGACAATCGTCGTTTTGGAAAGAAACCGATGACTAACAATAGACGGTTTGTTCCACCACCGAGAAGGAATATAGGGAAATCCAGCCAGACGCCAAATAGATTTGGAGCTTGTTTTCGTTGAGGGAGTTTGGGACACCAGCTAAAGAATTGCCCTCAACAACGATTTTCGGGATCCCCAGGACAACAACAGCAGCCCAGAGTGGGAAATCAAGCCGGAAATCCCCCACCAGCTATTCAGGGCAAACCACCGGCACAAGGACGAGTATACGCAATGGCGCGCAAGAATGCCGAGGACACGCCAGGCGTGGTCACAGATACCATTTCTCTCTGTGATCATGCTGCCTATGCGTTATTTGATCCTCGGGCAACCCATTCGTTTATTTCAGAACAGTTTGTTAGATTGGTTGGTCTAGAGCCCAGACATTTGAAAACATGTTATGTGCGATGACCCCACTGCATGATAGGGTGTTAGTATAATTGGGGTGCTTGGATTGTAAAATTATGTTTGGGAATGTAGAGGAAAGGATTAATTTGGCTGTGTTAGCCATGTATGATTTCGATGTGATCATCGATATGGATTGGTTGACGAAACAGAAAGCCGTTATGGATTACGGCAATAGGACGGTCCAATTCAATCCAATTGGACGTCCTAGGTTTGTATTTCAGGGAAACCGAGGAGGAACCTCGATTCCTTGAATTTCCTCAGTAGAGGCAACTGAGAGGAAGGTTGTGAGGGATATTTGGTTAATGTTAAGGATCCGACATTGGTGGAACCTAAGTTAGAAGAAATCCCTGTAGTGTGCAATTTTCCCGAGGTTTTTCCTCAAGAATTGCCAGGCTTACTGCCAGAACAGGAAGTGGAATTTGTAATAGAATTGGCCCCAGGTACTAAGCCAATTTCTAAGGCCCTGTATCGGATGTCTTTATCGGAATTGAAGGAACTGAAAGTCCAGATGCAGGAACTATTAGACAAAGGGTTTATTCATCCTAGTGCGTCTCCATGGGGAGCGCCAGTCCTATTTGTGAGGAAAAAGGACGGGACGTTGAGATTATGTATAGACTACCCAAATTTTATCCAAACAATCGCGACCCCCGGTACTAGTGATAATCTCTCACCTTCTCTCGAGATTTGAGACCATCGAGACTCGGACAGTCTTAGGTCGATATGTGTAACACCTAAACTGCCGCCCGTTAGTAAGAGACCCTAAAACTGCAAAACGAGCAAATTAGATCGCAATATTGAACCCGAACTTCTAAATCAAAATTTCAAGGATAATTACGACTATTTTGCAAAACAGACGTCATTTTAGAGTGGCCATTTATGTTTGGGACTAATACGGTTGAAAACTGAAAATTCGACAGAAATTGAGAAAATTACGATTTTGCCCTTATGGGCACCGGGACTGGATTCGGAGGCCGTTTGAGGTTGTTTTTCGAGGCCAAGGTCATTTTGGGGCAACCAAGCACGTCCGGAGTGCAAACGATCAAAAACTGGAATTTCGATAAAAATTAAAAAATAATATTATTTTATTCCCGGGACTTCGCAGGCGCTTTTCGAGGGCTTAGAAAGTGAATTTTGCGAATCCGACACCGTATTATGTCTCCCATGAATATTTAGGACCGGTATGGACAAAAATTTGAAATTTCGGTCTAGGATAAGAAAATTACGAAAATGCCTTTAGGCCATTTTAAATTATTCCGAAATTTTGGATAAATTTTGGGGACTAACTAAGGTTAAGAAGCCCAAACCAGACCTGGTCAGCCTTGGTTAGTGGTATTTGACCATTATACCCTTGCATTATTAGAGGAGAATGAACCTAGGCCATTGGATTAAAGGGCAAATTGTCCAAACCCTTGGATTTGTGACCCATGGATTCCACTCACCCAAATTTTGAACACTTTTGAACAGCTCTCTCTCTCTCTCCTCAGTCCCTCTCAGCTCACGTTCTCTCTCTCCCCGATCGTCCTTCACGATCGGCCTTCCCCTTCGCCGTTTCTGCTCCGCCGGCCACTGTTCACGCCGGAATAGCCGCGCTGCCGGAGCTGCTGACCTCAGGCCGCTGCACACCACCCCCTGGCACCGCCCCAGCCTCCGTTGACCAGCCTCACCCTCTAAGTCGTCCACCCCACAGTTGCTGTCCCAGGCGGAACAGAAGGGATTGCTGTCAGTCTTCACCCCCGCTGGCGCCGCGTCGCCGTCCACCGCCCGTGCGCCGCCCTTATCGACCACCTCGCCCTCACCGTCTCTCTCTCTCTCTCTCCACTATCCACAGCCCTCACGCCTAGCAGCCTCCCCTGTTTGGCCGAGTGTGAACCGTGAGCCCCACCGGCATCGCCGTGACCGCCGGCTTGCCCCGGAGCGCCGCCGTTGATGCTCACCGCATATAAGTAATTGACCGCCCGCTCCCGTCGCCTCGAGTCGATTTTAGGCAAGTATTAAATCCTTAAACCTTAATCAGTCTAAATTGCATTATTGAGAGGTAATTAGAGTTTAATTAGATTAGATTTTAGTCTAATTATGGGTGGATGTGTATTGGATGATTTTGGGACATAATTGGGACTAAATAGGCTCATTTAGAAGTGGTTTAATGCCTTAATGTGGGCTGTTTGGGGACTGTTCATACCAGAACCGAATTTGGAATAATTTGCCTAAGTTGGGATTAATTGGATTCTTGTTGTGATTGTTTAAATTGGGTGATCCAATGGCTAATTGAGACTTGATTGGATTATATTGTGTGATGCCATGTTTGTGGGACTAAGGACTAAGGTCGATTTGTTAATGGTGGGCCCTAAGTGTATGGAATTATATTGCGTTAAATACTTGAAATGAGTGCTGTGTCAAGAAGGGCTAGAAAGGACTAATTTGGGCATGCCGATATAATGTTGGATTGGTCAAGTTGTGACTAATATTACTTGGGCATGTTTTGGCTTCGTGGACTCATACGTTCGTGATTGATTTGAGTGCCCATTATGCACGAATTCGCATACTGCACTTTGATGTGAGTTGGATTGGTGAGTGCGAAAATACATGTACCTGAGGTTTAATATTGTCGGGCCTTCGGGTCAGAACAAACTGTGGCCTACGGATCGGGCCTTCGGGTCGGAACAAACTGTGGCCTTCGGGTCGGAACAAACTGTGGCCTTCGGGTCGTAACAAACTGTAACTTTCGAGTCGTGGCCTTCGGGTTGGTTTACCTGTTGTTGGCCTTAGGGTTGTAGCCTTCGGGTCGATTTAATTGCATATGTCTGATAATAATATTAAAAGTCTAGCCTACAGGGCAGAGTAGTGAATTGGGCTGTGGGCCCATGTGAACTTATATTGATTGTTATACTGGTTCATTGATTTACGTGTTTTAATTACCCTCTGGAGGTGCATATTAGCCTAGTTTAGGATTAGGGGTTGTTACTTGCTGAGTTTTCTTACAGTTGTGGTAAAATTGATATTTCAAATCCCCGGCCATGAACTTCGACGATGCACCGTTACGCTTTGGGATTCCCCACCATATAGAGCGTACCCTAACTGTGCACACCGTGGGGAACGGGGAGAAGTACTATAGACACTATACTTTAGTATGGGTAGACGTAGGCTTATCTCACTTTGAGACTCACGGGTACCTAGCCTGGTGTTTCTAGGATCGTTTTGGAGACAAGTTCGGTCCTATTAGGTCCGCCGATGTCCCGTTTATGGGAGAGGGTCAGTTAGATATTCAGTGTCCAGATGGTGATGTAGTGGATGTGGATATGGAAGGCAATCCTGACTCTGAGGTTGAGTACGAGATTGTGGAAGAAGAGGAAGAGCACGAGGAGCTTGGTGGATTAGCCTTTGAGCCGGAGGTAGTCGATCCAGCTCTAGAGCAAGGCAGACGCTGAAGCCCTTGAGCCTATGGACATAGACGAGTACGAGGAGCAGGACCCTAAGCCAGAGACAGAGTCGGAGGCCATGAGTTCTGAGGAGGACCAAGAGCAGTTCGAGAGTTCTTCAGAGTCGTCGGGTTCTGATCCCGACTGGGCACCGTAGGTTGGATATTAGTGCAGGAGTGAGGGCCGCCACTTTTTGACTGTAGCCCTCTGGTAGTTAGTTTGATACCCCTAGGTCACCGATCCCTTTTTGTTCGTGGCCCTTTTGATGTACTTTTTGTTTATAAATGGATAATGTATATAGGGGTTTAATCAATCGTAATTTGTTATCTCTTACTATTCATGGTTGCTTTCTAATTGTCCTCGGTGTATATATATATCTATTATATATACGTCGTTTCCGCATGTGGCGCATTTTATTGATTTGGGTATTCGGGTCTCTGTGACGCAATTCTAGGAGCGTCGCACCTCGTTTCGACCTATACGCGGATGTTCATGCTACGTTGGGTACGGGGCGTGACATCCAATGCTTGGCTTCGAAAATTAGTAAAGAACCATTCTCTGATATCTTTGTTATCAGAAGAATTGAATTCATTATTCAAAAAGATTTTATCTGGTTTAAAAGTTATTTCTAAAACATTGATTTCCGAATCTTCCATTTCAGAAGGAGTAGGATCAGGAAAATCAGGAATATGTTGATAAACTAGTCTGGAAATTCCTGACCTGTTATCTTTACCACTGATATTTGGAAGAGGAGGAGCACGTGCGGATGCTTCTTCATGATTATCTAAAGGGGGATTTGGAATGGTATCTACTGACCTTCGGGATGAGGTAGAATGCCAGGAAGGAATTGGTCTAATGTCACAAGACCTTCTAGGGATGTCAATAGATCTTCTAGAAAATTGAATTATTACTTTTCCTTGAGGATGTTGAATGATATTGGTAGGATTAGAATTTTGAACGACTGGTTGGGGAACAAGATTTTCTAATTCCCATTGATCAGGAAGAGTTATTTGATTCCAAGGAATTGTCCTAGGAATGGTAGTGTTTGCTCTAGAAATATCGGTTTGCAAAAGAAGGGTTTCACGATTGCAATTCAATTTAAAAGCTTTACTAACAAAAGCAGAATTCAAAACTTTGAATAAACTCTCTGTAAATAAGAGCTATTTGGATAGAACCTTCAGCTATAGAGTAATTATGAGTTTTTATTTGAAGAGTGAGGGATTTTAAAATATTTTTGTCTTTGAGAGAGACAGTGAGACCTGATCGACTATCAAAGTGAATTGACCCACTACAAAGACTAGTTTCTACGGCTCCAAGAATGGATTCATCGTATTTTAAAAGTCTCGCCATCTCTCAAAACAAGGAATAAGGAAGTATCTAAACCTTCTTTGGTAAGAGATTTTGCACCAACCTGTACCAAACCTATATGCATGTAGTTCTATTTCTGGGAATGTTTCTTTATAGAATCCTTATTTAAAAGTTGTATTGAAGCAAAAGAGTTAGAAAGTGGTACATCTCTTTCTTCAGTAACAATGACATAGTCATTATTCCCAAAAAGTTTAAACTTAAAATGTTCATAAATTTTATCAAGTTTGACTTTAGGAATAAACCAATTTTCAATAGACTTATTGAAATCTTCTATATTTATTTCTTCTCTATTTATAGGTCCTTGATCAAAAGACATTTGTGATAAAGAACTAAAAGAAGACTCAGATCTTCTTAATAAATTCATTGCATAAGACTACTTTCTTCTTTTCGATAAATTTCGGCGAAGCTTACCAACGGACTTACTACCCCACTGGGCTTTACTGCCTGGAACACTTCCAGAAATTTCTATCAAAAGACCCCACGAAGGGAATCGTCTTAACTGCGGATGAAATTATAAAGAATATCTTTATCTATCCCTTGGCTCTGATACCATAAGTGTCCTAGGATCTTGGGTCTATAAATAGAAGAGATATAAATGAAGAAGATATCTTCTAAGTATTTTAAAAATTTGAGGTATCCCACGAAGTCTCCAATTATAATCTTGTTGAAAAGAATTTAAACAAATAGAAAGATTATATAAATCAATGGGTCTAGACTAGGCTCTATGGAATGCAGGAATGAATAGCAAGATAGAGTATAAATATTCAACATAGAAAGTGATTATATAAATTAGATTAAATAAAATGGCACGCATTAAAGATAATAAAAAGACCGTAAGCAAGATAAAGGATAATAATGAGAACGATTAGAAATTCTAGACCAACCATGGAGGTGGTGTATCTAAGCAAAGACTATTTGCAGGATATTAAAATACAGACCATCCACAAGGCAGTTAGACCTGCCGTTTGTGGGGTATGTAAAAGTAAATGGAGAATAGATAATAAAAAGATCTGATATATAAATGCAAAAGAGTATTACAAAGAATAAGATGGAAAGATTACACAATGTAGAAACTGAAATACAAGTGCAGAATAAAAAAAATCTTTGGTAGAAATTCTCCCGCTGTTTTAAACTATTTTGTAATATAGAACGACAAGATTTTCTACACTATCTAAAGGCTTCTAGAAAACCAAGACTTTTGCTAGGATCAGAAGCTTACTTAGTATAGAAATGGTTCAGAAAAGGAGAGACTGATCCAACTTGTCTTAGGGTTTAGAAAATATAGAAAAGTTAGAAAGGGACTTGGAAGACTTTCAGGAGAGTAGAGATAGTGAGAGGTTCAGAAAATTTTTCGGATCCCTCCTTTAGAGAATGAGAGCTCCCTTTTATAAGCAAGTTGAGTTCCTATAGAAATGGTTCACGAATAATACTGTAGTAGTAAGTGCACAGTGTTACAGTGAACAGTGAATCTGACATAATTATGAAAGCTTTGAAAGAAGAAAAGCATGCGGACTCCTTTCGGGCTCAGAGATGATGAAGTCGTCAGGAATCTTTCGGCGCTTTTTCCCCTAGGAAAATCTAGAGAGATCTTCCACTGGTTTAGGCTCTTCTTCTTCTTCTTCATCTTTCACACTTGCCCAATTGCGAGGGATAGGGCCTATTCCGGGGATGCCATAGTAGTCATCCTCATTAGAATTTCCACTGTGATGAGATTGAGAAGAACCTGCTTCTTCTAAATCTGAAAGGGCTTGCTTCAGCATTCCTGTCAATTGTTGATGGGATTGTGCTGATGCTAACCTAGAAAGTACGAATCCTTTGTCATGCAGAAAGGGGGTAATAACTTCATTGGTGATTGGTTTATTACCCCTAGAAATTAACCATTCTGCCACTGCTGATCTGGTGGCCTTATGGAAAAATTTGAAACCATTCCACCATTTGACTTTAAATCGTCTTATGAGAATTGGAATGTTGGTTTCATTGGATTTTCTCTATTCAAAATACCATCCGGTGACCCATGATAGGCCGAAGTAATAGAAAAAGAGCATCAATTTAGGGAAAGTTTTCTCATATGGAAGTGGAGAGAATTTTTCTAGAAAGAGTTCATAACTGGATTGGAGTTTTGGGTGGATGATTTCATCGATAGGTCCCAAATGATCCTATCAACGAATGAACCAATAAGGGATATTTTGGATATTAAAGTCTTCAAAATAGAATAGCCAAGTATGGGTATTATTGGCATTCTTTATCCAAAAGGTATTCCACCAAGCCTGTTGATAACCAAAATATGAAAAGGATGTCCTGTATGGAAGGGCTTCATTTGTTTTGATATTGAATTTGGTTAATCCCAGGGGATCAGGTTTCCATTGGGAAGGGTGGATGACCCTGTGGTTTATGACTTTGGAATAATTTATGTTCCCTTGGCTAGAAAAATGTTTGAAAGTAACCGATTTGGTTTCTTCGAAGATTTTCTCATAAAATTCCCTCGTCTTGTAAACATCATGAGGGGTATAAAGGAAATTTTTAGAAAACATGTTTTTAGCAAAAATATATGAATCTGCATTATAAAAACCATTTTCTGCGTTGCAAACATTTTGAAATATGATTTTATGAGAAAACTTTGATTTTGGAGGAGCATTTTGGGTTGATTGAATTACCACCTCACTAGAAATTGTTTTTCCCTTAGCCATGGCTCTGGGAGAGGGATATAGACTTACCATTGCCAAAGAAGTCTGTGGTTGACTATTAAAGGTTTGCTGGAGAAGTTGTAACGCTTCTTCCTTAGAAAGTTGTGTTATATCAAATTGTGGAGGTTTAGGAGTAAGTTGTTTAGCAAGAGAAATAGGCTCTTCTTTAGCCTGGTTGGAAATGATAGTAATATTCAAAGATGGTTGTGTGGCCTGGAGCTAAGTTCTGATATTTGTCAGTCCAGGGGATTTTTTCTCAGAAGAAGGTTTTGCAACTTCCTTGCCTTTGTCTCTTCTGGTGGGTTTATTTGAAGGTTTTAGAGGCATTTTCCCTGCAAAAATTCTCGGGTGAGAAAGTCTGGGAGAGAATTTGAAGAGCCATTTATAAATTCTATATCAAAATCGAAAACAGATAAAATGGCTTGCCATCTGGCAAAAATTTGCTTAGAGGCAATATTCTGAACATCCTTTTGCAGATTTGCAATCAATTTCAAAAGATCTCCTTGAAATTTAGAAATAGAAACTACAATAGCAAGGATTTCTTTTTTAATGGTGGAGTAATTCTTCTCGCAATCACTCTAATGTTTGGAGAGAAACTGAACAATTTGTTCTTTGTTGTCTTTGGATTGTTTAAGAATTCCTTCGTAGCCAATATCAGAAGCATCAGTTTCAACAATTTTAAAGGCATGAGGATCAGCAAGATGTAGGTAAGAAATTTCCTTTGTTAAGCTTTGATTTGCCTCACAATATCTATATGAACTGAGTCCATGGTGGAGGATCCTTTTTGAGCCTCGATGGAGTGGTTTCTGATTATGTTGATGCGGGGAAAGAAATCAATAATATAATTTAAACTTCCAAGAAATCTTTGCAATTGATTTTTATCTCTGATTTCATCAGGAAATTTTTCAGAAAATATTATTGACCTTTCTATTGGAATGATGGTTCCTTGGTGAATGTAATGCCCTAGGAACCGAATTTTTGTTTTAAAAAGAGATATTTTGATAGGCGAAACTACCAGACCATTTTTCTTTATAATATTTATGAAATGATTGATGTGTTTAAAATGTTTCTCTATAGAAGTAGAAAATATTAAAACATCATCGATGTAAACAATGATATAATCAGAACAATGATTAAAAATATCATTAATAATCCTTTGAAATTCAGAAAGAGCATTTTTTAATCCAAAAGGCATGACATTCCATTCATACTCGCCAAAAGGAACAGTAAAGGCTGTCTTGTACCGATCCTTTTCGCTAATCTGGATCTGCCAAAATCCTGATTTCACATCGAATTTTGAAAAGATTTTTGCATCATAAAGTCTGTTCAATAAATCTTTCTTGTTAGGAATTGGATATCTTATCCATTTTAAAGCTGTATTTAAGGGTTTGTAGTTAATAACTAATCTTGGGACTCCCCTTTTTAGTTCAGCATTTTTGTTGACATAGAAAGCAGAGCAACTCCAAGGCGATTGGCTTTTCCTAATAAGCTTCTTCTCAAGAAGTTCTTGTATTTCCTTTTTACAGAGATTTCGGACTTCATGACTCATTTGAGAAGGTCTAGCTTTAGTAGGAATGTTCTTTTCAAAAAATTCTGGCTCGTACCATAGATCCACTATGTGACTCTTGCGAGACCAAAAAGCATTTGGAATATTAGAACATATGGAATTTTTAATTTGGTTTTCAAGATCAGAAATCCTTTTCTGAAGGCTTTTTTCAGAAAGGTTTTTGTCAATCCTTTTGTATTCAAGATCTTCTTTTAAAAATTGCAAATGAGATTCTTTGTCTTCGATAATACAATTAATCTTAGAAATCGAATGTTCTTGAAGGGAATTCAAGGTTTTGGTTTGGGGCTTAGAAATGAAATCGAAACATATCCTTTTTCCCAAGGTTGTTGTTTCAATTCCTTTTTCAGTAACTTTAAAAGGTTGAAGCAAATTTATAAAAGGTGACCTCAAAAAAACATTTTGTTTGATATTTTTGACTAAAAGAAAAGGAGTTTTGAAAGAGATCTGATCTTTTATAACTTCAGCTTGGGGAATTTTAAAATTTATCTTCGTTTATCACGGATCTTTGATTTCAAAGATTGATAGGTTTTTTCAAAATATTTGGTTGGTATGAGACCTTCTTTTTATACAATTGAGGTGCGCTTTGTATCAAAAGGGCTGTTGTTTCCAAAACAAATTCATTTTGGACTTTTATAGAAATATTGATAATCCATTTTCTAGTGGTTATTTGAGAGAAAGCATTAAAAGGAAATTTGCATCAGAAGAGGAAGGAAGTTGAGAAATCTCGTTATCTTTAGGATCTTCCTCTGGTTCCTTATCCAAAATTCTTAACTTAATATTCAAAATGTCCTTTTGCATAGAAATTTGGGCTGCCTTGAAATCTCGAATTTTTTGCTTTTGTTTATTGATTTCTTGAGTAAGATCATTTATAGAAATGGGTTTAGAAACAGACTTTTTTGATTTATTAAGAATAGTAGAAATATTATAAGGGTTATCAGTCTGGACAGATGGTTTTGGCTTTTGAAAATTATTCAAATATTTTAATTTTGTTTCTGGATCAGAAATTTGATCAAAAGTTTGCAAGAGAATTTCTTCCTCTTTTGTCAAAATATTTATTTCAAAATGTTCTTCTTTAGTTTCTGAAGTAGAAGAGAAAGTTTCCAAATCATAGATGTGTAGTCCTTCCTCAAAATCAGATTCTCCACAAGAACTATTATCAGTTTCAATCATTAATTGATTAAGCTGATTAATAGTTTCTTCATCTAAATTTAACTCATTGATTTTTTTACTCATTTTGCAAAATCGGGAAGTGTGACCCTTTTTGCCATAGTTGTAGCAAGTAATATTTTTAAAATCCTTTTTGGGTTTTTTGGATTTTTCAAAATTATCCTTTTCTTTCTTTTTAGAAAGTTTCTTTTCAAATTTTTTATAGGGTTTTTAAGAAACTTTTTATGCTCTTTCTTTTTGGAAGAACATTTTCTTGAACACTTTGATTTTTCAAAAGATTCAAAAGACGGGTCATATTGTGCACAAAAATCTCTTAATCCTTTTCTAGAAAGTTTCTGTTTTTCTTTATTTGTTTTTGGAGATGAATATTGGTGCACATTTGTGTTCCTATTTTGTAAACATAGGAGGTTAATTCTCCATAAGAAAGATGATCATATGGGATTTGATTTTCATATTTTTCTCTTATCTTACTACGAACTTGTTCTCCTATGAGCTTCGGTAAACCAGCAAGAAATTTTTCTTTCCAAAAAGACTGATTGCAGTCTACTCTTTGGAAAACTCTTTGTAAAAATATTTCTTTATATTCTCGAAATTCTCCTAAAGATCTACATTTCATGTTGGATAAAAGATCTTGGTTTTTATCGAGAATATGAGAAGAGTCTCCTAGAAAATATTGGGATATAGAAAATATCAAAGTATTGACAGCATCTTGGATGGGTTGATCATCATCATCAAGAATATTTTGACCAAAAGGGTCGAGTTTGTAGGCATTTAGGATTTGTGACCTCTCTTCTTCATTCAGGTAGTTATCCCACCATCCTTTGAGTTGGCCAGTAAATCCAGCTATTAAAAGATATGCAACTGAATGATTAGAAGTATCTGGAATGGTTTTATAGTTATTTGCAAGCATAACCATCTGAGTCAAATATTTATAAGGTTTTGCTCAGAAACACCATCGATATTCCATTCATAGATAGCATCAGAAGAATATTTATTCTAGACTTTAGAAAAGGTTTCCTCTGTAAGAATATCAGGAGGAGTAGCACAAGAATAATATAGTTTTTGGGGATCCTTGCAGGTGATACGATTTATTGTAGGAAGAGATTCAGTATCAAAATTATCTAAAAGCTTAATTTGATTAGAGGTTTCTATTCGATCTGGAGTGTCCTTGACACTCAGATTCTGCAGTAATGGAGTGTCCAAAATTATAGATTTTTTGGGAATCAAAATTGCTTTTCCTTTGAGGAGTCTTCTCCTCTCATCTAGGGCTTTAGCAAATGCAAGACTAGGATTTTTTGGGATTTCAAAGTTTTTAAAAAGTGGTGGCTTTAAATCCTTTTTTGAAATTGTTATGGAAGAAGATGAGAAACTATTTTGAGTAAGGTTTTCAATTCGATCAAGCTGTTTGCCTATGGTGTGAAGGTTTTCAATTCGATCAAGCTGTTTGCCTATGGTGTGAACATGTTGATTAGAAAAATTGTTTTGTTCAACTATCTTCTTGATTCCAATGCCGTCTATTTTGGAGGCAGTTTTAAAAGGAGAGGCAATAATTTCGGTTTCTCGATGATCAATTTTGATCTTTTTGAGAGGAGGATGATTGGATTCGATGATATGACCATTATCTAATTTCCATTTATAAAATTGATCTAAATTAAAAATTTGTTTATCATTTAAAAATATATTTTCAAACCAATCAAAGAAGAATACTTCGATTTCATGCAAATACATGTAATCATAATATTCCTTTTTGATTTCTAATGTAACATCCTGAATTTTGACCCATTATCGGGACGAATAAAGCGTATATTAATTTTCGTGTAATTTTAGTGAGTCTTGCCCGGACTTGATCAATCACGGGATACTAACCAAATGGGAAAGGCTAAATAGGAAAAGGTACGTGGACCGAGAACCCGTTCGCGATTAGACACTGATTTCGAGAAATGTCGAGGGAATATTTTGAACCAATATGGGCCGATCTTAGGAAGATAACGGATTTGATATAGTTGGTAACGTACGATTAGATCACGGGTGATTCCGCACGACCGAAAGTATGCCTGGCAAACAAATCCCAAATTTTATCCGAACGATCGCGACCCTCGGTACTAGTGATAATCTCTCACCTTCTCTCGAGATTTGAGACCATCGAGACTTGGACAGTCTTAGGTCGATACGCGTAATACCTAAACAGCCGCCCGTTAGTGAGAGACCCTAAAACTGCAAAACGAGCAAATTAGATCGCAATATTGGACTCAAATTTCTAAATCAAAATTTAAAGGTTAATTACGACTATTTTGCAAGATGGACGTCATTTTAGAGGGGCCATTTATGTTTGGGACTAATACGGCTGAAAAACTGAAAATTCGACAGAAATTGAGAAAGTTATAATTTTGCCCCTGTGGGCACCGAGGCTGGATTTGGAGGCCGTTTGAGGTTATTTTTCACGGCCAAGGTCATTTTGGGGCAACCAAGCATGTCTGGAGTGCAAATAATCAAAAACTGGAATTTCGACAAAAATTAAAAAAATATATTATTTTATTCTCGGGACTTCGTAGGCGATTTTCGAGGGCTTAGAAAGTGAATTTCGCGAATCCGACACTGTATTATGTCTCCCATGAATATTTAGGACCGGTATGGACAAAAATTGAAATTTCGGTCCGGGATCGGAAAATTACGAAAATGCCCCTAGGCCATTTTAAATTATTCCGAAATTTTGGATAAATTTTGGGGACTAACTAAGGTTAAAGAAGCCCAAACCAGACCTGGTCAGCCTTGGTTAGGGGTATTTGACCATTATACCCTTGCATTATTGGAGGAGAATGAACCTAGGCCATTGGATTAAAGGGCAAATTGTCCAAACCCTTGGATTTGTGACACATGGATTCCACTGACCTAAATTCTGACCACTTTTAACCAGCTCTCTCTCTCTCTCCTCAATCCCTCTAAGCTCACGTTCTCTCTCTCCCCGATCGTCCTTCCCCTTCGCCGTTTCTGCTCCGCTGGCCACTGTTCACGCTAGAATAGTCGAGCCGCCGGAGCTGCTGACCTCAGGCCGCCGCACACCACCCCCTAGCACCGCCCCAACCTCTGTCGACCAGCCTTACCCTTTAAATCGTCCGCCCCACAGTAGCTGTCCTAGGCGGAAGAGAAGGGATCGCCGTCGGTCTTCACCCCCGCCGGCGCCGTGCCGCCGTCCACCACCCGTGCGCCGCCCTTCTCAACCACCTTGCCCTTACCGTCTCCCTCTCTCTCTCTACTGTCTACAGCCCTCACACCCAGCAGCCTCCCCTGTTTGGCCGAGTGTGAACCGTAAGCCCTACCGGCGCCGCCGTGACCGCCGGCTTGCCCCGGAGTGCCGCCATCGATTCTCACCGCGTGTTGGTAATCGACCGCCCTCTCCCATCACCTCGAGTTGATTTTAGGCAAGTATTAAATCCCTAAACCTTAATTAGTCTAAATTGTATTTTTTGAGAGGTAATTCGAGTTTAATTAGATTAGATTTTAGTCTAATTATGGGTGGATGTGTATTGGATTATTTTGGGACATAATTGGGACTAAATAGGCTCATTTAGAAGTGGTTTAATGCCTAAATGTAGGCTGTTTGGGTACTGTTCATACCAGAACCGAATTTGGAATAATTTGCCTAAGTTGGGATTCATTGGATTCTTGTTGTGATTGTTTAAATTGGGTGATCCAATAGCTAATTGAGACTTGATTGGATTATATTGTGTGATGCCATGTTTGTGGGACTAAGGATTGAGGTCGATTTGTTAATGGTGGGCCCTAAGTGTATGGAATTATATTGCGTTAAATACTTGAAATGAGTGCTGTGTCAAGAAGGGCTAGAAAGGACTAATTTGGGCATGCCGATATAATGTTGGATTGGTCAAGTTGTGACTAATATTACTTGGGCATGTTTTGGCTTCGTGGACTCATACGTTCGTGATTGATTTGAGTGCCCATTATGCACGAATTCGCATACTGCACTTTGATGTGAGTTGGATTGGTGAGTGCGAAAATGCATGTACCTGAGGTTTAATATTGTCGGGCCTTCAGGTCGGAATAAACTGTGGCCTACGGGTCGGGCCTTCGGGTCGGAACAAACTATGGCCTACGGGTCGGGCCTTCGGGTCGGAACAAACTGTGGCCTTCGGGTCGGGCCTTCGGGTCGTAACAAAGTGTGACCTTCGGGTCGGTTTAATTGTTGTTGGCCTTAGGGTCGTGGCTTTTGAGTCGATTTAATTGCATATGTTTGATAATAATATTAACAGTCTAGCCTGCAGGGTGGAGTAGTGAATTGGGCTATGGGCCCAGGTGAACTTATATTGATTGTTATACTAGTTCATTGATTTACGTGTTTTAATTACCCTCTAGAGGTGCATATTAGCCTAGTTTAGGATTAGGGGTTGTTACTTGCTGAGTTTTCTCACAGTTGTGGTAAAATTGATATTTCAGATCCCCGGCCATGAACTTCGACGAAGCACCGTTACGCTTTGGGATTCCCCAACATATAGAGTGTACCCTGACTGTGCACCCCGTGGGGAACGGGGAGAAGTACTATAGACACTATACTTTAATATGGGTAGACGTAGGCTTACCTCACTTTGAGACTAACGAGTACCTAGCTTGGTGTTTCCGGGATCGTTTTGGAGACAAGTTCGGTCCCATTAGATCCGTCGATGTCCCGTTTGTGGGAGAGGGTCAGTTAGATATTCAGTGTCTAGATGGTGATGTAGTGGATGTAGATATGGAGGGCAATCCTGACTCTGAGGTTGAGTACGAGATTGTGGAAGAAGAGGAAGAGCACGAGGAGCTTGGTGGATTAGCCTTTGAGCTGGAGGTAGTCGATCCGGCTCTAGAGCAAAGGACGCTAAAGCCCCGAGCCTATGGACATAGACGAGTACGAGGAGCAGGACCCTGAGCCAGAGACAGTCGGAGGCCATGAGTTCTGAGGAGGACCAAGAGCAGTTCGAGAGTTCTTCAGAGTCGTCGGGTTCTGATCCCGACTAGGTATTGTAGGTTGGATATTAGTGCAGGAGTGACGGCTGCCACTTTTTGACTATAGCCCTCTGGTAGTTAGTTTGATACCCCTAGGTCACCGATCCCTTTTTATTCGTGGCCCTTTTGATGTACTTTTTGTTTATAAATGGATAATGTATATAGGGATTTAATCAATCGTAATTTGTTATCTCTTACTATTCATGGTTGCTTTCTAATTGTCCGGGTGTATATATATATATCTATTATATATACGTCGTTTCCGCATGTGGCGCATTTTATTGATTTGGGTATTCGGGTCTCTGTGACGCAATCCTGGGAGCATCGCACCTCGTTTCGACCTATACGCGGATGTTCATGCTTCGTTGGGTACGGGGCGTGACATCCCCATTCGAATTGGTATCAGAGCAAGAACAGCTCGGTCCAATCTAGTTGAACCCTGGAGTGATAAGGAGGAGTGACCATGGGTAGCCATAGGGTGACCTAGTGTGCTAAGTGTACCTCCAGATTGCTTGTGTTTGAGTGTTTTGGTGATTATTTGAACCAGTATTATGCAAGTGTGGCAGGACCCAAGGTAAGTGTGCAGGTCCTTGGGTGAAATTCTGTGCCGTTGTGCTAGCCGCATGTTGAGTGTTTGATTGCTTTTGTGTTGATACCTCCCTAGGACTTAGACCGGTTAGTTAGTTTAGGTCTTTAATTTCTGGACGGAATTATAATAGGTAGTTGAGCACCCAGACTTAAAGAATGAGCAGTGAAGGAAGGGGTATAGGAAGAGTTCCAAGAAGGGGCACAGGAAGAGGAACCAGAGGTAGAGGTCGTGCTCGAGTTAGAGCAGTAGAAGACCTCGAGATGGGTGTTAGAGCGGTAGGAAACCCTGGAGTTAATGCAGTGTGCAGTAGACCCCAGAATGGAACAAGTGATCGAAACCCTAAGAGAAATAGGGAATGTTATGGGCAGACAGGCTCAAGAGAGAGCAACAGTTATTATTGAGGCTGCTGAGGTTGCAGCAGCCACTGCCATCAACGAGAATCAAGCCCAAGCCCAGCAGGCTCAAGCTCAACCAATGGTAGCAGCTAGACCAATGCACTAGTTGGTAGAGCAGTTTCTTAAACTGAAACCGCCCAAGTTCATGGGCAGAGGTGACCCAAAAACCGCCCCACGTTGGGTGGAGGAGCTAGAGAAAGCATTCGACTTGTTGGGGTGTACTGAGGCAGAAAAAATTTCGTTGGCGACTTACCAGCTGCAAGATAATGCTCACGATTGGTGGAAGGCAGTTAAGGATAGGGTGTTTTCGAAAAATATAGAACAGACCTAGGCAATATTTGTCAAGCATTTCTATGGATAGTATTTCTTAGAGAGTGTCCAGGAGAAGAAGATGGCGGAGTTCATGAGACTTCATCAGAGGTCGATGACAATAGTCTAGTACGAAGCAGAGTTGGCAAGACTGTCTAGATTTGCCCCAAGGATGGTTGAGAATCCACTGGATAAGGCTCGAAGATTCCGAGATGGACTGAAACCGGATCTTCGCACCCAGATGCTTTTGCTGAATATCAAAGATTACAGGGAACTGTATGAAAGAGCCCAAATCATGGAGAGAGATCAAATAGAAAGAGCAGCGGCATCGGGTTCAAGGTTTAATCAGAATCGGGACAATCGTCGTTTTGGAAAGAAATTGATGACTAATAATAGACGGTTTGTTCCACCACCGAGAAGGAATATAGGGAAATCCAGCCAGACGCCAAATAGATTTGGAGCTTGTTTCCATTGCGGGAGTTTGGGACACCAGCTAAAGAATTGCCCCCAACAACGATTTTCGGATCCCCAGGACAACAACAGCAGCCCAGAGTGGGAAATCAGGTCGGAAATCCCCACCGCCTAATCGTGGCAGACCATCGGGCACAAGGATTTAGTATACTAATGGCGCCAAGAAGATGCCGAGGACACGCCTGGCGTGGTCACAAGTACCATTTCTCTATGTGATCATGCTGCCTATGCGTTATTTGATCCCGGGGCAACCCATTCGTTTATTTCAGAACAGTTTGTTAGATTGGTTGGTCTGGAGCCTGTATTACTTGAAAACATGTTATGTGTGACGACCCCATTGCATGATAGGGTGTTAGTATAATTGGGGTGCTTGGATTGTAAAATTGTGTTTGGGAATGTAGAGGAAAGAATTGATTTGGCTGTGTTAGCCATGTATGATTTTGATGTGATCATCGGTATGGATTGGCTGACGAAACAGAAAGCCGTTATGGATTGCGGCAATAGGACGGTCCAATTCAATCCGATTGGACATCCTAGGTTTGTATTTCAGGGAAACTGAGGAGGAACCTCGATTCCTTGAATTTCCTCAGTAGAGACAACTGAGATGCTCGAGGAAGGTTGTGAGGGATATTTGGTTAATGTTAAGGATCCGACATTGGTGGAACCTAAGTTAGAAGAAATCCCTGTAGTGTGCAATTTTGCCAAGATTTTTCCTCAAGAATTGCCGGGCTTACCGCCAGAACGGGAAGTGGAATTCGTAATAGAATTGGCCCCAGGTACTGAGCCAATTTCTAAGGTCTCGTATCGGATGTCTTTATCGGAATTGAAGGAACTGAAGGTCCAAATGCAGGAATTATTAGACAAAGGGTTTATTCGTCCTAGTGCGTCTCCATGCGGAGCACCAGTCCTGTTTGTGAGGAAAAAGGACGGGACGTTGAGATTATGTATAGACTACCGGTAGTTGAATCAGGTGACTATAAAGAATAAGTATCCACTGCTAAGGATCGATGACTTGTTCGATCAATTACAAGGAGCATTAGTATTCTCCAAGATTGATCTACGGACCGGGTATCATCAATTAAGGATTCGGAAAGAGGATATACCCAAGACTGCATTTAAGATGAGGTACAGGCATTATGAGTTTACGATCATGCCCTTCGATTTGACGAATGCCCCTGCAGCCTTCATGGATCTAATGAATAGAGTTTTTAAGGAATTCTTGGACCAGTTCGTCATTGTGTTCATCGATGATATTCTGGTATGCTTGAAGAGTCAAGAAGAACATGAAGTGCATTTGACTGAAATATTACGGACGTTGAGGGAGCACGTACTTTATGCGAAGTTTAGCAAATGCGAGTTCTAGCTTAGTAAGGTAGCATTCCTCGGGCATATTGTATCGGGAGAAGGAATATCTGTGGATCCGACCAAGATTGAGGTAGTGCTCAAGTGGCCCAAACCGATATCAATGACGGAAATTAGGAGTTTCTTGGGATTGGCCGGTTATTATCGACGTTTTGTAGAAGGATTCTCGTCGATAGCCATGCCACTAACGTGATTGTTGAAAAAGGAAACTAAGTTTGAATGGGATGACAAGTGCAAACGAAGCTTTCAGGAACTTAAGCATAGACTGACAACAGCTCCAGTCTTAACTATTCCATCCGGACCTGGTGGATTTGAGGTCTACAGTGATGCTTCACTTAGAGGACTCGGTTATGTACTAATGCAACACGGGAAAGTAATTGCATATGCATCACGTCAGTTGAGGCCACACGAGTTGAACTATCCGACGCATGATCTAGAGTTGGCTGCCATTGTTTTTGCACTCAAAATCTGGAGACATTATTTATGTGGGGAAAAGTTTCAGATTTATACGGATCACTAGAGTCTCAAATACCTGTTCTCGCAGAAAGAGCTGAATATGAGGCAGCGTAGATGGATGGAACTTCTGAAGGATTATGATTATGATATCATATACCACCCTGGAAAGGTGAACCGAGTAGCGGATGCGCTAAGTCGCAAATCGAGTATGGCGCACATGATGATCAAGGAGTGGACATTACTGGAAAGACTTCGAGACTCAGAATTTAAATTTGAATTAAGCCGTGTGTCGAATCTACTGGCTACTTTGAGAATCGAGCCGGAGATTCAGACCAAGATTAAGGCACTGCAGTTCGCGGATCAAGAAATTCAGAAAATTGTGGAGATGGATGCCACTACATGGAAGCCAGATTTCCAAGTATCAAAGGATGAAATCTTGAAATTTAGAGGACGATGGTGTGTACCTGATGATACTGAGCTTAAGGAAGAAATACTAAGAGAAGCTCATCGCAGCAATTATAGTATCCACCCCGGCAGCACGAAAATGTATCAGAATCTACGACAATATTACTGGTGGAACGGAATGAAGACAGATGTGGCCAATTATGTGGCGAAGTGTTTGACATGTCAGTAGGTAAAGGCACAATACTGTAAACCTGGAGGACTGCTGTGACCATTGGAAATCCCTGAGTGGAAATGAGAAGACATCACCATGGACTTCGTAACCGAATTATCGAGAAGCTAGAGAGGGCATGACTCCATTTGGGTGATCGTGGATCGACTTACAAAGCCGGCACATTTTTTAGCAGTACGAAAGGATTTTCAACTAGAAAGGTACGTAGAATTGTACGTGAGACAAATTGTTAGACTACATGGAGTGCCGGTAACAATTAATTCAAATCGTGACCCGAGGTTTACGGCAAATTTTTGGAAGAGTCTGCAGACGGCCTTGGGCACAAAGGTGCAGTTCAGTACAGCCTATCATCCGCAGACCGATGGACAATCAAAAAGGACAATTTAGACCCTCGAGGATATGTTGAGAGCTTGCGTACTGGATTTCCAAGGTAAATGGGAAAAGCAGCTGCATTTGGTTGAGTTTGCGTATAATAACAGCTATCAGCAGAGTATCCAGATGGCCCCATTTGAAGCTTTATACGGCAGAGCGTATAAGACTCCAGTATGCTGGGATGAAGCAGGTGAACGAAGCATTACGGGCCCAGAATTGATACAGCAGACAGTGGAAGCTGTCGAGATTATCCGAGAAAGGTTAAAGACAACACAAAGTCGATAGAAAAGTTATGCCGATCGGAGACGACGACCTTTGGAATTCCAAGTTGGAGATCATGTATTCCTCAAGATGTCACCTATGAAAGGGTTATCCCGATTTGGCAAGAAAGGGAAACTGAGTTCGAGATTTGTCAGACCGTTCGAGATTTTAGAAAAGATTGGCGATATGGAGTATAGGCTTGCCCTGCCACCTAATTTGTCCCAAGTACACAATGTCTTCCACGTATCGATGTTGAGGAAGTATGAACCAGATTCGACACACATTCTAAAATATGAAGAAATAGACGTGGACGACAGGGTGTCGTACGTGAAGAGACCAGTCAGAATTGAAGATCGAAAAGATCGAATACTGCAGAATAAGACAATCCCGATGGTCAAAGTAGTCTGGGAGCACCACGGGACTGAAGGCGCTACTTCGGAAAGCGAGGAGGCCATGCGACGTCAATACCCCCAGTTGTTCGAGGATCAAGTTTGAAGTACAAATTTCGAGAACGAAATTTTTATAAGGGGGAAAGAGTTGTAACATCCTGAATTTTGATCCGTTATCGGAATCAATAAAGCGTATATTAATTTTCGTGTAATTTTAGTGAGTCTTGCCCGGACTTGATCAATCACGGGATACTAACCAAATGGGAAAGGCTAAATAGGAACAGGTACGTGGACCGAGAACCCGATCGCGATTGGACACTGATTTTGAGAAATGTCGAGGAAATATTTTGAACTAATATGGGCCGATCTTAGGAAGATAACGGATTTGATATAGTTGGTAACGTACGATTGGATCGCGGGTGATTCTGCACGACCAAAAGTATGCCTGGCAAACAAATCCCAAATTTTATCCGAACGATCGCGACCCTCGGTACTAGTGATAATCTCTCACCTTCTCTCGAGATTTGAGACCATCGAGACTCGGACAGTCTTAGGTCGATACGTATAACACCTAAATAACCGCCCGTTAGTGAGAGACCCTAAAACTGCAAAACGAGCAAATTAGATAGCAATATTAGACTCGAATTTCTAAAACAAAATTTCAAGGGTAATTATGGCTATTTTGCAAAACAGACGTCATTTTAGAGTGGCCATTTATGTTTGGGACTAATACAGATGAAAACTGAAAATTCGACAGGAATTGAGAAAATTACGATTTTGCCTCTATAGGCACCGGGGCTGGATTCGGAGGCTGTTTGAGGTTATTTTTTGTAGCCAAGGTCATTTTGGGGCAACCAAGCACGTCCGGAGTGCAAACGATCAAAAACTGGAATTTCGACAAAAATTGGAAAATAATATTATTTTATTCCCGGGACTTCGCAGGTGATTTTCAAGAGCTTAGAAAGTGAATTTCGCAAATCCGACACCATATTATGTCTCCCATGAATATTTAGGACCGGTATGGACAAAAATTGAAATTTCGATCCGGGATCGGAAAATTACGAAAATGCCCTTAGGCCATTTTAAATTATTTCGAAATTTTGGATAAATTTTGGGGACTAACTAAGGTTAAGAAGCCCAAACCAGACCTGGTCAGCCTTGGTTAGTGGTATTTGACCATTATACCCTTGTATTATTGGAGGAGAATGAACCTAGGCCATTAGATTAAAGGGCAAATTGTCCAAACCCTTGGATTTGTGACACATGGATTCCACTCACCCAAATTTTGACCACTTTTGACCAGCTCTCTCTCTCTCTCCTTAGTCCCTCTCAGCCCACGTTCTCTCTCTCCCCAATCGTCCTTCACGATCGTCCTTCCCCTTCGCCGTTTCTGCTCCGCCGGCCATTGTTCACGCCGGAATATTGCCACGGAGTCGGGCCGACCTCAGCCGCTTGACACCACCCCTAGCACCGCCCCGGCCTCCGACGACCAGCCTCACCCTCTAAATCGTCCCCTCTACAGCTGCTGTCCCCAGCGGGAAGAGAGGGATCTTCACCACCCCCCCAACACAAGGTCAGATCCACCGCCCGTGCACCGCCCTTGTCAACCACCTCGCCCTCACCGTCTCTCTCTCTCTCTCTCTCTCTGTCCACAGCCCTCACGCCCAACAACCTCCCCTGTTTGGCCGAGTGTGAACCATGAGCCCCACCCTATCGCCAGAATCGCCGGCTTGCCCCGGAGTGCTGCTGTTGATGCTTACTGCATGTCAATAATCGACTGCCCACTCCCGCCGCCTCGAGTCGATTTTAGGCAAGTATTAAATCCCTAAACCTTAATCAGTCTAAATTGCATTATTGAGAGGTAATTAGAGTTTAATTAGATTAGATTTTAGTCTAATTATGGGTGGATGTGTATTGGATGATTTTGGGAATTAATTGGGACTAAATAGGCTCATTTAGAAGTGGTTTAATGCCTAAATGTGGACTGTTTGGGTACTGTTCATACCAGAACCGAATTTGGAATAATTTGCCTAAGTTGGGATTAATTGGATTCTTGTTGTGATTGTTTAAATTGGGTGATCCAATGGCTAATTGAGACTTGATTGGATTATATTGTGTGATGCCATGTTTGTGGGACTAAGGACTGAGGTCGATTTGTTAATGGCGGGCCCTAAGTGTATGGAATTATATTGCGTTAAATACTTGAAATGAGTGCTGTGTCAAGAAGCGCTAGAAAGGACTAATTTGGGCATGCCGATATAATGTTGGATTGGTCAAGTTGTGGCTAATATTACTTGGGCATGTTTTGGCTTCGTGGACTCATACGTTGGATTGGTGAGTGCCCATTATGCACGAATTTGCACACTGCACTTTGATGTGAGTTGGATTGGTGAGTGCGAAAATGCATGTACCTGAGGTTTAATATTGTCGGGCCTTCGAGTCGGAACAAACTGTGGCCTATGGATCGGGCCTTCGGGTCGGAACAAACTGTGGCCTTCAGGTCAGGCCTTCAGGTCGTAACAAACTGTAACCTTCGGTCGTGGCCTTCAAGTCGGTTTAACTATTGTTGGCCTTAGGGTCGTAGCCTTCGGGTCGATTTAATTGCATATGTCTGATAATAATATTAAAAGTCTAGACTGCAGGGCGGAGTAGTGAATTGGGCTGTGGGCCCGGGTGAACTTATATTGATTGTTATACTGGTTCATTAATTTACGTGTTTTAATTACCCTTTGGAGGTGCATATTAGCCTAGTTTAGGATTAGGGGTTGTTACTTGCTGAGTTTTCTCACGATTGTGGTAAAATTGATATTTCAAATCCCCAGCCATGAACTTCGACGATGCACCGTTACGCTTTGGGATTCCCCACCATATAGAGCGTACCCTGACCGTGCACCCCGTGGGAAACGGGGAGAAGTACTATCGACACTATACTTTAGTATGGGTAGACGTAGGCTTATCTCACTTTGAGACTCACGAGTACCTAGCCTGGTGTTTCTGGGATCGTTTTGGAGACGAGTTTGGTCCTATTAGGTCCGTCGATGTCCCGTTTGTGGGAGAGGGTCAGTTAGATATTCAGTGTCCAGATGGTGATGTAGTGGATGTGGATATAGAGGGCAATCCTGATTCTGAGGTTGAGTACGAGATTGTGGAAGAAGAGGAAGAGCACGAGGAGCTTGGTGGATTAGCCTTTGAGCCGGAGGTAGTCGATCCAGCTCTAGAGCAAAGTGACGCCAAGCCCCGAGCCTATGGACATAGACGAGTACGAGGAGCAGGACCCCGAGCGCAGAGGCAGTCGGAGGCCATGAGTTCCGAGGAGGACCAAGAGCAGTTCGAGAGTTCTTGAGTCGTTGGGATCCCGCGACTGGTAATGCATGAGGTTGGATATTATCTGCAGGAGTGAGGGCCGCCACTTTTTGACTGTAGCCCTCTGGTAGTTAGTTTGATACCCCTAGGTCACCGATCCCTTTTTATTCGTGGCCCTTTTGATGTACTTTTTGTTTATAAATGGATAATGTACATAGGGGTTTAATTAATCGTAATTTGTTATCTCTTACTATTCATGGTTGCTTTCTAATTGTCCGGGTGTATATATATATCTATTATATATACGTCATTTCCGCATGTGGCGCATTTTATTGATTTGGGTATTCGGGTCTCTGTGATGCAATCCTTGGAGCATCGCACCTCATTTCGACCTAAACGCGGATGTTCATGCTTCGTTGGGTACGGGGCGTGACATCCAATGCTTGGCTTCGAAAATTAGTAAAGAACCATTCTCTGATATGTTTGTTATCAGAAGAATTGAATTCATTATTCAAAAAGATTTTATCTGGTTCAAAAGTTATTTCTAAAACATTGATTTCTGGATCTTCCATTTCAGAAGGAGTAAGATCAGGAAAATCAGGAATATGTTGATAAACTAGTCTGGAAATTCCTAACCTGTTATCTATACCACTGATGTTTGGAAGAGGAGGAGCACTTGCGGATGCTTCTTCATGATTATCTAAAGGGGGATTTGGAATGGTATCTACTGACCTTCAGGATGAGGTAGAATGCCAGGAAGGAATTGGTCTAATGTCACAAGACCTTCTAGGGATGTCAATAGATCTTCTAGAAAATTGAATTGTTACTTTTCCTTGAGGATGTTGAATGATATTAGCAGGATCAGAATTTTGAACGACTGGTTGGGGAACAAGATTTTCTAATTCCCATTGATCAGGAAGAGTTATTTGATTCCAAGGAATTGTCCTAGGAATGGTAGTGTTTGCTCTAGAAATATTGGTTTGCAAAAGAAGGGTTTCACGATTGGAATTCAATTTAAAATCTTTACTACCAAAAGCAGAATTCAAAACTTTGTAATAAACTCTGTAAATAAGAGCTATTTGGATAGAACCTTCAGCTATAGAGTAATTATGAGTTTCTATTTGAAGAGTGAGGGACTTTAAAATATTTTTGTCTTTGAGAGAGACAGTGAGACCTGGTCGACTATCAAAGTGAATTGACCCACTACAAAGACTAGTTTTGACGGCTCCAACAATGGATTCATCGTATTTTAAAAGCCTCACACCTCTCAAAACAAGGAGTAAGGAAGTATCTAAAACTTCTTTGGTAAGGGATTTTGCACCAACCTGTACCAAACCTATATGCATGTAGTTCCATTTCTGGGAATATTTCTTTATAGAATCCTTATTTAAAAGTTGTATTGAAGCAAAAGAGTTAGAAAGTGGTACATCTCTTTCTTCAGTAACAATGACATAGTCATCATTCCCAAAATGTTTAAACTTAGAATGTTCATAAATTTTATCAAGTTTGACTTTAGGAATAAACCAATTTTCAATAGACTTATTGAAATCTTCTATATTTATTTCTTCTCTATTTATGGGTCTTTAATCAAAAGACATTTGTGATAAAGAACTAGAAGAAGACTCAGATCTTCTTAATAAATTCATTGCATAAGACTACTTTCTTCTTTTCGATAAATTTCGGCGAAGCTTACCAACGGACTTACTACCCCACTGGGCTTTACTGCCTGGAACATTTCCAGAAATTCCTATCAAAAGACCCCGCGAAGGGAATCGTCTTAACTGCGGATGAAATTATAAAGAATATCTTTGTCTACCCCTTGGCTCTGATACCATAAGTGTTCTAGGATCTGGGGTCTATAAATAGAAGAGATATAAATGAAGAAGATATCTTCTAAGTATATTAAAAATTTGAGGTATCCCACGAAGTCTCCAATTATAATCTTGTTGAAATGGGTCTAGACTAGGCTCTATGGAATGCAGGAATGAATAGCAAAGTGATTATATAAATTAGATTAAATAAAATGGCGCGCATTAAAGATAATAAAAAGACCGTAAGCAAGATAAAGGATAACAATGAGAACAATTAGAAATTCTAGACCAACCATGTAGGTGGTGTATCTAAGCAGAGACTATTTGCAGGATATTAAAATACAGACCATTCACAGGCAGTTAGACCTGTCGTTTGTAGGGTATGTAAAAGTAAATGGAGAATAGATAATAAAAAGATCTGATATATAAATGCAAAAGAGTATTACAATAACAGTATGGAAAGATTACACAATGTAGAAACTGAAATACAAGTGCAGAATAAAGAAAAATCTTTGGTAGAAATTCTCCCGTTGCTTAGACTATTTTGTAATCTAGAACGACAAGATTTTCTACACTATCTAAAGGCTTCTAGAAAACCAAGACTTTTGCTAGGATCAGAAGCTTACTTCGTATAGAAATGGTTCAGAAAAGGAGAGACTGATCCAACTTGTCTTAGGGTGGTTTAGAAAATATAGAAAAGTTAGAAAGGGACTTGGAAGACTTTCAGGAGAGTAGAGATAGTGAGAGATTCAAAAAAATTTTCGGATCCCTCCTTTAGAAAATGAGAGCTCCCTTCTATAAGCAAGTTGAGTTCCTATAGAAATGGTTCACGGGTAATACTGTAGTAGTAAGTGCACAGTGTTACAGTGAACAGTGAATCTGACATAATTATGAAAGCTTTGAAAGAAGAAAAGCATGCGGACTCCTTTCGGCTCAGAGATGATGAAGTCGTCAGGAATCTTTCGACGCTTTTTCCCCTAGGAAAATCTAGAGAGATCTTCAACTGGTTCAGGCTCCTCTTCTTCTTCTTCTTCATCTTTCACACTTGCTCAATTGCGAGGGATAGGGCCTATTCCAGGGATGCCATAGCAGTCATCCTCATTAGAATTTCCACTGTGATGAAATTGAGAAGAACCTGCTTCTTCTAAATCTGAAAGGGCTTGCTTCAAACATTCCCACATCAATTGTTGATGGGATTATCTGATGCTAACCTAGAAAGTACGAATCCTTTGTCATGCAGAAAGGAGGTAATATCTTCATTGGTGATTGGTTTATTACCCCTATAAATTAACCATTCTGCCACTGCTGATATGGTGGCCTTATGGAAAAATTTGAAATCATCCCACCATTTGATTTTAAATCGTCTTATGAGAATTGGAATGTTGGTTTCATTGGATTTTCTATATTCAAAATACCATTCGGTGACCCATGATAGGCCGAAGTAATAGAAAAAGAGCATCAATTTAGGGAAAGTTTTCTCATATGGAAGTGGAAAGAATTTTTCTAGAAAGAGTTCATAACTGGGTTGGAGTTTTGGGTGGATGATTTCATCGATAGGTCCCAAATAATCCCACCAACGAATGAACCAATAAGGGATATTCTGGATATTAAAGTCTTCAAAATAGAATAGCCAAGTATTGGTATTGTTGGCATTCTTTATCCAAAAGGTATTCCACCAAGACTGTTGATAATCAAAATATGAAAAGGATGTCCTGTATGGAAGGACTTCATTTGTTTTGATATTGAATTTGGTTAATCCCAAGGGATTAGGTTTCCATTGGGAAGGGTGGATGATCTCGTGGATTATGGCTTTGGAATAATTTATGTGCCCTTGGCTAGAAAAATGTTTGAAAGTAACTGATTTGGTTTCTTCGAAGATTTTCTCATAAAATTCCCTCGTCTTGTAAACATCATGAGGAGTATAAAGGAAATTTTTAGAAAACATGTTTTTAGCAAAAATATATAGATCTGCATTATAAAAACCATTTTCTGCGTTGCAAACATTTTGAAATATGGTTTTATGAGAAAACTTTGATTTTGGAGGGGCATTTTGGGTTGATTGAATTACCACCTCACTAGAAATTGTTTTTCCCTTAGCCATGGCTCTGGGAGAGGGATATGGACTTACCATTGCCAGAGAAGTCTGTGGTTGAATATTAAAGACTTGCTGGAGAAGTTGTAACGCTTCTTCCTTAGAAAGTTGTGTTATATCAAATTGTGGAGGTTTAGGAGTAAGTTGTTTAGCAAGAGAAATAGGCTCTTCTTTAGCCTGGTTGGAAATGATAGTAATATTCAAAGATGGTTGTGTGGCCTGGAGCCAAGTTCTGATATTTGTCAGTCCAGGGGATTTTTTCTCAGAAGAAGGTTCTGCAACTTCCTTACCTTTGTCTCTTCTAGTGGGTTTATTTAAAGGTTTTAGAGGCATTTTCCCTGCAAAAATTCTCGGGTGAGAAAGTCTGGGAGAGAATTTGAAGAGCTATTTATAAATTCTATATCAAAATCGAAAACGGATAAAATGGCTTGCCATCTCGCAAAAAGTTGCTTAGAGGCAATATTCTGAACATCCTTTTGCAAAACATCTTTTGCAGATTTGCAATCAATTCTCAATAGAAATTTTTTATTCAAAAGATCTTCTTGAAATTTAGAAATAAAAAGTACAATAGCAAGGATTTCTTTTTTAATGGTGGAGTAATTCTTCTGGCAATCATTCCAATGTTTGGAGACAAACTGAACAATTTGTTCTTTGTTGTCTTTGGATTATTTAAGAATTCCTTCGTAACCAATATCAGAAGCATCAGTTTCAACAATTTTAAAGGCATGAGGATCAGCAAGATGTAGGTAAGAAATTTCCTTGACAGTTCACTTGATTTGCCTCACAATATCTATATGAACCTGAGTCCATGGTGGAGGATCCTTTTTAGCCTCTGATGGAGTGGTTTACAGATTATGTTGATGAGGGGAAAGAAATCAATAATGTAATTTAAACTTCTAAGAAATCTTTGCAATTGATTTTTATCTCTGATTTCATCAGGAAATTTTTTAGAAAATATTATTGACCTTTCTATTGGAATGATGGTTCCTTGGTGAATGTAATGCCCTAGGAACCGAATTTTTGTTTTAAAAAAAGATATTTTGATAGGCGACACTACCAGACCATTTTTCTTTACAATATTTATGAAATGATTGATGTGTTTAAAATGTTTCTCTATAGAAGTAGAAAATATTAAAACATCATCGATGTAAACAATGATATAATCAGAACAATGATTAAAAATATCATTCATGATCCTTTGAAATTCAGAAAGAGCATTTTTTAATCCAAAAGGCATGACATTCCATTCATACTGGCCAAAAGGAACAGTAAAGGCCGTCTTGTACCGATCCTTTTCACTAATCTGGATATGCCAAAATCCTGATTTCATATCGAATTTTGAAAAGATTTTTGCATCATAAAGTCTGTTCAACAAATCATTCTTGTTAGGAATTGGATATCTTATCCATTTTAAAGCTGTATTTAAGGGTTTGTAGTTAATAACTAATCTTGGGACTCCCCTTTTTAGTTCAGTATTTTTGTTGACGTAGAAAGCAGAGCAACTCCAAGGCGATTGGCTTTTCCTAATAAGCTTCTTCTCAAGAAGTTCCTGTATTTCTTTTTGACAGAGATTTAGGACTTCATGACTCATTTGAGAAGGTTTAACTTTAGTAGGAATGTTCTTTTCAGAAAATTCTGGCTCGTAAGATAGATCCACTATGTGACTCTTGCGAGACCAAAAAGCATTTGGAATATTAGAACATATGGAATTTTTAATTTGGTTTTCAAGATCAGAAATCCTTTTCTGAAGGCTTTTTTCAGAAAGGTTTTTGTCAATCCTTTTGTATTCAAGATCTTCTTTTAAAAATTGCAAATGAGATTCTTTGTCTTGGATAATACAATTAATCTCAGAAATCGAATGTTCTTGAAGGGCATTCAAGGTTTTGGTTTGGGGCTTAGAAATGAAATCAAAACATATCCTTTTTCCCAAGGTTGTTGTTTCAATTCCTTTTTCAGTAACTTTAAAAGGTTGAAGTAAATTTATAAAAGGTGACCCCAAAATAACATTTTGTTTGATATTTTTGACTAAAAGAAAAGGAGTTTTGAAAGAGATCTGATCTTTTATAACTTCAACTTGGGGAATTTTGAAATTTATCTTCAGTTTATCACCAGATGCTGATTTCAAAGATTGATAGGTTTTTTCAAAATATTTGGTTGGTATGAGACCTTCTTTTATACAATTGAGGTCTGCACCAGTATCAAAAAGGGCTGTTGTTTCCAAAACAAATTCATTTTGGACTTTTATAGAAATATTGATAATCCATTTTCTAGTGGTTATTTCAGAAAGCATTAAAAGGAAATTTGCATCAGAAGAGGAAGGAAGTTGAGAAATCTCGTTATCTTTAGGATCTTTCTCTGGTTCCTTATCCAAAATTCTTAACTTAATCTTCAAAATGTCCTTTTGCATAGAAATTTGGGCTGCCTTGAGCTCTCGAATTTCTTGCTTTTGTTTATTGATTTCTTGAGTAAGATCATTTATAGAAATGGGTTTAGAAACAGACTTTTTTTTATTTATTAAGAATAGTAGAAATATTATAAGGGTTATCAGTCTGTGGACAGAGGATTCTGGCTTTTGAAAATTATTCAAATATTTTAATTTTGTTTCGGGATCAGAAATTTGATCAAAATTTGCAAGAGAATTTCTTCCTCTTTTGTCAAAACATTTATTTCAAAATCTTCTTCTTCAGTTTCTGAAGTAGAAGAGAAAGTTTCCAAATCATAGATTTGTAGTCCTTCCTCAAAATCAGATTCTTCACAAGAACTATTATCGGTTTCAATCATTAATTGATTAAGCTGATTAATAGTTTCTTCATCTAAATTTAACTCATTGACTTTTTTACTGATTTTGCAAAATCGGGAAGTGTGACCCTTTTTGCCATAGTTGTAGCAAGTGATATTTTTAAAATCCTTTTTGGGTTTTTTGGATTTTTCAAAATTATCCTTTTCTTTCTTTTAGAAAGTTTCTTTTCAAATTTTTTATAGGGTTTTTAAGAAACTTTTTATGCTCTTTCTTTTTTGGAAGAACATTTTCCTAAACACTTTGATTTTTCAAAAGATTCAAAAGGCGGGTCATATTGTGCACAAAAATCTCCTAATCCTTTTCTAGAAAGTTTCTGTTCTTTCTTGATTTGTTTTTGGAGACGAATATTGGTGCACATTTGTGTTCCTATTTTGTAAACATAGGAGGTTAATTCTCCATAAGAAAGATGATCATATGGGATTTAATTTCCATATTCTTCTCTTATCTTACTGCGAACTTGTTCTCCTATGAGCTTCGGTAAACCAGCAAGAAATTTTTCTTTCCAAAAAGACTGATTGCAGTCTACTCTTTGGAAAACTCTTTGTAAAAATATTTCTTTATATTCTCGGAATTTTCCTAAAGATCTACATTTCATGTTGGATAAAAAATCTTGGTTTTTATCGAGAATATGAGAAAAATCTCCTAGAAAATGTTGAGATATAGAAAATATCAAAGTATTGACAGCATCTTGGATGGGTTGATCATCATCATCAAGAATATTTTGACCAAAAGGGTCGAGTTTGTAGGCATTTAGGATTTGTGACCTCTGTTCTTCATTCAGGTGGTTATCCCACCATCCTTTGAGTTGGCTAGTAAATCCAGCTATTAAAAGATATGCAACTGAATGATCAGAAGTATCTGAAATGGTTTTATAGGTATTTGCAAGCATAACCATCTGAGTCAAAATATTTATAAGGTTTTGCTCAGAAACACCATCGATATTCCATTCATAGATAGCATCATAAGAATATTTATTCTGGACTTTAGAAAAGGTTTCCTCTGTAAGAATATCAGGAGGAGTAGCATGAGAATAATATAGTTTTTGGGGATCCTTGCAGGTGATACAATTTATTGTAGGAAGAGATTCAGTATCAAAATTATTTAAAAGGTTAATTTGATTAGAGGTTTCTGTTCAATCTGGAGTGTCCTTGACACTCAGATTCTGCAGCAAAGGAGTGTCCAAAATTTTAGATTTTTTGGGAATCAAAATTGCTTTTCCTTTGAGGAGTCTTCTCCTCTCATCTAGGGCTTTAGCAAATTCAAGACTAGGATTTTTTGGGATTTCAAAGTTTTTAAAAAGTGGTGGTTTTAAATCCTTTTTTGAAATTGTTATGGAAGAAAATGAGAAACTATTTTGAGTAAGGTTTTAATTCGATCGAGCTGTTTGTCTATGGTGTGAAGATGTTGATTAGAAAAATTATTTTGTTCAACTATCTTCTTGATTCCAATGCCGTCTATTTCAGAGGCAGTTTTAAAAGGAGAGGCAATAATTTCGGTTTCTCGATGATCAATTTTGATCTTTATGAGAGGAGGATGATTGGATTCGATGATATGACCATCATCTAATTTCCATTTATAAAATTGATCTAAATTAAAAATTTGTTTATCATTTAAAAATATATTTTCAAATCAATCAAAGAAGAATACTTCGATTTCATACAAATACATGTAATCATAATATTCCTTTTTGATTTCCGATGCTTGGCTTCGAAAATTAGTAAAGAACCATTCTCTGATATATTTGTTATCAGAAGAATTGAATTCATTATTCAAAAAGATTTTATCTGGTTCAAAAGCTATTTCTAAAACATTGATTTCCGGATCTTCCATTTCAGAAGGAGTAGGATCAGGAAAATCAGGAATATGTTGATAAACTGGTCTAGAAATTCCTGACCTATTATCTATACCATTGATGTTTGGAAGAGGAGGAGCACTTGCGGATGCTTCTTCATGATTATCTAAAAGGGGATTTGGAATGGTATCTACTGACCTTCGAGATGAGGTAGAATGCTAGGAAGTAATTGGTCTAATGTCACAAGACCTTCTAGGAATGTCAATAGATCTTCTAGAAAATTGAATTGTTACTTTTCCTTCAGGATGTTGAATGATATTGGTAGGATCAGAATTTTGAACGACTGGTTGGGGAACAAGATTTTCTAATTCCCATTGATCAAGAAGAGTTATTTGATTCCAAGGAATTGTCCTAGGAATGGTAGTGTTTGCTCTAGAAATATCGGTTTGCAAAAGAAGGGTTTCACGATTGGAATTCAATTTAAAAGCTTTACTACCAAAAGCAGAATTCAAAACTTTATAATAAACTCTGTAAATAAGAGCTATTTGGATAGAACCTTCAGCTATAGAGTAATTATGAGTTTTTATTTGAAGAGTGAGGGATTTTAAAATATTTTTGTCTTTGAGAGAGACAGTGAGACCTGGTCGACTATCAAAGTGAATTGGTCCACTGCAAAGACTAGTTTCTACGGCTCCAAGAATGGATTCATCGTATTTTAAAAGCCTCGCATCTCTCAAAACAAGGAGTAAGGAAGTATCTAAACCTTCTTTGGTAAGGGGTTTTGCACCAACCTGTACCAAACCTATATGCATGTAGTTTCATTTCTGGGAATGTTTCTTTATAGAATCCTTATTTAAAAGTTGTATTGAAGCAAAAGAGTTAGAAAGTGGTACATCTCTTTCTTCATAACAATGACATAGTCATCATTCCCAAAAAGTTTAAACTTAGAATGTTCATAAATTTTATCAAGTTTAACTTTAGGAATAAACCAATTTTCAATAGACTTATTGAAATCTTCTATATTTATTTCTTCTCTATTTATAAGTCCTTGATCAAAAGACATTTGTGATAAAGAACTAGAAGAAGACTCAAATCTTCTTAATAAATTCATTGCATAAGACTACTTTCTTCTTTTCGATAAATTTCGCGAAGCTTACCAACGGACTTACTACCCCACTGGGCTTTTTGCTTGGAACACTTTCAGAAATTTCTGTCAAAAGACCCCACGAAGGGAATCGTCTTAAGCTGCGGATGAAATTATAAAGAATATCTTTATCTACCCCTTGGCTCTGATACCTCAAATTTTCTGAACCTCTCACTATCTCTACTCTCCTGAAAGTCTTCCAAGTCCCTTTTTAACTTTTCTATATTTTCTAAACCCTAAGACAAGTTGGATCAGTCTCTCCTTTTCTGAACCATTTCTATTCAAAGTAAGCTTCTGATCCTAGCAAAAGTCTTGGTTTTCTAGAAGCCTTTTATATAATGTAGAAAATCTTATCGTTCTAGACTACAAAATAGTTTGAGCAACGGGAGAATTTCTACCAAAGATTTTTCTTTATTCTGCACTTGTATTTCAGTTTCTACATTGTATAATCGTTCCATAATGTTACTGTAATACTCTTCTACATTTATATATTAGTTCTTTTTATTATCTATTCCGCATTTACTTTTACATACTCCACAAACGGCAGGTCTAACCGCCTGTGGATAGTCTGTATTTTAATATCTTGCAAATAGTCTCTGCTTAGATACACCACCTATATGGTTGGTCTAGAATTTCTAATTGTTATCATTGTTATCCTTTATCTTGCTTATGGTCTTTTTATTATCATTAATGCGCGCCATTTTATTTAATTTAATTTATATAATCACTTTCTGTGTTGAATATTTATACTCTATCTTGCTATTCATTCCTGCATTCCATAGAGCCTTTTCTAGACCCATTGATTTATATAATCTTTCTATTTGTTTAAATTCTTTTCAACAAGATTATAATTGGAGACTTCATGGGATACCTCAAATTTTTAATATACTTAGAAGATATCTTCTTCATTTATATCTCTTCTATTTATAGACCCCCGGATCCTAGGACACTTATTATATATATATATATATATATATATATATATATATATTAATTTCACTTTTGGACGCTTAAAGATTAAGCAAACGGAAGTTCGAGGAATAGAGGTCTCCAGCATAATGTAAACGAAAGTCAGTAGTGGCTAGTTTGTCTGTCTACTTTTTTATGCAAACACAAAGGGAACGAGCCTTTCATTGATCAAGTGCTTTGAGAGAGGAAACCCTAAGAAAAAAATACTTGGGAGAATGGATAAGGGAAAGAGCTCGGAGGCCGGAACGGATGGCGGTGAGTCATCGGCAATTGACTACAAGGTTTTCTTGAGTTTCAGAGGGCTGGACACGCGCCAAGGACTCATGGATTGCCTTTACCACATTATGCTAGAAGTGAACATCCGTGTTTTCTTCGACAAGGAAGAGCTCCACGTCGGCAAAGAAATAGGCGATGAGCTATCGACATCCATCAAAAAGTTGAAGATCTACATACCCATCTTCCCTTAAGGTTATGTTTCGAGTGCGTGGTGTCTTCGTGAGCTAGCGCACATGGTGGAGTGCAAAAAATATTTTCTAGTTTTTTTAAGAATTCATAATACTGAATTTACATACATGTATCCCACTGACTATGAGAATAACTTTTACTGACTGATTCTCCTAAGCGATCCAAATGCCGGATATTATGGAGAATATTTTCCAACAAGAAATTTTTCGCGAAAAAAACGGACCCGAGAAATGTATTATGATGGTAAAAATTCAAAATTTAATGTCAAAAAGACAATTAAAATTTGTCTAACAGTTTTATCTGTTCGATAACAATTTATTACAAAACAATGTGCAAGAAATCACATTAACTTACCACCGAGATGCATACTTAATCTTGAAGATTATTTTACAACAGTTTAATATGCAAAATATCTTAGTTGATTGGCAAATCCATGAAGAAATCTTCCACTTTTATTGGGAATTTTCATGCTCCTTTTTCAGAAAATTGAAGGTCATCAACTGTACTGGAATTGCAAATATTAGTCAATTTTTAGCTGTTTCTTACGACTAAAATGTTTTTTTTTCCTGGTGTTTTAACTGTGGCTGCAAAACTCGGAATGCTTAATAAAGGGCCCGGAACCGATCACTAGGCGTAAAAGTGCAAAAGGGAAAAAAATCTTAATTTTCTTATCTAAATTCAAAGAGGCAATTTTTCCTATAATTCAAACCATAAAAATCCAAAAAAACAACCTAGAGATCAGGGCCTCTTTTGTTCGGCCTTGTAAAAGGTAAAAACTACTTTTCTGCTTTCCGGTCAAATTTAGTAATTATTAGTGTTATTTAAAATTTGGCGAGTTATTAAAAATTTTGCACGTGAATGTACATGTCAACATTTTCATATGAAAGATTCAATTGCTTATGATAAAAGAAAGTCAAGGTGCCAGTGCTGCAAAATTAAAGAAAGAAAAAACAAAGTATAAAATTCACTCCAAACTAACCGTAAAATTTACTGTTCAAGTAAAATAAATCTAATCATAAATCCATATCAAAAATATCACTTGAGTATGAAACCAGCATCTGAAAAAATATTAGAGTTAAGGAAGTAAAATATAATTGTAATCTCGCCCGTCAAAAACAAAGCAAAGCATTGCCGGGGACCGAAAATGAAATCTTGGAAACACCGAGGACTAACACTATAATTTCCTACCACCTGCCTGGGTGGCGCTGCTGGAGCGCGCACTCTTTCTCTCGCAAAAGGTTGAGTGTTCGAATCCCGGGCACCGTAGGGTAACTTAACCAGTGGCACGTGTGTGGTGGCTAGCACATGTCGCCCCCAGGGTTTACCCTCCGGCTGTCGGCCGTGCAGGATTTCCCTGGGTTATCAAAAAAAAATATTGTAATTTCCTCAATATTTGATATCCATTGAGAACGACTTGCATATTGTGAGTTCGTAAAAAGTCAAGTCTACAAGAAGCGGAGCCCACCGGGAGAAAAAGCTACGAGTTGACATAGACTCGACTAGGGAAAAGTCGTTGCTACTACTCCAAGATCGTTCAACTAGGGAAAGTTCTGGGAGTAAAGAGAGGTCTCAAGCGCAATATAAACGAAATTCAGTAGCGGCTGGTAAGTCTTCTTTATATGCAAACACGAAGTGAACGAGCTTTTCTTGATCAGGTGCTCTTGACGGAGGAAACCCTTGGGCGAAAAATACTTGTGAGAATGGACATGGGAAAGAGCTCGGAGGCTAGAACGAGTGGTGGTGAGCCGTCGGTGATTGACTACGAGGTCTTCTTAAGTTTCAAGGGGCCAGACACTCGTCAAGGATTCACCGATTGCCTTTACCATGCTATGGTAGAGGCGAACATCCGTGTTTTCCTCGACGAGGAAGAGCTCCACATCGGTAAGAAAATAGCTGATGAGCTACCGACGGCCATCGAAAAGTCAAAGATCTACATACCCATCTTCTCTAAAGGTTACGCTTTCGAGTGCATGGTGCCTTCGTGAACTTGCGCACATGGTGGAGGAGTGCACAAAATCCAAATCATCCGAGAAGGAGATTATGCCGATTTTCTATGACGTGGAACCCCGCGATGTTAAGATGAAGGAGTCTCAACTGTATATTGGCGCTTTGGATAAGCATGAGAAGGAGTTCGGCCTTGAGATGAGGCTAAAGTGGGAGGATGCCCTCAAAACTGTCGCCCACATCAAAGGATGGGAGTTGAAAAATCAAGGGTATGTGGGTGTCCTACAGTGCTCTTAACTCATGTTTTGAACTCTCGTTATGTGCGCAAACTGGGATAAGATCCCATTTAGGCCGTTTGAAATTGAATGAATATCATCTGTGATTTGAAAACTATTTTTGGTAAAAGAATCAATCATGTCATTCATCCAAATCAAATAAAATTAGAGGGGGGGAGATGGGTTAAAAATTCAAGGAAGTATTTCTTTCGTTTTTTTTTTTTGTGTTTTTCCTCTAATTCCTTCGTTGATGGATCTAAATTCATATATCTTTCCTTGAAAGTTACCTTCTCTTTCCTTTCCGAGAGATTTCCTTTCCACCGACGCCTCCGGCCATTTCTTCATCTCTTGTAACGACGCCCGCACTGAATTCCTCCACGCCTCAGCCGGTGACTCCTCTTGCCACCCTGCTTCCCCGAGCATGCACGGTCCTTCTTCCCCCTCGTTCGGACGTCGAGCTACCGCGGACACTGAGAGCTGATTCTCACCTGACGGTGACAGTGAATTGGCGAGCGGAGGTTCTTGAAGGTTCTGGGATTTCCACCACGAGTCGGTGCTGGTTTCGGACACCGTGCTCAAAATCCCCGACGGCAGGCCAAGGGTGACGTTCAACAGGGAGAGCAGCTGGGCGAGAGAATCCTCAGCTCCCACGGAGAAGCGAGATGCGATGAGCGGTGGAGTGCGTATGAGACAGAGAGGAAATTGGGGAGGAGAAGGAGCAAAGTGGCAATGCTTGGAACTGGGGGCATCGCGGCGGCTGCTGGTCGGAAACCATGGTGGCGGGCGGCGGCAGCTGTGAGGCTGTGGTGGCTGAGCAAGGCATTTTGAAAAATAAATTCACTTCACGTCGGGGTTGGGTCGTTGATTAGTGGGCCTCAAAGTGAAAGGGCTCGTTCACACGGCTAGTGGAACTAGCCACGTTGCTTGCAATCACTTGCTGAGTGTCTTGAGGTTATTTTTAACAATTTTAACTTAGGGTTCGTTTATTTAATGAAAGACCACTTTCGAGAAATTGTTTTCGGACGTTTCAACGTTTGGATGACGGAAAACGTTATCCATACACTAAAAATAAAAAGTTTGTACTCCAAATGAGAAGAATAGATCTCTCTATCTCTATTTTCAATTTCTTGTCTATTTTTTTCTTTTTCTTTTTTCAGTAAGTCTCATTTGTTTTCTCATAAATCTTGTCTATCATATCTTGAATACACTTTCATTAATGCTCATATTCTTCTAAATTTCCAAAAAACATCATATAAAATATTTTACAGATATGATATCATAATTTCTTTCCTGATTTCTTTATAATACTTGTCAGTTTGATAGATTACAGAAAAAGTTGATTCCATAACTTTTGTTTAGGACTTTCATTATATACCCATACTTGGATAATCTCGTTTAGGCTGTTTGAAATTGAATGAATACCATGTGTGTTTTGAAAACATTTTTTCGGTAACAGAATCAACCATGTCATTCATCCAAACCATATAAAGCAAGAACCGGGTAAAGTATTTAGCCAAAATTCTATTTCTTTTGGGTAAGGTTGAAGGGGGAGATGGGTTAATAAATTCAAGGAGTATTTCTTTCATATTTTTTATTTTTCCTGTAGTTCTTTCATTGATCGATCTAATTTCATATATATATATATATTTGTGTTCCTTACTTGTGGATTACCTTCTTTCAAATTACCTTCTCTCTCATTTTCGAGAGATTTTTCCATGGTATTGAAGCAAATTTCCCATCCATTCATGTCAATCGGCAGCTGGAAGTATTATTATTTCATAAAAAAGGCTCATGATATTCGGTACATGACTATTTGTTTAAATAATAGGAGCCGCATTCCCAAAGCACCTAAAGCGTCTCTTCCTTTTGGGTGCACTAGTCAATCCAGTAAGCGGTACTAGCCATGTAGATAGCAACCTCTTTGCTGAGTGTCCTAGGGTTATGTTCTGCAATTTCGACTTAGATGATTCACTAACGTGGCAGGTACTGGATATTCATTAAATCGATGATCGAGGAGATTTTGATGAAGCTGAAAACGAAAGACAAATTAGTAAGCCAGCACTTAGTTGGAATGGACAATCCAGTGAAAGACGTTGAGAAGTTGTTGGATGTGGACTCCCAGGGCATGCGCGCGCGTTGTACTTATCCATGGAATGGGCGGAATCGGTAAAACGACTCTCGCTAAGGTTGTGTTCAACAAACTGTATTCCCACTTCAGTCATTGCTGCTTCGTCCAAGATGTTCGGGAAACGTCGCTCAAGTCCCTTGAAACTTTACAGAAACGACTATTATCTATCGTGTTTGGTTCTAGCTTTCATGAAAAAATCAATGATGTCGATGAGGGGATCAAGGCAATCACAAAGCTACTTTCTAACAAGAAAGTATTGATCGTTCTTGATGACGTAGATAATAAGGAACAACTTGAGAAACTCGCCATCAATCACATTTCGTTTGGCTCAGGAAGTAGACTTATCATGACAACTAGGGACAAAAGCCTCATTGTATTACCCAACCAAACTTTGGAGTATGAAGTGAAGCCATTGGATTCCATTCAATCATTTGACCTTTTCAATAGACATGCTTTCGGAAGAAATCCTCCTCCAGATGATTATGTCAGTCTGTCGACAGAAGTAGTTTCTGCGGCCGGAGGACTTCCCTTGGCTCTTGAAGTCATAGGCTCATTACTTTATTGTCAAAAGAAAGCCTCGTGGATGGATGTACTAGACGATTTGAGGGTAATACCAAATGAGAGGGTTGAGGAGAAGCTGAAGATCAGCTACAATGCCCTAAATCACAAGCAAAAAAAAATCTTTCTCGACATTGCATGTCTCTTTTTGAATGAAGACCAAATGAATGCAATCTACATGTGGAAAGATTGTGGATATGGGGGGAATTATTCTATTGACGTCCTTGTCTGTAGGTCCTTGATAAAGATAACTGACAACAACAAATTCTGGATGCACGATCAATTGAGAGATCTCGGGAGGAAAATAGTCTGTGAAGATACGCCAAGCAAGCAGAGCAGGTTGTGGGTTTCGAAGATGGCAAATAATATCATAAGAACAGAACAGGTAATACAATATATTCAACCATCAAACTTTAGACTTTTCTCGATATTTCATTTATTAATTAGGAGCCCTTTTTTAGATAGAGAGGGAGAGAGACAGAGAGATTTGAAAACATTTTTCATGTACTCTTTTGCTACTTTACCGTTGAATGACAGAGAAAGGAGGCCACTGAAGCAATCTGTTTAGAAGAAATTGCATTAGAAACCTATACAAGCAAAGAGTTTTCAAGGTTTCCAAACCTAAGGTTCCTCAAACTATGTAGGGGACAATTCGATGGAGACTTTGAGAATCAGCTTTCAGAGTTAAGATACTTGTCCTGGTATTGGTGTCCTCCAGAGCTCTTGGCCATCAATTTCCATCCTCGCAATCTTGTAGTTCTCAACCTGTCTTATAGTTCCATCACCGAGAACTGGGCTGGATGGAGTCAAATCAAGGTACTTGGTCGCTCTATTTGTTTATCTTTATCTCCATTGAATTGTCTCATGTAGTTTTTATGTTTTTAACTAAAATTGACTATATCATAACTATATAGGCAATAACCTATTGTTAATAAAATGGCACATAAATGGATTAATCAAGGCCATTCCACAAGTAAAACAAAGCTAACTATGCTGGTATTGTAATCAAGGCCATAAAATTAGATTATATTGAATTGATAAATATGTGTATATATGTGGATCAGGTTGGATAGGTGTGAGTATTAGATGAAGGGATCTATGTGGGGAAATTAGGAAAATGAGTCAACCCAATTACATCTAAGTTCAGCACTACCATTTATTTGCCTCTAAATTTGCACGGAATTTTCGCTTTACACTCTTCTAGCTACTGTTACAGGTTGCCAAGAAGCTTAAAGTTCTAGATCTCTCAAGTTGTGGCTACATGACTAAGACTCCAGACTTCTCTCATTATACAAGTTTAGAGAGATTGATCCTTGAAAATTGTCGGAGGCTGATTGAAGTTGATGGTTCCCTCAAAAAGCTTAAGCGCCTAATTTACTTCAATGCGAATGGGTGTACAAGTCTTAGGGAGTTACCCGAAGGAATTGGAGGGTTAGAGAAGCTCGAGTACTTGTATTTACGCGATTGCAAAGAGTTGAGGAAGCTGCCTGAATCATTTGGGAGAGTGACATCACTGGTAGAGTTGGATCTCTCATATGCGGCCATCACGAGATTACCCGACTCCATTGGTAACCAAAAGCACTTGTCAGTACTTGATTTGCGTCGTACAAAAATCAATGAACTTCCTAGTTCTATTGGGAACCTACGGAAACTTAAGTCTCTTGACCTATGGCGTACAAAAGTAAGGGAACTCCCTGAGTCGATTGGGAACTTGGAATCGCTACTCAAATTGGATGTCTTGCGTACGCAATGTCTACGGTTACCTGAATCTATTGGAGACCTAAGTAGATTAAAGGTCATCAATATTTCGTTTTCCTTGATAACGGAGCTACCGCGGAGCATTGTCGAGCTAAAAGAGTTGGAAGAGCTACATGCTAGCTATTGCCGCTCTCTCAAATGGGAAATTCCTGAGGACATTCAGGAATTATCGCATTTGAGAGTCCTTGACTTGTGTTCAAGCGGTATTAGAAATGTCCCGGGTGACGATCAAACTACTCCTTCGTTTGGAGATATTGGACTTATATAATTGCACTGGACTTGAACAATTGCCTGAGCTTCCCACAAGTTTGATAAGGCTACGCTTCGGATCAAGTTCGCTGCGGCGGGTTCCGGATCTCTCAAACCTAACTAAATTGGTGGATTTGAAAATCGGTGGTCAGGGTGAGAACAGTCCTTTATTCTCACAAGACAGTCCATGCCCACAATTCCTCACACTCCTTCCACCGTCTCTGTCAAAATTGTCACTTTCCTTTCATAAATCCAAAATCAGTTTGTCATTTCGTTGCAACCTGAGGAACTTGACACGTTTGCGGATTTATCAATGTTGTTGGATGGAAGTCCAAGTCGATGGGCTTGAACAGTTGATTGACTTCGAAGTGAACGAGGCAGTTCTCCTCGAGGGATTTGTCGGTCTTTCGAGCTTGAAGAGGTTGGAGCGGTTGAAGCTGAAGGATTGCCCAAATCTAACTGCCATCCAAGGTCTTGGTTCGGTGGAGTCGTTGGAAGAATTGGAAATAATAAAATGTCCTCAGATTAAAAGTCTAGATGATCTATCGGACTTGAAAAAGCTGAAGTCCTTGTCAATTGTACGATGCGATGAGCTTCAGGCGGTTAAGGGCCTGGATGAACTAGAGGCTCTAACAGATTTGGGATTTAGAAGTTGCAGGTCATTGAGAATTCCTACTAGTTTACACAATTGGAAAGCACCAGACGAGTGCTCTTTATGTATTAGCGACTGCCCAAATTTAGCAGAAAGTCGGTTTCTGGGCCACTTCAGCGAGTACAAGCAACTGAAAGTCCGGGAAGAAATAGGGGAAGAAAAGAAAGAGGAGCGAAAGAAAGATGAGGCGGCCATTCTCTCGGGCTTGGGCTCTCGTGTGGCCCGAATTTAGAAGAAACTTTGTTTATAGACAGTCAGCAAGCACAAGCAACGGAAAGTCCGGGAAGAAAGAGGGGAAGAAAAGAAAGAGAGATGTGTAAGGTGAGGCGGCCATTCTCTCAAGGGGAAGAAGAACGTTCGCGTGTTAGGTGTTACCGGATCTCCACAATTTTTAGTGCCACTGATACGTACATAACAATTTTGAGATCGGTCATCCTGGAGATGATTTTCAGGGAGCGGGTTTCATGTTTATCGGCTTGTTGGTTACGAGCGTTCCACATAATTCGGTGTGTTGTCCTTCCTTCACTTTGCACTCCGCGCATGTTAGGTCGACCGAGTGGCGGTCAATCCATCATGGTGCTTGTCGATATTTTTCGTTTCGTAGTTTATTTCGGATTGCTTCGCATGTTTTTGCCGTTATTATGAAAGCATCTGTTAGTGCTTCCAGTAATGTTTTCACCATCTAGAAACGAGTGTACGATTCTTTTTCGTAGACGTAGAATTATATTTCCAGTTTGGTTCCACATGATTGTACAAATTCTTTTAAGGGCTAAAATTTAAAATATATATATATTTTTTTTGCAATTGAGGAGAGAGAAGGAAATATCAACTGCATTATTTCTGCCTCTTATAACATACGCGCGTACTTTTTGCTTAATGTTGATCTTAGTGGCTCAATTCGAAATTACCAGACGAGTGCCGTTTAAGTATTCAAGACTGCTTTGTAGGCCACGTCAGCGAGTACAAGCAATGGAAAGTCCAGGAAGAAAGAAGGGGAAAGAGAAAGAGAGGAGTGTTAGATGAAGCGGCCATTCTCTACGGCTCAAGCTCGTATGGTTACTGATACGTAAATTTCGGATTCAATCAATCACGTTTTTTTGTTGATCTTTTCGTTTTTGTAGTTTATCTTAAATTGCTTCTTATATTTATTTTTTCCAATTCTTTTTTCGTACATGTAGATTTGTTGTTGTTTTTTCTTTTTGGCTTTGATCCACGTAATTATCCAAATTCTTTTAAAGGCCGAAATTTGAAAATCTAAGTGATGAAAGATTGATGAGATTTAACAGCTTAATCTCATAATGTCATTTATGCATTTTGACCATTCACTAATGACCATTCACTAAAACGTTGGGAGTTCATTCGTGGCAAGAGGGGCCAAATGTTCGAATTGTCACCTATCAAAAGAATGTCATAGAATCGTACTCCATGAATATAATCAGAACATCATGATCAATCGTTTCGAAGAACTTCTCGCTTATAGAAAAATTTTAAGAGGAATTTTATGTTACCCACCATCGGCAATCTTTTTATACTGCAGCAATCAATTTACACCCCATAACCACGTTTGTTTTTCCCAATGGGTATTTCCACTTTGTGCGAGACGTCAATCAAGAGACACAAATTGGTCAGATTTGGTATTAATGGCTCCGAATGAATCTACAATAATACTAAATTCAAACTTCGCAAAGATTTCTCGCGCTCCCATGGATAATATGTAAATATATATTTGACCATGCATCGTGCACAATGCAACCCATTCCCCCCATTATGCAATCAACCATGCATCGTGCACAATGTTGTCCCTGGTCCTTTAAGAGGGAGGGTTTTCAATTTCAGAATCACATCCAAAATTGAAATCAAGTACAAGATGAATCCATCAGCAATTCCGCATGACAGAAATGATATTATAAGGTCAATACGCTTGACAAACCCTGCCAAGTTAGAGCAACAGATGGTCTAGCAATAGAGGATGTCATCATTGTCCACTGTAACAATCACCTGAATTGATTACTTTTCACGTTTCTTTAGAAGGATTGGTTACTAATGAAACAAACCATATGAAACTGTGGAAGTTATACATCTCGCGGGGCAAAAGTTATGTAACACTTGTATTGGAGTGTGCACCATTAAAATACCAGAATGCGCTCCACTTTGATGCAATTTGTTTTACCAAACTATCGATATCAATTCACAGGATTTACACACTAAGCCGAGCAAAATCCACCCTGCCTCCATTGTCAATTATCATCAATCAAATTGGTCGGCTCGCTCAAAACGCACTTGGGCTATTCGTACTTCGCACCTGCAACAGTCATCATCGCATGGTTTAGATTATGGACAGAACAATAGAGATGGAAAAGATTTCCAAGTGGCGGTGGGCAAGAAGCGGGCGTGGGACTGGGAGAACAGATGGATATAGCACCTCTTTCATCATAGCATACTGTCAAGTCAGCTCCCTGAGCAATCACGCCAGCACTATCCACAATTTTTTGGGCAAGCGTTAGATCTACTTCTGCTGCGGCATGCAAGGCGTCCCATATCTCTGGAAAGCCACAATTAAATTGCTTAACAAGTCTACAACAATGATATGAAATGAGAAAGAGAGATAAATTCCTAAAGAGATTGAAGGAAAGTTAGTTAATATACAACAGAAAAGATAAGATTTGAGTCATTAAGATATATTATTGACAAGCCAATTCACGTCAGCTCCTTCACCATCTTCAGCCTCTCTAAAAGTTTCACCACTGAAAATGCCCATCAAGATAAGGTTTGAACCTGTGCCCTAGCTAAAACATATCTGAAAAACATGCTCAAAATATGTGCTTGAAACATATCATCCCACTCCACGGAGGCATGCAGAAGGAGGTTGCTATGAAGGTTTCTTCATTGTAGATAAGAAGATGGATGTGCAATGCTTCCAAAACCCACGAGTGTTAGGGGACATGCATCACATTACTAAACCTGAGCAAACTCATCCTGCAATACATCGGTCAATCAGTTACAAAACTACAAGCACGTTGTCAAGAGTGCAAAGTACTGTGACTCGTGGCAAATTAGCTATGACTTCAGTGAGTTGAATTAGCCTAAGCCTATTTTAAAGTACGACTTGTTTGGTAGTTTTCAGGCACTTTCTCAAATGGAAAAGAATCTCAATGTAATTATATCAAGAGGTATTCATTATGCAATCGGCCATGCATTGTGCACAATGTTGTCGCTGGTCCTTTAAGAGGAGGGTTTTCAATTTCAGAATAGCATCCAAAATTGAAATCAAGTACAAGATGAATCCATCAGCAATTCCGCATGACAGACAAATGACATTATAAGGTCAATACGCTTGACAAACCCTGCCAAGTTAGAGCAAAAGATGATCTAGCAACAGAGGATGTCATCATTTTCCACTGTAACAATCACCTGAATTAATTGCTTTTCACGTTTCTTTAGGAGGTTTGGTTACTAATGAAACAAACCATATGAAACTGCGGAAGTTATACATCTGGTGGGGCAAAAGTTACGTAACACTTGTATTGGAGTGTGCACCATGAAAATACCAGAATACGCTCCACTTTGATGCCATTCGTTTTACCAAACTATTGATATCAATTCACGGGATTTACACACTAAGCCGAGCAAAATCCGCCCCGTCTCCATTGTCAATTACCATCAATCAAATTGGTCGGCTCGCTCAAAACGTACTTGGGCAATTCGTACTTTGCACCTGCAATAATCATCATCGCATGGATTAGATTATGGACTGTACAATAGAGATTGAAAAGATTTCTAGGTGGTGGTGGGCAAGAAGCGGGCATGGGACTGGGAGAATAGTTGGATATAGCACTTCTTTCATTATAGCATACTGTGAAGTCAGCTCTCTGAACAATCACGCCAGCACTATCCTGAATTGCTTGGGCGAGCGTTAGATCTGCTTCTGCTGCGGCATACAAAGCATCCCATATCTCTGAAAGCAAGAATTAAATTTCTTAACAACTCTACAAGAGTGATATGAAATGAGAGAGAGAGAGAGAGAAATTCCTACAGAGATTGAATAAAAGTTAGTTAATATACAACAGAAAACAAAAGATTCGAGTCATTAAGATATATTAACATGCTAATTCACGTAAGCTCCTTCACCATCTTCAACCTCTCTAAAAGTTTCACCACTAAAAATGCACATCAAGATAAGGCTTGAATTTGTGCCCCAGCTATAACATATCTGAAAGACACGCTCCAAATATGTGCTCCAAACATATCGTCCCACTCCGAGGAGGCATGCAGAAGCAGGTTGCTAAGAAGGTTTCTTCATTGTAGATAAGAAGATGGATGTGCAACGCTTCCAAAACCCACGAGTGTTAGGAGACATGCATCACACTACTAATCTTGAGCAAACTCATGCTGTAATACATCGGTCAGTCAGTAACAAAACTACAAACGTGTTATCAAGAGTGCAAACAATTGCGACTCGTGACAAATTAGCTATGGCTACTGTGAGTCGAAGTAGCCTGAGCCTATTTTCACGTACAACATGCTTGGTAGTTTTTAGGCACTTTCTCAAATTGAAAAGAATCTCAATGTAATCATATCAAGATGTTTTCATATATTAATGTTAGTCGACAATCTTAGTAGCAAGTCATTCTTTGACTTACTAAAACCTTTCATTTTCTTGGCGACCTTTTGATATTCAATACGTGCCACATCTTCTAGATTAATAGAATCATATGGAAGGCGTTTGACGTAAGCATGGTTCTAAGCAACTTGAAGTAACAAGAAATAACCTCAATACTTGTCATCCACACAATCATTTCAACAGCAAAGAAAGTTTGTTTCATGCAAGAGACTGCCTCGTGTTAAAACTGACGGAATAAGTACATCATAGTTCTAGCCTCTACAAGTTTTAATATGGAAAAAAGAAAAGGTAAACAAAATCTCCAAAAAGGAATCCCAAATTCCAAATAATTCATGTAGTCCACCTTCCAGTGATCGGTATTGCACCACTCACAAGGTACAAAAAAAGCAACAGAGACATTTTACTGGATGTGCTTTATCCAATTGCTGTTCGTAATTCAAGTCATTTCAGTATTTAACAAACGAGTAGTAAAAAATAGGAAACTTTACATTCCACAACCACCTGTCCAGAAAATATAAATAAAAGAAAATCCTGCGGCAAGCAAGCTTCCTGTACAGCGATATTATCAGAAAGGTCACTCGTTGCATTCCTGAGCTAAACAAAAATACATCACCAAACCAACTTCTATTGTCAAAGGTATAGTAAACACTTTTTAATGAATAGATGCGCATACATAAGCCCGTAATTACTCAAATCTCTTTCCTTCCTCGCTAACAATAAAAGACAATTGCAATCCTTGAGTGTGGCATGATCCAATTCTTGACTGAAAATGTCCAGAAGAAATGATTAATTGAAATATTCACACCAAAAGTAAAAGGGACATTTAGGCAATATTTAATCAAGTGAAACCATTTCCCATGTTTTTAACATTTGAAATAGATCCAGCCGCGAAAAGACCACAAATGAGTTCCCCCAAATAAGAAGGTAAGCCATGCCCTGCTTTCCCTTGGACAGCATATTTCTAATGGAATTTATCATAATTAGACTTGCAATTAACAAGAGTATGATAAATATGCTACACAGCACATTTGAGCAAAGAAACATCACAATTCAAAAGGAAATTGCTCAAACTTGGTCAAATGAAAATAGCACTCATGCAAAGCATAGTTTTCTCCTCTTCCCCACAGCATTGGGAGGGCGGCGGAAGGTGAAGGACTGTTACCGTGCATTATATGTTAACACCATTTTATCCTAACAAGGTAAAAATACCTTGTCTCCCACCATAATGAGGTGCGGTGTCCCAAAACTCCTCAAGCATCTTCATCAGTTGTGTCCTTGTAATTGGTTCAGGATGCTTCCAAGGTTTTGGCTTCCTAATTTTCTTAGAAGAGTCTCTCAGCAACCATACAAATAATAAGATATTATGCGATCATATTGTTCAGCTTCCAGCTGAAATGATGCAACGAGTGCACTAAAAGTGTTGGCAGTAGGCAGCGCTAAATGTGAAATGTGATGCTAAACAGTGCTTCTGATCATTTCAAGGACTTTACATAGTGTTAATGTTCTATTAAATTCTTAGACATAAACTTCGCCATTCCATGTAAGACTGTCACGAAAAGAGAATTATCTGAAGCTCTTACGTGATAAATTATAACTATTGCGGAAGCAAGCAATCAAATAGTAAAATAGACAAAACAAGAACAGCAATTGGATAACATGTCCCAAGATAGTTTCAACAGGTGGCCTTAACCTCGGGTTTGTTTCCTAAGGTCATTACACCATTTCATGTCCGTATGATACCTATTTGGTTCACATTAAGTCCATCTGCACATAAGCATGGGTCTAAGCAACTTGAAGCAACAAGTAGGTTCCTTAGAAGGGAAAAAAAAAACCGGGAAAGAAAAAAATCCAAAAAAATTATTAAAAGCAGAAAAGTTTTACTTTTACCACTTATATTTCAAGTTATGGCTGTTATTGAAAGTTCGAGCCTATGATCAATAATTTCATACCTATAAACTTCACTCTTTTAGACTAATCACGCGAATGAAACACATTCCCTATTACATAATCCTTCGACCAGATTAAATTTCAGAGATCCTATATGCCGTTCCATGCATCAATTCGTGGAACGGTACGTGTGTATAGTTAGAAATTGGTTGCATTGAAAAATTGAGATAGGGAAATCAATAAGAGTACTATTTCTAGTCAATTTTGTCTGTGGTAAACTTGTTTGCAATTCGATTTGTACAAAGGTGGATACGTGTTGCTTAGTCATGGTCACTACCACCCCACAACTCTTTTCTCTATTTATATAATCATTTATCGACAAAAAATGTAAAACAAAAATGACTAGTGACTTGAAAGGGAAATGAAATGACTGGTGATCTTTGACTGAACCTTGTCAAGTAGAAGGTTTGCCTTTATGATTTTCTTAAGCTAACATGAAACAAATGTGAAATTATAAACATTGGAATGACAAAGCTACCTAATTTTTTTTTGTGCAAAAGCATTGATTCAAAAAGTTCATTAACTTATACAATTTTGACTCAAATTTTTATTATTTGGAAACGAGAGAAAATATAGGAAATTCTACCAGACTCAATAGCCACCTCCAAAAGATGTATAGAGTATTCCAATAGTTTCGACCAAAAAAAAAAAAGAGTATTCGAACAGTGAAAGAATTTTACCAGTGATACACAAAATAATTAGGTGGGCCGAACCGTACTCATCTTCTCTCGTATGTGACGTGGACCGCTGTCATGTAGTAGCTATAATTATACGGGAGAAGAAAGTATACATCCAATATATACTAATTTCTCTAATAATACATAGCCTTGTGTTTGTTTGCGGTCCAAGATCTTCTGATTCATGAAAATAAAGCTATGTATTTTCTACATATATAGAGATGAAGACAAGCGAAACTAGTTCAAAATTTACCTAACTCACGATAATATATTTCAGAAATTTTCATAGAAAGAATACTTGACATAATATTGTCCATCTCAATCGCCAATTTTATCATCACGAGAGATTAGCTAATTTTCCTTCTTAATTGGGAGCATCCAAATCTCAACATATTTTCAGAGAATGAATTTATAATTTTTTTTTCAATTAATCTTATTAGCATTTGAGTTTGCTCCAGCCCTACTTTTGTCACGTCTACTTTTGATTTCTTATCTTCATTATGTAATTATTTTAATTTCAGTGAGACTTGTAATTAGGCTTACATCAGAATTTCAATTTAATTTAAATAATGCAATACAGTGCATCTTATTTAATAATTTCAACCAATTTGTTTTCGTATCTTCCTTGTTTTGGCCTTTTTCATCGTCGATGCCTATTGTTACGTGACAAATGATGAAAGCTCCGATCTGGCGAGTTGTGATGGCTGAGAACACTTTATAAATCCCTGAAATTGTTGCATTTGAGATCGATTTTAAAACTTTTTTTCTTTGATGTAATTATCCTCAAGTAAATTTGTTTTTTGGCTTTCAGAGTTGAGTCTCTCTCTCTCTCTCTCTCTCTCTCTCTCTCTCTCTCTCATACGTAAGCGCACGCATGCAAACACGCAAACTCGCGGCGCTCGCACTTATGGACGGGTTTGTACGCACATTCGCACAAATGTATCCATGGGAAAGTACTTGGGAGTAAAAAGTCCAAACTGATGGAGCTGTGTTTTAGGTTGACTGATGCAGGCTATTGATCGAATTGTCGCCTATAGTAACTAAAAGGTGAAGTTATTATGTGTTTCTGATGGTTGAAGCATGTCAACCAGGAAATGATGAATATTAAGACACAAGCTCTTTGCACCACCATGAATCAAATGCCGCAAGAGGATACTCTTTGCCATTGTAGCAACACTAGTACGGTAAGATTCCCGTTGTTTTTATGATCTTCGTCTCATGTTACCCCGTACTCATTTGCGATAACACCAACTTTTTTTTATGCAACTGGCTCTACAGTTTGAATTCACCATGTAAATCCTAAGTTCACGAGCACTAAGCTGTTCTTTGGTGGGTCAAAACCGTCCGCAACTCCAAGTGGAAGTTTGAACGAAAAGAGTTCAAGTGGACCTCTTGTGGGGTGTGAGTAGGCCCGTCACACGGGTGAACCGAGTCAAACATATGCCTGACCCAAATTGACCTAATTCTATGTAGCACGACTTAGTGATCTATATCTTACTTGACCCAGTCCCAAAACATTCCCGGCTCATCCAAAAATCCAATTCTCAGGTCTTTTTTTTCTCCCTTAAACAAGGAAAATAGCATGCTAAAAAAAAACTAACCAATACCGTTGCCGTGCTTGCATGATTCAATTTTTTTTAATTTTACGCCTCGAGTTTGCATGATTTAAAATGCCGTGTTCTTACAAACTTCGATCAAGGGAGAGAGTATCTGACTTACTAAGCAAATCATATGTACTCAATTCTAGCATGCATCAATCAATACTGCTGAGAAGTGCCCACCATTCGTAAGAGCTGTTAAATCTATTTTCATTTGAAACAATCTCTCTGTATATTTCCTAACCAAGCATGGCCCATTGATTCTATACCTGATTTATAACTCGAAATTTTTTTTTATTAGCCTTTGTACGATTAGTAGAGAGCAGTTGCGTGACGACTTCTTCCAACGAGTGCTCAAATGCTACCGTGCTCTGAATCTCCTCTGAGGAAGAAGATAACCTCGTTCGGAGCACAAAATGGATGAACGACGGTCCCACGGTGAGTCCCTCCCTCGCTAACATAAGCATGGGTCTAGGTAACTGCTCAATTAGATGATTACCAAAACAAGAAAAGAAAGCAACGTCACTAATTGGCAACTTTTCGTGTCAAAGGTATGGTGACCGTGGTTGCTCAAATCTCATCCCTCCCTCGCTAACCATAAAGACAATTACAATCCTTGGTTACCGTGGCCCGCTAGACCCTCCCAAGCTCGAAGTGCATATTAGCGTGTCTATCCATGCGGTTTCTCTTTCGATATCGGCCCAGCCAATTTTATGTGTTTCACCGAAAAGGTGAAAAATCTATTATAAGGATGGAAATTGTTGGATTTTTGCGAACGTGATTTGCCGTTGCTTTTTGACAAGAAAGTAAATGGTTTTTTTAAAGTAGAGGTACTCAAAGGGTACGAGGATAATAAAAATGCGATAATTTAAAAGTTCTAAAGGAGTAAATTTGCTGGAAAATAATTAACGTCTGAATTATTGCCGGCATATCGAACATGCAGTTTTGTAAAAAACACAAAAATTAAAAATTAACAAAGAAATAGTAAAAAAAATAAAAATAAATAAAGAACCCTCCCCAGCCCATCTATAAAGCCCGATCAATTCAGCTCCAGTTGCTTCCCCATCTTCATTCAACACAAACACACTTCAGCTACACGACTGAAGCTCCTTTCCAGGGAGTCGTCGTCTTCCCCGCAACCGCAACCCTCCATGGACGAAGAAGCGCTTCTCTCTTTGCCGCTGCCGCCGCAGGCTCAAGCTCAGCAGCAGGGACTGAACCATGACTCGCTCCTCGACCGACCAATACTGCTATGATCTTCATCAACGAAATCGAAATTACTCATTCTGACATATTTAATGCCGTCGTCGTCCACGGCCTCCAAGGCTTCGCCACGCTACCGTCTCATTTCTCCTGCAACATCGAGAAGATAACGTCTCTGGCGTTCTCGTTCCAGCAGCTGCTGGTATTTCTATTCCCCGTGGCCTCGCATGTGCCTCATCTCGTGCAACGCTAGAGCTCGATGATCTGCACCGTCGGCCACTTCACGATTTTTACCAGAGCGCGAAGCTACATCAGCAATGTGCAGTTCCACGTCGTGCCGAATCAGTATCTTGCGATGGCTTCGACCTCTTCAAATCTTCAGGTGAAAGTTGTTATAGCTCAATTGATTGAGTCAGGGGATGTCTAAATGCTTCTTTAAGTCGAATGCATTGTCCCCGTTCTCCCTGTTTTGAGGCGGGAGGAAGTTTCTCTTTAGCTATGGATCTGATGCGGCCAAATGGGTAATGCACGGCGACTGTTCAAAGATATGACTCCAGAGGAATTGCTTCACTTGAAACATGATAATGATCATCTGTCGGTGTCTTCATCGGCTTTATTCAAGGACTTTGAGTCCGTTGCACTTTGGTAGAATAAGCTGAATGAGGAGATTGAATAAGATTTCGGTCTATCATTGACTGGATTTGCATGCTGAGCGTTTTGGTGGATGGGATGAGCTGCAGGGGAAGAATTTATAGGGAAGTCACCCCCCAGTTCCATAGAAACCGCGAAAACCATAGATGAACATTGGTATAGGACAGAACAAAAGTGAGTAGAGACGATGAAATCCCCAATTCCGGAGCCCTTGGAGTGAAGCGTTCTGGTAATTTGGTTAAGTTAAAATTTGAGTATCACGAGCTGCTTTGCTTGATCTTGCTTGGTTGGGAATTCAGAACAAGTCGCTCCCTGAGGTTGGGAAATATTTGCTTGTCGTTATATCGGGCTTCTTCGATTGTTGATGATTCTTCATGTTGACGATCACTTGCTAAAGCTGAGGCAAAGAAGAAAGAACTGCCATATTCGAGAGACCAATATGCATCTCATGTGGTTAGACTTAAAAGCTCCAATCGAAGCTAAGTTCCCTGTTCTTTTCCTATTTCATATTCGAGAGGCCAATCAAAAAAATTTCAACGCGCACCAGAAGTTAGAAGGCTCGAAGTTGAGTCATCATTGGCCGAGATTTTGTAACAAAATTTTCGTGTGTTGCCTGCTTCGCAGCTTCTATTCTATCCATCGGTCATTGACAATTCCATCTTCATCAATTCGAGGACCCAAAAACAGGTAATCGATCATCGTATCTCTTTCTCTCTCTATCGATGTACGTGCGTGTGTTTCGGTACTCAGTTGCCTTTGTTCTCTCTAATTGCTTGAAAATTCCTTTGAATTACTGATTACCTGTGACGTGAGCTTGCTGGAACTACAGCATCTGGTGTTAATGGGAGCTTATATCAATAGTTACATTGATGCTTGACAACTATTGATCTAGAAAAGAGAGGTTAAAAGAAAATTAAAAATAAAGAGTGGAAATTCCCGGTAGAGTGAGAAGTCATTAGATGAAGTTCTTGGTGAGAGAAGAGAAATAAAAGAGGCATTCTTGTGCGAGGGATAAGGGAAAAGAAATTATTGCTTGTCTTGTCCTATGACTGGATTCACGATCAGAATCAAACCCGTTTGTTGTTGTGTTGTTTCTGTTCATCCCCATTTGGGAGTATATTGTGATATTTTTAAATCTCATTTGGGTGTTTTGATAGGCGGTTGATTTTCTAGACATTTTCACATGTTTCCACATCATTTTCCAAGTGAAGCTTGGTCTACTGCTACTGTCTTAATGCTGGACGATCCATGTCATGCGCGAATTTGAGTGAACTCTGACCCTGTTCAAGTATGGTCTTCATTACTCATGGTGAGGTGTTCACATGTGATTTTTTTCGGTCAATGTTTTTTTTTTGGGTCAATTTTTTTTTATGATCGATGTTCACATGTGGTTGATTTCCATTCATTTTGGCATGTTGAGACGTTATACTTGCATGTGAAATGTGGCTGTGCATGCTGGTTATTGCCGTTGGGTCTCCATTAAGCTTGAAATAAGTGGCATTAGGTTCCATTTGTTAAGATTCGGCGCCCAATCACAAGGAAAGAGAGTAAAAACAAAAAAAAGATATCTAGACACAAGGTTTTTATCCTAATTCACCCTTAAACTAATGCTACGTTCAACAGAGAATTTCACTATAATTAATACCTCGTACCTTTGTTTTACATCACTCTCAATTACAATAGAAAGAGAGTATATATAAGCATTCAATAGCTATTTATGGGCCTAAACCTAAATTATCGATAAAATATAGGTTGAAACTATAAAAATCATCAATTATGTTGACCCAAACTTGGCCAATTATTTATGAACATGGACTCTCTCTTAGCCCATGCCTTGGGTGACACGAAATCATTTTTAAGTTCTTATGCAACCTACATATTTTCTAGGAGTCGTCATTAGTCATTGTTGGGGACTCGACTGTGAGAGGGCCGGCATCAGCAAGGTCTCGGTAACAGCCGCAGGTTCAACAGGGGGGGCCTCCGGACGTGATGGAAAAAAATTGCAAGAAAGCGAAGCAATATTCGCACAACATCAGCTATGTGCTCTTTCTCTTCCCCCTCTTTTCAAGCGGCGGTCGTCTCTCTCTCCCTCTCTGTGTTGTGGCCTCCTTTATAATTGTGAGGACTATGCTATATTTATAACGAAAGCCTAGGTTGTATCAGATTAAAAAGGCTTAATTTCAAGCCTCATTAAAGATTAATGGGCTCTATTAACTCTTTTAAAGTTCAAAGCCTTTTATTAATTAAACTCAAAATGGCCTAAACTTCAATTGATCAAATCTCAACGAGGCCATTTTCTCTCCAAGAATTTCGGCTGATGCATGGGCTTGGCCGAATGGTCCCAGTCCAATTAATCCAATTAAGTTTAGCATGCTTCACTTAAAATCTATCTACCGCCGGTTCAATTTTGATGCGATTTATGGACCTATTTATATGAAAAGTAAAGTGCGAAAAAGTAAATTCGATATGAGTCAGACAAAAAACATACATTGTCTCATGAACTAAGACCCAATCTAATCAGGCATGTACCTGAAACTAGGGAATGCAACTAAGTATGAATTACACCTAGCCCTTAGATTTGATTTTAAGCTAAATGCAATACCATTTTCTTTTTATCATTTTTCTATTTCCCATTTCTCTTATACTTTTCATCTAAGGTATGTGTGCTCTAAAATATAATCTACTCCAAAAATCATGAAATGCAATTCCCTAAACTAGATGTGATTCGGTTGAAACTATTCCTAAGATGCGACTACCTAATTGCAACTTGCATTTTCCTATGATTTTTTATCATCGTCATCATCATCATGATTATTATCAATATTATTATTATTATTATTATTATCATTATCATTATTATTTATTTACTCTTTTACTTATTTACTAATGCCCCAACATCTCTTTTCTTTCTTTCTTTCTTTTTTATTTAAGTGGGTATTATGACGTTCACGTCCTCATGATAATGACGAATTAGTACTAGCAATATGTGTAAATATAGGAGAAAGACACCACAGTACAAGTGTGCAAATTGTATTAATCAACCAACGCAAGTCTATACAAGATCTAGGGACTTCATACGGCCACTCGAAACTCGTTCGCTCAAATGCGGGACACATACGTTCAAAGACGATTTTCGGTCAGCAAGGACAAGAGCAGTAGTCAAACGCACGTGCTCCGAACAACAATTGATAACCAAACATGCTATATTCGTTATAAACACATTATACGTGCTGAATACTAATCTCGTGATCAATACAAGCAATTCAGAAGTACAATTCAACAACAAAATCAAAGTCGAACAAAGCAAATCAGAGCATCTATGATTGAAGAACTCTCTATGGAACAGAAGTTATCATAGTAACTTTCTAATTGATCAATGGTAGTTCAATCTTCATCGCAAGGTCAGTGTCTCGAACAATAACATTCAAATCGCACTAGTAACTTTCTAATTGATCAATGGTGGGAGTAAATCAATCTTGAGGTATCTGACGCAAACCATCGAACATGTGATACACATTTCGGTCGAGGACCGTCGACATGCAATTAAAGCAATGATTCATTTTCAAATCATCACATCAGCAATAATACAAGTTCAAATTATCAAAAGAAAAAAAAATTACTCGCAATCACTAATGACGTGAAGTGACCTACTTAAATGCTTTTAATGATGCTCACCCAGCACTTATTAGTAGACATTCGAAGACATATCATTTCATTGCACGAAATTGTGAAGATCTTTCTTTCAAGTAACGGGTAATCACTACAAGAAAACATGAATTTTTTTGCTTTTTAGAGGATGCTTGTTTCATGGAATTGCTTATTTGTTTTTTTTATTCGTTTTCTCAAGGTCTGTTGGGTTTGTGGTGTCTGAATTCACTCGCTATAATTTTTCTGGGTGGGGGTGCTCAACGTCTTATTTTAATTGGGGTGTCCATGTTGTTGGAGAAGTTGCCCCTTTGTTGGAAAAAAAAAGGATAGTTCATGTTTGTGCTATTCTGGGTTCTGATGCTTGTTTCTGTTAAACGCTCATTTATTCAGACTGCTCCTGTGTGTGTGTGTTTGTTTTGCAATCTGGGATACTATTTTGGGTTACTTCCTTTGGGTGTGTGAATTATGTCAGTGGTGGAGGTGACAAAAGTTTGATGGTTTTATCAGCCATCTTAAAAAGTTTTCTCTCAGGACATGGGTTTAGGGGACTGAGAATATCAGGGTGCTCTTTTGTTCGAGCTTTAGGCTGAGAGGTTATTCTAACATTAAAAAAGATGATCTCAATTGATTTACTAAGTTATAGTTATTATTTTGCTCACTGAGCTTGGGAACAAGCATCCATATTTTAGAAAAGGTGAACTAATTTTGGACTACTAGTCTTTAGACATTATTCTCTAAATTATCTCAAAAAATTTATTGGGTGACAATCTAAAAACGGTTTTGGTTGAATTCTTTGTGGCTTTAGGGATTTATTGATAGATTGTAATCAAGATATTTTAGATATCCACACCATTGATTTGATGACCATAGCCTATTGCATTCGTGTATGATTGGTTTCTTATGTAAGCTAGACTATAATTCAGGTACAAGTTGGAATGTACAGGGCTTTTTATACTTGTGATATGTTCTTATAAATCAGAGTTTTAGGCTTTAAATCAAAGGTTGCGGTTGCAGTAGGATCCCATTTTTCGAGGAAGGGGATTGATGCCAAAAGATTTTGGTTTTGACAAACCATGATGCTTGGCCAGGATATGCTCGGACAACCTGTAGGGCAAGACATCTCAACAAGATATCCATCCAAGTGGTTGATGACCGGATATATTTTCTTTGAATATTGAGTTTTGATCTTATCTCATGGGGTTGACTTCATTTTTAGGCATTGATCCATGGGCTATGTAATAGACACTATTGTTCAATTGCCATCAATTTTGAGAAAAGAATGTTTTTGAGAAAATATGCTGACAATCTTTTAAGAAGAAATGGATATCTATTTTTGAGCAATAAACGTTTGACACATTCTAAAACCAGAAGAGAGTATCTATTTCAAGGTCTTAATCTGTTGACCTTAATTAGAGAAACTTGGTTGCAAGAGTCATTAGGTGGATTGAACAACCAGTTGTATGATTTGGATTCTAGAACTTCTTGGTATGTCCATGTTTTGGGACTTCAATTAGGCAAACCATTGACATTAAAAGCTATTAAGTTGACATCATTAAAGATGTTAGTCTATCTTTTTGAATGATTGTTTTCAAATTAGACTTGGTTGATTTTTTTATTTTGGGTGTCCAAGAAAAATTTAACATCCAAAATTAAGGACATAACTTTATCTTTAGGTGCAGTGAACTTTGGTATATTTTTCTCATGAAAGTGCCTTTGTAAAGATCCTTTTAAAAGGAGCAAAACCTATTCTTTTAGGGTTAGATAATTCCTTTCAATTGAGAAGGTATCCACCGCATTATTATCTTGAAAGTCCTTAGGAAGAATGCACTCTTTCAATTTAGGTTCTTTATTACTTCTTTTATCACACTGCTGACCTTTCATTTCTTGTCCAAGACTTGTCATGGGAGAAATTTTGTAGAATGAATGTATTTCATTTTCATATTATTATAATATTTTGATGTTTTTCTTGTGTTTAATCAATCCTTTTTAAATATAAATTTCAAAAAAAATTAATTTTGCCTTTGTTTTAATTAGGACAATTTTTAAAATTTTGGAAAAAGCAAAAATAAATGATTTTATTGTCGTGTGAAATTAATGGCGATCACTTTTCAAAGGTTACTATAAGTAGAAGACCAAAAAAATAAAATTTTATGTCAAATCTTGGGACTTCAAACCATTTAAAGCTACTTAAGTTGACATGGAGAAGGTTAGAAGGTTCGCTAGACTTGGTGGAGCCAAAAATATTCGTGAACTAAAAATTAATATCTTTTGGTTAAAATTCCTCAATTGAGAAGGTTGTCTTGAAGAGGAAGAATGCACCTTTAAATTTAATGTTGATGACAAATGTATTTCATTTTCAAAAAATATTTTGGTGGTTAAATATAAATTCCAAAAATTAATTTTGCTTTTTAATTTTAAAATCGAAAAATTTTGATTTTATTACAAATTCAATCAAAAATTAAAAATTTTGTTGCGAATGCAAAAAAAATTTTGTCGTAATTGAAACTAAAACGATTAAATGTGATTTTACTAACAAATTAATAAAAAATGTTGCTAAATTCGATCATAAATAATGTTGATGACAAATGTAAAAATTTGGTGGCAAATTATTTTTAATTTTGCGACGAATACTTTATAATTAAAAATTTTAAAATTAGTGACGAGAAACTTGCGATGATGAATTTTACGACTTTAAAACGCAAATGCGATTAAATTTTGAATTAAATTTGCGACGATATTTTGCAATTTTGAATTTTTTGCAATGAAATTTGCGGCCGAATTTTGTGACAAATGAGAAATTTTTTTGACGATTTTTGTGATGAATTTTGCAACGATTGCGACGGATAGTGTTCGTGGCTAATTTGCGACGAATTTTGCAACGAATTTTGTGACGAAGTTTGTGACGGATAGTGTTCGTGGCTAATTTGCGACGAATTTTGCGACGAACTTTGCGATGGATAGTGTTCGTGGCTAATTTGCGACGAATTTTGCAACAAATTTTCGGATTTAAAATTAATATTTTCCGTCGCAAAAAATTCTTTGACGACCTAATAGCGATGGAATTTTTCCGTTGCTAAATTAAATCGCAAAATGATTGATGACGGATTTTTGCGATTTTTGCGTCGCAAAATCCGTCGCAAAAAACATGTTTTTTTGTAGTGAAAGCGTGTGGTAACAATATAGGATGTATCTAGTCAATTAAAAATGAGTATATTCGATATTTAAGCACTAAATAAGATGAGAAGGACACATGATTGATGTGACCGACATATTAAAAAAAAGCTTTTCTTTTTAACGATGTTTATTAAGCTACTAAGAGTTCGTGGTTGTAACAAGTTTCGAATTTCACTACCCGCCGGGTGTGTGTATAATGCCTTTAAGATAATATTAATTTGTTCATGGCACATAATTGCTATAAACAATAGGAGAGATTATCCGGAAGTTTAAATGCAAATGAGAGCGCCTCAAAAATTAAAAAATGATGAATCAAAAAACAAAAGATGAAATTAATCGGCTCCAAACAGATCTAGAAAACAAATTAGCTAATAAAATGAGGAAAAAATTTACTGTTCGAGTAAAAGAAATATAATAACCTAATTCTGAAATTAGTATCTGAAAAAGTTTTGGAGTTTCAGCAAGTTATAGGAGACACTATTTCATTTTTTAATATTTTCAGTTTGTGACTCTATTCTTTGTAATCTACACATGACACCATTAACTTTCTATAATCGTCTCCAGCCTACGGCAATTAAGTTAGACTCCACGGTATAAAGTCTAAACTTATAATTTGAAACTTAAAAGCGGAATTAAGATGTAAAATTTTGAAAAGAGAGGTAATTATACGGCTAGCAGCTGGGCAAGTCTGGGCATGTGGTTCTTTTCTTGATTTTTTTTGCATAAAAGTTGCTATTTCTTTAATCATGGTCAATCTTGGGCAAGGATTTTTAGGCTCATCTTGCCCATTGATCTTATATTATTTGGAATTAGATCATGCAAAGAGTTGGTGAGATCAATAATGGATTTTCACTCCGCATTAGGGTTAATAAGACAGATTGGCACCTTATTAAAGGGAAATCGTAAAAATAACCACTTGTAATTAGTTTTACTGTCGAATTGCATCAGTAAATAAGTACTTTAAATTACGACAAGCCTAATATTTCTATGGTTTGCATTTCCTACATATTGTCAAGAATTCTCCAAATACAACAACAGAAAATGACACAAAAATGAGTTATAGATAAATGATTATTTACATGGAACAGTGTGTATATTTATAAGTCGGTTAAGTATTTCAGCATGAGTAAATCAAGAAAATATTGAACTGAGTTTCAATAATTTTCACACTATCAAATTTTCTTGATTTCGTCTCTCTTAAATTTATTCCATTTGACAAATCCCAACTATTTGGCATCGTGCTGCCGCCCTGCATCATCCCACATGTTTAGTTTCGACACTCAGCTGTGACGCTCTCGTACAGGGCACAATTCTAAGCGAACTGAAAAGGATTTATCCTAATTAAACTTCAAACTCCACACGACAGGCATCGACTTCACCGACCGAATTCTCCATCTCAAGAATGAGTAGAACAGAGGGACGACGGAGCGAAACACTGTAACAAGAGTTGCAGTGAATGATCCGATCCCCATCAGCTGTTTCCAAAGGTAAAGCATATAGGGCCGGTGATTGTGAGCTGTTGGATATTGTGAGCCTATACAATAAGTTAATGAAGTAAGATTTCAGTATACTCTTGGTTTTAGCAAGCTCCAGATGATGAAGTAAGATTTGTGTATCTAAGATCTTGAGTCCATAAAGTCTCACCTGTTAGGACGAAACTAAAATATACAGATTGTGCATTCCCATCCTAACAAAGAAATGTTAGGATAGAAAGTACTGGTGAGGTCCATCTTGGGGAAGAAATTCTTGGCCCAACTTGCTCATTGATCTGGATCATTTAGGAAAACAAATCAACGGAAAAGATTTTCTAATTAATTGAAACCAATGCTTAAATTCAGAAAAATAATTTGTTATTTAAAAAATCGAAAATCATTTTCCAAAATATGACTATATATTAACATTTGGACCAGAAATTATGTGCTTGAGCATGTAAATCCCAAAGCTCCTTTTCTGGGCCATTGGAAGCAGGCTTAGTAGAGGTGAGGGACCGGTCTACTGGGGTCCATTGAGGGCAAGCCTAGGCTAGGAACCCTAGTGCTCGTGCTCGGGACTTTGACGCCTGTGTCCGGGACCCCAACGCCCGAGCCAGGTCCATTGATGAAAAATATTGTAATTTCCTCAATATTTTATTTTTTCATTGAGAACCAAACTCGCATATGGCGAGTTCGTCAAAAGTCAACCCTACAAGGAGCAACTTGATATTCTTCGGTCATGATCGATCTTGGGGAAGAATTTTTAGGCCCAACTTGCCCATTGATCTTCTACTATTCTAAATTAGATCATGCAAAGTATTGGTGAGGTCCCAAAAAAAAAATTATGGATTTTTGTTGCATGAACGTGTTAAGACAGATTAGCACCTTATTAAAAGAAAAATGTTTGCATGATTGAAGACCCCAACATACGAATCTACCAACATTGTATATTCGCCAGGACCTAAACACACAACAAAAAGAAATCTAAATATTTATTTTATCACAAGTGGACAACCAGTGATTAAGCAATTATCTTCGATAACCACCCACTAGTTTTGTTTCTTCCAATTTATTTTATACGTATCATTCTCATTCTATTGGAGTAAAACAAGACGAAGCAACTGCCATGTGGCTCACAATTTATTGGACCAATCACTTTAGAAAGAGGTGAGCATACATGAATGTAGTCAACTAAAGACTTGAGTTATTTTTCTAAAAAAGAAAAATTTCTCCGGACATCTAATTATAAAACGGGAAATTTACGGTTCAAGTAAAAGAAATCTAATCACAAATCTATTTCCAATATATTAACTCATTGTAAAAATAGTATCTGAAAAAATCCTAGAGTTAATGAAGTAAAATAAAATTGCAATCTCCATTTATTTGAGCCTCGTCAAAAACAAAACATAGCAAGGGATCAAAAATGAAATCCTAGAAACACTGAGGACTAATATTGTAATTCCCTTCATATTTCATATCTAATTAGTAGGAGTGAGCATGGTTCCAGGATAGAACTTGGAACCTCAAAACCTGACCAGGAGAAACCTGTAGGTTACAGGTTATAAGATATACAGGGTAGGTTTCAGGTTCCAAAAATTGGGGAACCTGTTTTAATTGATAGATTCCTAATTCTAAGTATGTAGAACTTGGGACTTGGAACCTCGAACCTGAAACTTAAATAATTTTTTTGTGTTTTTTTTGTCTATGTTTTTGCGTGACCTTGTCGTGTTTCATTGTATTAGATGATGAGCGTACAATTTAGAACCAAAAATAGCCAAGTAGATATTTCTGCACCACTAGTAAATGTCCTAGTGTCCTTAGTTCCATCTAGTCCATTTTGTAAGTTTGAAGCATCTAAGATCAATTGGCAATAGACTTTCATTTTATAACTTATTAATATTTCATATTTTTCATTTGTCTAATTATAAGTTATGATCAGTGGATCATAACAACAAATTGTGGTCTTTAAAAGTGATGATTCACTGTAATTATTTAATTAATAATACAGGTGGAACCAGGATAGGCCCTGAAACTAACCTAGAACCTGCAATAGGGTAAATTCCAAATTCCAAAAAATGAGGAATCTATTCTCTTGGGCAGGTTCCAAGTAGAACTTGCACGGAACATGAAACCACTCACCCCTAGTATCAATTCATGCAATAACTTCTCATTTTAATTGTATTTATTTGAACCGTAATGCTAGGAAAACTAGTCTTTTGTATTCTCTTTGGTGAATGACAAACTTGTTTAGTATTATTGCGTTCATTTTCGTTTTGTTTTACAAAAAATGAAATAAAAAAAACATATTGCACCCCAGAACCTATTTTGGAACCAGTGACAAAGTAAGTTTCAGGTTTCAAATTCCAAGTTCCGATAGGTAGATTTGGGGTTCAAAAAAAAAATGAACTTGGAACTTGTTCCAAAAAAAATATATTGTGAATTAGTCAATAGTCAACTCTACATTATGCCATTTTAGGGTTGATGTATATAGGAAAGAGGAGATATATTTCATTATTTGGTAAAAATATTATCCGGGGAAGTGGAACAAAACTTACAAACTGTGAATTAGTCAAAAGTCAACTTTACAAGGGGTGGAGCCCACCACTGATTACGGCATTTTAGGGTTGATATATAGGGAAAGAGGAGACACTATTTCGTTATTTGGTAAAAATATTGTCTGGGGAAGTGGAACGAAACTTACATACTGTGAATTAGGCAAAAGTCATCTCTACAGGGGGTGGAGCCCACCACTGATTACGACATTTTAGGGTTGATATATATAGGGAAAGAGGAGACACTATTTCATTATTTGGTGATAGTATTATATGGGGAAGTGGAACGAAACTTGCATATTGTGAATTAGTAAAAATTCAACTCTACAAGGGGTGAGCCCACCACAGATTACGCCATCTTATGGTTGATGTATATAAGAAAGAGGAGACACTATTTCATTATTTGGTGAAAATATTGTCCTGGGAAGTAGAACGAAACTTGCTTATTGTGAATAGTCAAAAGTCAACTCTACGATGGGCGAAGCCCACCACCGATTACGCGATTTTAGGGTTGATGAATATAGGGGAAGAGGAGACACTATTTCATTATTTGGCAAAACTATTATCTGGGTAGACACCATTTCATTTTTCATATTTTCATTTTTAAAGCTCTATTCTTTATTCTTTGTAATGTACACTTGACACCATTTACTTTCTATAATTGTCTAAAGCCTACTGCAATGATGTTAGACTCAAACATAAGAAGCCTATACTTTTAACTCAGAAACTTTGGAGCATAATTAAGATGTGAAATTTTGAAAAGAGAGGTAATTATTGTGGTCGTGAGCTATATTTAGCCTATTTGTTAGGGATTTTTATTATATAGATTTCTTCCTAATATAGAATCCTTCTTATTATATATCTCCTAATTAGGATTGTCATATGTTCTATATATATAACAAGATTGAGCATTGTAAATGTACAGAAAAAATATTCATTGAATGCAAAAAGGAGAGTCTTTTTCTACAATTATGTGTCTATCAGCTAGCTAGACCCTCCCAAACTCGAAGTGCAAATGGGCAAGTCTGGGCATGTGCCTCCTTTCTTGATCTCAGCCAGTCTAGACCTACCCAATTTTACATATAAAAAATTGATATTTCTTTAGTCATGATCGATCTTGGGTGAGAATTTTTAGACCCAACTTGCCCATTGATCTTCTACTACTTTAAATTAGATCATGCAAAGTATTGGTGAGGTCAATGATGGATTTTCGCTGCATTAACGTGTTAAGACAAATTAGCACCTTATTAAAAGAAAAATGTTTGCATATTTGAAGACCCCAACAAACGAATCGCACCTACATTATATATTCTCCACAACCTAAACACACCACAAGAAAAAATTCTATATTTATTATATTACAAGTGGACACCAGAAGTCAATGATTAAGCAATTATCTTAGACAATCACCCAATAGTTTCGTTTCTTCCAATTTAGTTTATACGTATCATTCTTATTCTACTGAAGGAAAACAAGATGAAGCAACTGACATGTGGCTGACAATTTATTGGACCAATCACTTTAGAAAAAAGTGAGCATACATGAATGCAGTCAACTAAAGACTTCGAGTTACTCTTCTAAAAAAAAATTGCTCCAGGCATCTAATCATAAAACGGGAAATTTACAGTTCAAGTAAAAGAAATCTAATCATAAATCTATTTCAAATATATTACCTCATTGTAAAAATAGTATCCGACAAAAAAATCCTAGAGTTACTGAATTAAAATAAAATTGCAATCTCCATTTATCTGAGCCTCGTCAAAAACAAAACATGGCAAGGGACCAAAAATGAAATCCTAGAAACACCAAAGACTATTATTGTAATTTCCTACATATTTTATTTACAATGAGAACGAAACTTGCATATTGTGAATTAGCCGACAGTCAACTCTACAAGGGGCAGAACCCGCCACTGATTACGCCAGGGTAGATGTATACAGGGGGGAAGAGGAGACACTGTTTCATTATTTGGTAATAATATTATCTGGGGAAGTGGAACGAAAACTTGCACACTATGAATTAGTCAAAAGTCAACTCTACAAGGAGCGGAGCCCCCGACCGATCACGCGAATTTAGGGTTGATGTTTATAGGGATAGAGGAGACACTATTTCATTATTTGGTGAAAATATTATATGGGGTTGTCACAATGGAAGACTGTACCGCTATCATAACGCCCTCCCATGTCTTCCGGTAGACATCCCAACCATAATAGCTTTGATGGTGTGTGAGCAATAACTTGATATTTTTTTTGCTGTGCTACAACAAGCGGCTGTGATTTGTTTCTTGCTACCCCATGAGATAAGTGTCTTGCCCAAAAGAAATAGTATCTCATGGTGGAGCGATGATGTTAAGGGTCGCTAACTCAGCCAGTATCAAAATAAGTTATCAACTCCTTAGTAAAATAAATGGAAAATAAAACATCATAATGTACTCCTAATGTAGTGAAGAATTCAAAGTACTATAGCCAAATGAGTCGTACGAGGCATGTCACGCCCCAAACTCTATCGAGCGCGCGACATCCCTCTGTGGTCGAATAATGCGACATCCTAGGGTATCGCCGACCCAATTTCAACTTATCAGAGATTTAAAACGACTAGTGGAAACCACCAATACCCGAGCAATAATAACTGGGATAAACAGAGAGAACAACCATATTCATTGCTCATCCATGCTTATATAATATTCACAATTTACAAGCCACCATATTTACAAGCACACCAAACTTCTACATTATTAACCACCGACGTAAAAAAGTATTGATAGCCTGGGTACCCTATCATAAAAAATGGTATACTCCAAAAAGCCTATTCCCAACCCCTACACTAGCCCCTACGCCCTCTGCTTGGCATCCATTCTAAGTCTGACTCCTCAGCATCTGAATCTAAGTCCCCTTGAACCGTCGGCTCCTCTGAGGACTCCGGTTCAGCCTCAATCTCGATCGAATTGTTTATGTCACCCGACTCCATTGGAGCTTCAATCGACTCCTCCTTGATTGGCTCCTCATCAAACTCGTCCTCTGGTACAAACTCAAGGTCGAGCCATTGTTCATACTCGGGTACGTGCTCTAGTTCTTCTTCAGGCTCATCCTCAGGCTCATCTTATGGGGCCTCTTCAGATTCTACCTCGATTTCTTCCTCTTATGGTTCCTCCTCTAGGATCGCTCCGAGATCCACGTCCATTGGATCGTATCCCACCTGAGATTCTTCGGGCTCTGGTTCATGCTAGGCCCCCAAAGGCTCAGGTGCTACAGGCACTTGCTGCAGTCCAAATTGCATCAGACTAGTCTCCAAACTAGTCATCTCGCCATTGGGAGGAGGTATGGCAGACGGGTCCCAATCCCCAACTCCATCAAAGGGGACATTAAATCCTTGGACAGGGCCAAACTCATCTATCTCGTCTCAAAAGAACCAAGCGATATAGGTGTAGGCTTGCCAAAGGGGTAACTTGCTACTTCGGATTCTCCGCTCCCAACTTTCCCCAAACTCCAACATGGCTCAAACTCCCCCTGTTGCTGCCGTTCGTTCGACCATCCTATAGACCTGAGGGTGAGAAAAATGGGAGATGAGTCGGGGAGACTCAGCAAGTGAAAACACTAATATCAAGCGAGGATATATCGATCACCGTTAACATAAGTCGGCCCTTACCGTACCCGCATCGATGGCAGATCAACAGCAAAGTTCAAACAAGAGAACATCATGCATGGCCATATCGTGCATACTTTACAAACCAAGACTCGGTTCTATCTCAAATCAATATCAAACATGAAACATGATCAAATCGAGAAATGAACCAACTACGACCAACTAAACAACTGAGAAACGGTCCAAGCAAACCACGTCACAACGCATCTCAACATCCTTTCCCGGTATTAGAGAATTCACTTACACAATAATATCAAACAAGAACTAGAGAAAACGAGGCGTGTGAAGGACACGTGAGTCTCGGCGATTCTTGGGCGATTTTTAGTGGTTCTCGGGCTTGAATACAAATAAACGGCCTTGGACATGGCTTTCTCACTTGATCGAACAACAAGAAAAAGGATGAGTTGGTGAAGAGCTCTCTCTCTATCTCTCTCTCGGCTTCTCTTTCTCTCTCTATTTCTCTCTTCCCTTGGCCGAATAGCCTTGTTTCTACTTATAGAGAGGCAAAAATTGGGGCCAAAGTTTAGATGAGGAAAGCGCACGTGTCATTGGATGTGTGAGGTAAGCGCACGTGTCATCGGAGGTACGAGGTAAGCGATGACCTCATTAATGGGTTGTATTAATTGCTTGGACTTTAGGGCCCCTCCATGATGACATACATTAATGAACGAAAACTTTAGAGGCACCACCATCATGACTTTTGGCCTATGCTATTAATAACCGATGACACGTGTGCTTACCTCACCTCCCCGATGACACGTGCGCTTACCTCATCCAAACTTTGGCCCCAAGTTTTGCCTCTCTATAAATAGAAAGAAGACCATTCAGCCAAGGGGAGAGAGAAATAGAGAGAAAGAGAAGCCGAGAGAGAGAGATAGAGAGAGAGAGAGAGAGAGCGCTTCACCAGCCCATCCTTTTTCTTGTTGTTCGATCAAGTGAGGAAGCCACGTCCGAGGCCCGAATATTCGTGTTCAAGCCCGAGAACCGCCAAGAACTAAAGAGAGAAGAACAGATGGTGAGGACAACGGCCTTGGGGTCTCGACAACTCACGACGGTTGGCCTTTTCTTTTCTCTCCCACGGCTTTCTTTCTCTCTTGGTTTTCTCTTTCTTTTCTCTCTTGGCCGATTTGTGTGTATGCGAGTGGGTGTGTCATTTTCTTCCTAATGGCTTCTATTTATAGAGGAGTAAGGCTAGGGTTTTGATGAGGCGTGCGCATATGTCATGGGGGAGTATGAAGTATGCGCACGTGTTATCGGAGCGATGAGGTAAGCACACGCATCATCCACTCATTAATGGCCTAAGTTTAATAGTCAAGAGTAATGATGAAATGGCCAATTATTCTTCCTTTCTCTCTCCTCACCTATTGGCTGTGACTCCGCTCTCTCTCTTGGGTCAAAACTTGATGGCCAAGACTTCATAATGGCTTCATAAAGGCTTGTGGAAAAAGAAGGCCAAGCAATCAATACAAGCCATTAATTAGGCTTCTTGTGTAATTGTTAGGTAAGTGAATACCCTAATACCGGGAAAGATTGTTGAGATGCGTTGTGACGTGGCTTGCTTAGACCGTTTCTCGGTCATTTGGTTGGTCGTAGTTGGTTCATTTCCTTGGTTTGATCATGTTTCGTATTTGATGTTGTTTTGAGATAGAATCGAGACTTGAATGGCAAGGTGCACATGTTATAGCCGTGCTTGATATTCTCTTGTGGAACTTTGCTATTGATCTGTCATCGATGTGAGTGCGGTAAGGGCCGATTTATGTTAACAGCGATTGATATATCCTCGCTTGATAGTAGTATTTTCACTTGCTGAGTCTCCCCGACTCATCCCCCATTTTTCCCACCTTCGGGTCTATAGGATGGTCGAACGGACGGCAGCGATAGGAGGAGTTTGAGCCATGTTAGAGTTCGGGGAAAGCTAGGAGCTATGAAACCGAAGTAGTGGGCTTAGAACACCCAAGCCATAACATTTGTTATGTGTAAATGTCTAAAATCGGCTAAGTTGGCTTGTAAAATATGTTTGCGTGTCCTATAAATATAGGGTTTGCTCATTATTATCTTTTTTTAAACACAAGCAGAAGCATGACTCGGGACAATCACATTAAAAACAACAGCGGGATTAAGACAAACAGCATCATGAGCAAACCTTGTATTTAAAGGACACGCAAACATATTTTACAAGCCAACTTAATCAATTTTAGCCATTTACACATGATAACAAATGGCTCGGATGTCCTAAGCCCACTACTTCAGATTCACAGCTCCTAATTTTTCCCAAACTCTAACATGGTTCAAACTCCTCCTGTCGCCGCCATCCGTTCGACCATCCTATGATCTTGAAGAGAAGGAAAAATGGGGAATGAATCGGGGAGACTCAGCAAGTGAAAACACTAATATTAAGCGAGGATATATCGATTGCCGTTAACATAAGTTGGCTCTTACTGTAACCGCATCGATGATAGATCAATAGCAAAGTTCAACAAGAGAACATCAAACACGGCTATAACATATGCACCTTGCCATTCAAGTCTCAATTCTATCTCAAAACAACATCAAACACAAAACATGATCAAACCAAGGAAATGAACCAACTACGACCAACCAAACAACCGAGAAACGGTCCAAGCAAACCACGTCACAACGCATCTCAACATCCTTTCCCAGTATTAGGGAATTCACTTATCCTAACTAAAACAAGAACTAGAGAGAGAAGAACGGATGGTGAGAACAACGGCCTTGGGGTCTCGGCAACTCACGGCGGTTGACCTTTTCTTTTCTCTCGCACAGCTTTCTTTCTCTCTTAGTTTTCTCTTTTTCTCTCACGGTTTTCTCTCCCTCTTGGCTCTCTTAATGGCCTATATTTATAGAGGAATTGGCTTGGCTAGGAAGTCAATGAGGTAAGCGCACGTGTCATCGGGTGCGTGAGGTAAGCGCACGTGTCATCAGAGGTACGAGGTAAGTGATGACCTCATTAGGTTATGATGACGGTGCCTCCGAAGTCCAACTTCCATTAATGCGAGTCACGATGAAGGACCTTAAGGTCTTCGTTCATTAATGCATGACATCATGAAGGGCCACCAAAGTCTAAGTAATTAATATGAGCCATTATGAGGGTGGCCTCCAAAGTCAAGAACAATAATGGCTAATTAATAAATCTTGGAGGATAAAGCTTAGAGGGGGAAAATTGTTACATGCCGATTTTTAGGCCTAGGAAGCCGCAGGTAAATTATAATATCCTCAATTTCAATCCTTGGGAATTGGCTATGGGTTAAGTTTGGTGGTTTTCCGATCAGAACTAAATTGTTTTCTCTTATTTTGGAAAACCCAGTTTTGGATCCTTTGTACCCCTTCGTTTTGTTATTTTTTGGGGGGCTTTTATGATCCGAATTTCCAAATACTTTCTTCTTGAAAGTTGTTCCGAACATCATGACGTTTTACATGATTTAATTTCAAAATTTTCAGAGTTCATTTACTATGATTTCACATCCGATTTCGTGAACAGTGCAAAACTGTTTTTTCCAAATACTTTCTTCTTGAAAGTTGTTCCAAACATCATGAAGTTTTACATGATTTAATTTCAGAATTTTTGGAGTTGAGATGAGTGGTACGATGGCCTGATTTTAGGATCATGTGAAACTGCCCAGAATGGGTATTTCGGTAATGTTCACACTGTCTTGATTTTCTACAAGTTTTTCTGAGACGAGTTTGGGAAAGTTTCCTTCACAAAAGTTGTTGAGAACGTCCTTTTCTATAACTTGTATAAATTGTAATAAAGTTTGGATCAAACATGATCAATTATGTCATTATGAGGTAAGCACCGTTAGCAAAAGGCCATTATTCTCACCATCCGTTCTTCTATCTCTAGTTCTTGTTTTAGTTAGAGTAAGTGAATTCCCTAATACAGGAAAATGATGTTGAGATGCGTTGTGACGTAGTTTGCTTGGACCGTTTCTCGGTCGTTTGGTTGGTCGTAGTTGGTTCATTTCCTTAGTTTGATCATTTTTCGTGTTTGATGTTGATTTGAGATAGAATCGAGATTTGAATAATTGTGAATACAAGTGTTAGCCCGTTTAGTAAGTGTTTGAAATTAAAGTATGTAAAAATTCTGAAATTAAAGTATGTAAAACTTCAAGATGTTTGGAACAACTTTTAAGAAGAAAGTGTTTGGAAATTCGGATCACAAAAGTCTCCCCAAAAATAACAAAATGAAGGGGTACAAAGGATCCAAAACTGGGTTTTCCAAAATAAGATAAAATAATTTAGTTCCGATTGGAAAACCATCAAACTTAACCCATAGTTATTTCCTATGAACTGAAATTGAGTGATATTACAATTTATCTGCGGCTTCCCAAACCCAAAAATCGGGATATGACAATTCTCCCTCTCTAATAAAATTTCATCTTCAAAATTTAAATGCGTACCTGGTTCTTCGAATAAATGCAGGTATCAACTTTTCCTCAATTCCTCACTCTCCTAGATGGCTTCTTTTATGCCCTAGTAACACTATAGAATCTTAACTAAGGGAATGGCCTTACCTCTCAACACTTGCTCCTTACAATCCACGATCTGCACCTGCTCCTCAGCATGGGACACTCTGCTATTCACTTCGACCTCGTCGAAAAATTTAGCAAGCGTGCTGGATCGGGCTCACACTTGATCAATTGGCAAGCAATAATTCATCACAAAGCAATTATTAATACTTTCTCCTTGAAAGTTGTTCCAAATATCATGAAGTTTTACATGATTTAATTTCAGAATTTTTGGAATTCATTTACTATGATTTCACATCCGATTTCGTGATCATAATTGAATACAAGCAATACAAGCGTGTCTGGCAACTATGCGAGTTACAATTCAATACAAGCAATTATGCGTGTTTATCACGGAAAACCTTCAGAAAATCTTGTGATTAAGTATGACACGGGTTGTAATTTTTGTGCCAATTGGTATATTTCATGTAACCCGATTGGCTCGAGTCATTTACATGAGAATTCAGTAAATCTAGAAGGTTCTAGGGAGTCTACAATTCAGGAAATTTGTAGAGGAATCTAGAAAATAAGGCATTGACCGAGTCAAAACTTATCCTCCAAGCTTTATTAATTAGCCATTATTATTCTTGACTTTGGAGGCCACCCTCATAATGGCTCATATTAATTGCTTGGACTTTGGTGGCCCTTCATGATGTCATGCATTAATGAACGAAGACTTTAGGGCCCTTCATCATGACTCGCATTAATGGAAATTGGACTTTGGAGGCACCGTCATCATGACCTAATGAGGTCATCACTTACCTCACGCATCCGATGACACTTGCGCTTACCTCATTGACTTCTTAGCCAAGCCAATTCCTCTATAAATATAGGCCATTAAGAGAGCCAAGAGGGAGAGAAAACCATGAGAGAAAGAGAGAAAACCAAGAGAAAAAGAAAGCCGAGGGAGAGAAAAGAAAGTGGCAACCGCCGTGAGTTGCCGAGATCCCAAGGCCATTGTTTTCACCATCCGTTCTTCTCTCTCTAGTTCTTGTTTCAGTTTAGAGTAAGTGAATTCCCTAATATCGGGAAAGGATATTGAGATGCGTTGTAACGTGGTTTGCTTAGACCATTTCTCGGTTGTTTGGTTGGTTGTAGTTGGTTCATTTCTCGATTTGATCATGTTTCATGTTTGATGTTGTTTTGAGATAGAACCGAGCTTTGATTTATAAAGTATGCACGATGTGGCCATGCGTGATGTTCTCTTGTTTGAACTTTGCTGATCTGTCATCGATATGGGTGCGGTAATGGCTGACTTATGTTAACGGCGATTGATATATCTTCACTTGATATTAGTGTTTTCACTTGCTGAGTCTCCCTGACTCATCGCCCATTTTTCCCATCCTCAGGTACATAGGATGGTCGACTATTTCTTGGTTGTTTGGTTGGTCGTAGTTGGTTCATTTCCTTGGTTTGATCATGTTTCGTGTTTGATGTTGTTTTGAGATAGAATCGAGACTTGAATGGCAAGGTGCACATGTTATAGCCGTGCTTGATATTCTCTTGTTGAACTTTACTATTGATCTGTTATCGATGCGGGTGCGATAAGGGTCGACTTATATTAACGGCGATCGATATATCCTCGCTTGATATTAGTGTTTTCACTTGTTGAGTCTCCCCGTTTCATCCCCCGTTTTTCCCTCTCAGGTCCATAGGATGGTCGAACGGACAGCGGCAACCGGGGGAGATTGAGCCATGTTGGAGTTCGGGGAAAGCTAGGAGCTATGAATCTGAAGTAGTGCGCTTAAGACACCCGAGCCATTTGTTCTCATGTGTAAATGGCTAAAATCGATTAAGTTGGCTTGTAAAATATGTTTGTATGTCCTGTCAATATAAGGTTTGCTCATGATGCTGTTTGTCTTAATCCTGCTATTGTTTTTAATGTGATTGTCCCGAGTCATACTTCTGCTTGTGTTTAAAGAAAGATAATAATGAATGGGACATTACGCTTATAACCCCAAGGTGGGAGCGTTACAGTTTAATTTGGTATCAGAGCAGGTTTTCCCTCTAATAGGTATAGTTCGGGGCAGCTTGCAATTGGCTAATCTGACGAGAGCGGGGAGTGGCACCGAGGCCAAATGACCTGATCAGTGAGCGGCTTTTGACAAAGGTAGTGCCGAGGTAAGAGGTCTGATCATTGAGCGGCCTCTGGGTAGAAGTGGCGCTGGGGTGAAGGGCCTGATCATTGAGCAGCTCCTGGCAGGCTTCTAGGATGGCTAAGGGCAGAAACAACCGAACTGTGCAACGAATTGGGAAAACGATTCTGAAATCAAAGTGGAAATAAAGACCTGGAGTGATAATGTGCGTTGAAGTTGGGGTAGTTAGCTAGGAAACACCCCTATGCATGTGAATGATTGATTGTGGTTGAATAGGTTAAGTGCTCCTATTTGTTTGTGATCACTGACCTATTCTTGTATAGTAGAAAGTCTTGCTAGACTATTGATAGTAAAATAAGTGCTCAGGACCAGGCTACGATCGGTGAAGAAAAAGGAAAGTCCCATCATGATGTCACAATCTCGAAAGAGAAGTCCAAGCAGGTTCCCTTCTAGTAAGTTGTAGTTCGGTATTGAGCCAAGAGAAGGCTATTGAATTTTGACATAACCCGATCCGATGAGGGCGGGGAGTGATCGCTAGGGCAGAACCTGATCAAGGAGCGGCTCTTGGCTATGAAGTGAACGCTGGGCCATGAGGCCTGATGAAGGTATGGCTTCTAGCAAGAGTGTCGCCGGGGTTGAAGACTTGAACAAAGAGCGGCTCCTACCAGGCTTCTTGGATGACGGGTAAAAAAAAAGGAATAAATTGAACTAGGTACTGAATTGTAAGTAAGATGGGAACTATTACTTGGAATGATAAGTGTGATCTTCATGATTGTTATAAGTGAGTAAACAATATTTGAGGAAGATTTTATTAGAGTAGCGCAACGAAAGCGTGGTCAAGCTTGCTGCACTCTAGTATGTTAGATCGAGGTCGGGGAAAGAAAGGTCACTGGTCTAGAGCTAGTTCATATTACAGTGGATACTGTAAAGGTATTAAGGTAAAATAAGTCATAGGTACGTAGGATCTTTTGAAATTTGAAAACGAAAAGGAAATTGGCCTATCTATTGGTATTGCCATCGAGACTTATTCGGGTACATGTTGTGCTCTATGTATTAATATTGTGAAAGTGTGAGCCCAATCCGGCACGCTTGCTGAATTTTTTGATGAGGTCAAAGTGGATAGCAGAGTGTCCTATGCTGAGGAGCAGGTACGAATCGTGGATTGTAAAGAGCAAGTGTTGAGAGGTAAGGCCATTCCCTTAGTTAAGATCCTATAGTGTTATCAGGGCATAAAAGAAGCCACCTGGGAGAGTGATGAATTGAGGAAAAGTTGATAATTGCATTTATTCGAGGAACCAAGTACGCGTTAAAATTTTGAGAACGAAATTTTATTAGAGGGGGAGAATTGTCACATCCCGATTTTTGGGCCTGGGAAGCCACGAGTAAATTGTAATATCACTCAATTTCAGTCCCTGGGAAATAGCTGTGGTTTAAGTTTGATGGTTTTCCAATCAGAACTAAATTATTTTATCTTGTTTTGGAAAACCTAGTTTTAGATCCTTTGTACCCCTTCATTTTTTTATTTTTGGGGAGACTTTTGTGATCCGAATTTCCAAACGCTTTCTTCTTGAAAGTTGTTCCAAACATCTTGAAGTTTTATATACTTTAATTTCATAATTTCTGGAGTTGAGATGAGTGGTACGATGGCCTGATTTTAGGACGTGTGAAACTGCCCAGAATGGGTATTTCAATGATGTTCACACTGTCTTGATTTTCTACAAGTTTTTCTAGGACGAGTTTGGAAAAGTTTCCTTCACAAAAGTTGTTAAGAACGTCCTTTTCTATAACATGTATAAATTTGGAAATTTTTTGAGATGATTTGGACTCTAGACAGAGCTTACTTTTAGAAACAAGAATTCTATTCCAGTAAACTGTTTTTAGTCTGTATTTGAGCTACTAAAAATAGTGTTTATAGAAAGATTCCAAATTTGTGTTCTTCACGAGAAATGTTTGTTAAGGTCTTATTTATGACATATTCAAATTTGAGAATTTTCGAAATCCATTTATTATATTTTCAAGTTCGATTTCGTGAACAGTGCAAAACTGTTTGGTTTTGTCATATTTCAAAGATTTATCAATTGTTATATGAAAAAAGTTGGAATCTCGACTTGAGGTCTTTTGGTGATATTTGAGGACATATCCGCATCAAACCTCGAGTTGGATGGAATTATTATGCGTGTTTATTGTGGAAAACCTTTAGAAAATCTTGTGATTAAGTATGGAACGGGTTGTGATTTTTGTGCCAATTGGTATATTTCATATGACTTGATTGACCCCGAGGTGGGGGCGTCACAATTTAATTTGGTATCAGAGCAGATTTTCCCTCCAGTAGGTGCAGTTCAGGGCAGCTTGCAATTGGCTAGTCTGACGAGAGCGGGGAGTGGCACCGGGGCCAAACGACCTGATCAGTGAGCGGCTTCCGACAGAGGTGGCGCTGGGGTAAGAGGCTTGAGCATTGAGCAGCCTTTGGGTAGAAGTGGCGTCGGGATGAAGGGCCTGATCATTGAGCAGCTCCTGGCAGGCTTCTAGGATGGCTAAGGACAGGAACGACGGAACTGTGCACCAAATTGGGAAAACGATTCTGAAATCAAAGCGGAAATAAAGACATGGAGTGATAAGGTGCGTTGAAGTTGGGGTAGTTAGCTAGAAAACACCCCTATGCATGTGAATGATTGATTTTAGTTGAATAGGTTAAGTGCTCCTGTTTGTTTGTGATCACTGACCTATTCTTGTATTGTAAAAAGTCTTGTTAGACTATTGATAGTAAAATAAGTACTCAGGACCAGGCTGCGATCGGTGAGGAAAAAGGAAAGTCCCATCATGATGCCACGACCTCGAAAGAGAAGTCCAAGCAGGTTCCCTTCTAGTAAGTGGAATTATTATGCGTGTTTATTGTGGAAAACCTTTAGAAAATCTTGTAATTAAGTGTGGCACGGGTTGTGATTTTTGTGCCAATTGATATATTTCGTGTGATCCGATTGGCCCGAGTCATTTGCGTGAGAATTCAGTAAATCTATAAGGTTCTAGGGAGTCCACGGTTCAGGAAATTTGTAGAGGAATCTAGAAAATAAGACATTGACCGAGTCAAAACTTATCCTCCAAGCTTTATTAATTAGCCATTATTGTTCTTGACTTTGAAGGCCACCCTCATAATGGCTCATATTAATTGCTTGGACTTTAGTGACCCTTCATGATGTCATGCATTAATAAATGAAGACTTTAGGGCCCTTCATCATGACTCGCATTAATGGAAGTTGGACTTCGGAGGCACTGTCATCATGACCTAATGAGGTCATCGCTTACCTCGTACCCCCAATGACACATGTGCTTACTTCACGCGCTCGATGACATGTGTGCTTACCTCATTGACTTCCTAGCTAAGCCAATTCTTCTATAAATATAGGCCATTAAGAGAGCCAAGAGGGAGAGAAAATCGTGAGAGAAAGAGAGAAAACCAAGAGAGAAAGAAAGCCGAGGGAGAGAAAAGAAAGAGGCAACCGCCGTGAGTTGCCGAGACCCCAAGGCCATTGTTCTCACCATCCATTCTTCTCTCTCTAGTTCTTGTTTCAGTTTAGTATAAGTGAATTCCCTAATATCGGGAAAGGATGTTGAGATGCGTTGTGACGTGGTTTGCTTAGTCCGTTTCTCGGTTGTTTGGTTGGTCTTAGTTAGTTCATTTCTCGATTTGATCATGTTTCATGTTTGATATTGTTTTGAGATAGAACCGAGCCTTGATTGGTAAAGTGTACATTAGATAGAACTGAGCCTTGATTGGTAAAGTATACATGAGATAGAATTGAGCCTTGGTTGGTAACTGAGAGTTGGCTGGTAAAGTGCATATGTTATAGTCATGCGTGATGTCTCTTGTTTGAATTTTGCTATTGATCTGCCATCGATGTGGGTGCGGTAAGAGCCGACTTGTGTTAACGGCGATCGATATATCCTCGGTTGATATTAGTGTTTTCACTTGCTGAGTCTCCCCGACTCATCCTCCATTTTCCCCCCCTCAAGTCCATAGGATGGTCGAACGGACGGCAGCAATAGGAGGAGTTTGAGCTATGTTGGAGTTGGGGAAAAGCTAGAAGCTGTGAATTCGAAGTAGTGGGCTTAGGACACCCAAGCTATAACGTTTGTTATGTAAAAGAATTGTCAAATCCCGATTTTTAGGCCTGGGAAGCCATAGGTAAATTGTAATATCCTCAATTTCAGTCCTTGGGAAATGGCTATGGGTTAAGTGGTTTTCCAATAAAAAATAAATAGTTTTCTCTTGTTTTGGAGAAACCCAGTTTTGGATCCTTTGTACTCCTTCGTTTTTTTATTTTTGGGGAGACATTTGTGATCCGAATTTCCAAAGTATGTTGAGATGCATTGTGACGTGATTTGCTTGGACCGTTTCTCGGTTGTTTGATTGGTCGTAGTTGATTTATTTCTCGATTTGATCATGTTTCAAGTTTGATGTTGTTTTAAGATAAAGCCGAGCCTTGGTTTGTACAGTATGCACGATGTGGCCATGCGTGATGTTCTCTTGTTTGAACTTTGCTATTGATCTGCCATCGATACGGATGCAGTAAGGGTCGACTTATGTTAATGGCGATTGATATATCTTCACTTGATATTAGTGTTTTCACTTGCTGAGTCTCTCGGACTCATCCCCCATTTTTCCCACCCTCAAGTATATAGGATGGTCAAACGGACGACAGCGACAGAGGGAGTTTGAGCCATGTTGGAGTTTGGGGAAAGTTAGGAGCCGTGAAACCGAAGTAGTGGGCTTAGGATACCCAAGCCACTTGTTATTGTTGTGTAAATGGCTAAAATTGGCTAAGTTGGCTTATAAAACATGTTCGCATAAATTATAAATATAAGGTTTGTTCATGATGCTGCTTGTCTTATTTTCGCTATGTATTGATTGTGATTATCCCGAGTTACGCTTCCACTTATGTGTAATAAAAGATAATAATAAACGGGACGTCACGTTTATGACCCCGAGGTGGGGACGTTACAGATTAATTGTACCAATTGATCACAAACTACTATTATGCGTGTTTATCGCATATGTGCTTGTATTGAATTGTAATAATTAATAAAGTATGGCACGGGCGTTAGTGTACGATCCGGCACAAACTACTAATGTTGAAGAGTTAAGCGTGATCATAAGCGTGTCTCAGCAACTATGTTTACAAGCAATAATTATTCAAGAAGAACGTATTAATAATTGCTTTTATAATTGCTTTGGAGTGTCTGAAAATCAGGGTTATAAGCATGACGTCCCATTCATTATTATCTTTCTTTAAACATAAGCGGAAGCATAACTCGAGACAATCACATTAAAAACAACAGCGGAATTAAGACAAACAGCATCATGAGCAAACCTTGTATTTACAGGACACGCAACATATTTTACAAGCCAACTTAATCGATTTTAACCATTTACACATGATAACAAATGGCTCAGGTGTCCTAAGCCCACTACTCCAGATTCATAGCTTCTAACTTTCCCCGAACTCCAACATGGCTCAAACTTCTCCTGTCGCTGCCGTCCATTCGACCATCCTATGAACCTGAAGGGGGGAAAAATGGGGGATGAGTCGAGGAGACTCAGTAAGTGAAAACACTAATATCAAGCGAGGATATATCGATCGCCATTAACACAAGTTGGCTCTTACCGCACCCGCATCGATAGCAGATCAATATCAAAGTTCAAACAAAAGAACATCACGCACGGTTATAACATGTGCACTTTACCAGCCAACTCTCGGTTACCAACCAAGGCTCAGTTCTATCTCATGTACACTTTACCAATCAAGGCTCAATTCTATCTCATGTACACTTTACCAATCAAGGCTCGGTTCTATCTCAAAACAACATCAAACATGAAGCATGATCAAATCGAGAAATGAACTAATTACGACCAACCAAACAACCGAGAAACGGTCTAAGCAAATCACGTCACAACGCATCTCAATATCCTTTCCCGGTATTAAGGAATTCACTTACACAATAATTAAACAAGAATTAGGAAAAACGAGGCGTGTAAAGGACACGCGAGTCTTGGCGATTCTAGATGTGAGGCTTGAACACGAATATTCAGGCCTCGGATGTAGCTTTCTCACTTTATCGAACAACAAAAAGAAGTATGAGTTGGTGAAGCTCTCTCTCTCTCTCTCTTTCTCTCGGCTTCTCTTTTTCTCTCTATTTCTCTCTTTTCTCGGTCATGAACAAGAAGCAAGAAAGCAAGAATCAAGATGGTGGTGGCGTGAGGAAGAGGAAGAAGGGGGGACTTCACGTGAGGCTCTTCCTCTTTCTCTCTCTTTCTCTCTCCCCTTAGCTGGATGGCCTTCCTTCTATTTATAGAGAGACGAAACTTGGGGCCAAAATTTGGATGAGGTAAGCGCACATGTCATCATGGAGCATGAGATCATCGCTTACCTTGCAGATTCATAATAACAAGTGACAAAATAGCATCATTAACAAATCTTCTTAAAATCTTTACATTAATGAATATAAACCAAAAGTAATGATGAAATACCATTAATAAAAGATTCTGAAAATCTTGGCATTAATGAGTAAGAGTCAAAATATCATGATACAATGCCTCCAAAGTCAAATATCATGATTATAAGGATTCTGAAAATCATGGCATTAATGAATAAGAGTCAAAAGTTATGATGAAGATGATCTAGCAAATCTTGTGCATTAATGGAAATGAGCCAAAAGTCATAAAGAGGAAGATCTTAGCATATCTAAGCCATCAATGCAAGTCATCATGGATGGGCCCTAAAGTCCGAGCAATTAATACAAGCTATTATGAGGGTGGCCTCCAAAGTCAAGAACAATAATGGCCAATTAATAAAGCTTGGATGATAAGTTTTGACTCAGTCAAGGCCTTATCCTCTAGATTCCTCTACAAATTTTCCGAACCGTAGACTCCCTAAAACTTTCTAGATCTACTGAATTCTCATGCAAATTACTCGAGCCAATTGGGTCACACGAAATATACTAATTGGCACAAAAATCACAACCCGTGCATACTTAATCACAAGATTTTCTAAAGGTTTTCCGCAATAAACACGCATAATAATTCCATCTAACCCGAGGTTTGGCACAGATATGTCATCAAATATCACCAAAAGACCTCAAATTAAGATTCCAACGTTTTTCATATAGCAATTGATAAATCTTTGACATCTGACAAAACCGAACAGCTTTGCACTGTTCACGAAATCGGACTTTAAAATATAGTAAATGGATTCCGAAAATTCTCAAATTCGGATATGTCATAAACAAAGCTTTAACAAATATTTCTCATGAAGAACACACAATTGGAATCTCTTCGTAAACACCATTTTTAGTAGGCTCAAATACAGACTAAAAACAGTTCGCTGGAACAGCATTCTTGTTTCTCACATTAAGTTTTGTCCAGAATCCAAATCATCTCAGAAAATTCCCAACTTTGTACACGTTATAGAAAAGGAAGTTCTCAACAATTTTTGTGAAGGAAATTTCTCCAAAATCAGCCCAGAAAAGCTTGTAGAAAATAAAGACGGTGTGAACATCACTGAAATACCCATTCTGGGCAATTTCACACAGTCCGAAAATTAGGCCATTATATCACTCATATCAACTCCAAAAATTCTGAAATTAAAGTATGTAAAACTTCAAGATGTTTGGAACAACTTTCAAGAAGAAAGTATTTGGAAATTCGGATCACAAAAGTCTCCTAAAAAATAACAAAATAAAGGGGTACAAATGATCTAAAACTGGGTTTTCCAAAACAAGAGAAAACAATTTAGTTCCGATTGGAAAACCATCAAACTTAAACCATAGCCATTTCCCAGAGACTGAAATTGAGTGGTATTACAATTTACTTACGGCTTCTTAGGCCCAAAAATCGGGATGTGGCACCCTACGTCTACCCCAGACTATTGTCGTATGCTTAACCCAGGTCATACTTTCATCTATCGAATACTCTACAACATTATGGTCGGTGTGCATTGGTGCTCCAAAACACTCAGGCGGCATTGGTGGGAGGTTTATTGCTCTGGCCAAGATTCTCAAATTGTTGGTTGAAATAATCATGAGAATATATCTCAGTAAGCATACACCCTATACCCCACCTAGGCTATCACGTACCTCCAGACAATCATGACCACAACCACACTCAGCTATCAGATAGCAGGCACACAATTAATACTTACCTGGGCCTTTTCAATATGCAACTTGCACGTTAGCCACAATAATATAATTGCCAATTATATGCACATTCCCAACCACATGCACATTCCCAATCAATTTCACACACGAATTCCATTAAATTCGCCAATAACCCACGTAATGGTACCGCCTCAGGTTCACTGCTACCAACTTTTACTTTCCACCCAACTCGCCAGTGACTCCGTGTAATAGTACCACCTTAGGTTTACTACGATCATGTCATATACACAACACTCCTGGGCTCGCGTAATAGTACCGCCTCAGGCCATGTATCTTACCCGCGTAATGGTACCGCCTCAAGCTCAACATCCGTTCTCCTAGTGCACAACCCGCATAATAGTACCACCTCAGGTTGGCCATGTTCCCAGCAATTCCCGGCCCACGTAATGGTACCGCCTCAGGCCATGTATCTTGCTCACATAGTCATACCGCTTCAGGCTCAACACCCACCACCTACGACACAACCCGCGTAATGGTACCGCCTCAGGTTGACCGTCTTCCGGTAATACCGCGCATCGTCCCGCGTAGTTATACCGCCTCATGACGGATCAATTTCCCGCGTAGTGATACTACCTCAGGGATTTCCATTATCACACGTATCACCCCACACTTGCTTTCTCATGCATTCGCACATTCAACACTCAAATGCTAACCTATTGGCCCATCACACTTGGCCCGTGCACTCAAACCACGCATTTGTCAAGCTCAATAAAAACCCAACACGGCCAATTGATAGTCAATTTCAATTCGGCCCAAGCGTGCACATAACAAAGCACATTTCAATCAAATATTTCACAAACTAACGAACAATCACGGCCGCCATCGGGCCCACATTCACAGCCACCATCACAGCCACAAATTCAACATTTTCATGCATATTTCAAGCCATAACAGGCATCACAATATAGCCACATCACCGCATATCGAACTAACACAAATCGTCTCCAAATCGAACTTATTGCTCATCATCAAGATCCACAATTTCCAGCACCCAATTCAGTATTAAATCAGCCTCGAAACATCACAATTTCAACCCCGAATCAGCCAATTAAAGTCCCCCAAATCAATCTACCAATATTACCCCTAAACGGCCTCAAATAACCCCTAAACCGACACTAAATTTAACCCGATTCGGCCCTAAATTCATCTATTGATACCCGAAGTTCTAAATAGATTTTAGGGCGCGACTTACCCGAACTCTAGACTAACTTGGCTGGAGTGAAAAGGAGGGGCGGCGATTGGCGGTGAATGGCAACGTGGCTCGGCGGCGGCGACGGCGAGCGGCTTCCCTGGCTATCCAGCTCACGACCACGGGAGGGGGGGGAAAAGAGAGAGACGACGTGAGGGGGAGGGGTACAGTGCGGTGGTGGGACGGTGACAATTGGACGAGCAGTGGCCGGTGGCGACGGCGTACGGCTAAGGGGGCGATCGACGGTGAGGGAGGAGAGAGAGAAAAAAAAGGGAGCCGAGAGTGATAGAGAGAGAGCTTTTGGACATAAATAGTCCAAAGTCAATTATTGATGTCCAAATGACCATCTTGCCCTTCTCTCACAAATCAAATCAATGGTCGAGATTCGATCTTATCTTGAATTCAACGGCTCAGATCGAATCTTTTCCAAAATATCCAAGGGCAATTTGGGAATTTCTCAAAAAGTCCAAAGGTAAAATTGTCATTTTCCAAAGTTAGGGCAAAATGACCAAAATGTCATTCCTCAAATTGTATTGGCCTTAATAAATCTTTAGGGGTAAAATGGTCATTTTTGCCTTAATAAATCTTTAGGGGTAAAATGGTCATTTTTCATTTCTTGTCAAAATTCAGTTTTTTTGAAAGATTCGAAAAAAACCGAGACTACCCAGGCAAATGACAACATCGTCTAAATGATCTGTCGTGACTTTCAAATTTTCCAATGCCCAACTCGGTCTCTAATTTAATGAATAAGTCTAAATAACGCAACTTGAGCGAATCTCAAACTAACGGGTGGCTTTTGGGGAAATTCGCATTTTTGACTTGTGGCCGATACTAAATCAAGCCACATTCAAGTTCACTCGGGGTCGTGACGACCTCGGTTATCACAAAATTGCGAAGATCGATCACTAGTTCCGATAGGCACGATCGTTTGGTATAGATTTCGGATCGTTCGTTAGTTCGTTTTGTGATACAGCGGAATCACCCATGATTTACTAATGTGACAATGGCGAACCGATCTTTGACTATCATTGAATCGGCCTACAGTGGCTCAAAAATGTCACCTCGATAATTTTTATGATCGAAAGTCAGTTCACAATCGAGTTCTTTGGTCGCGCGAATTTAAATCCCTAATTAGCCTTTCCCTAACGGTTAGTATTCCTGAAGTGATCAATTTCGGGCGAGATCTAACTATAAGCACATCTATAAACTGTTCATTTCGTAAATCTCAAGTAGGTTGGATTTTAGAATGTCACAACTCTTCCCCCTTATAAAAATTTCGTCCTCGAAATTTACAAATCACACTACTACTCAAACAAATGGGGGTATTGATGTTGCATTTGCTCTTCACTTTCCCACGTTACGCCTTTTGTCTAGTGATGTTCCCAAATAACCTTGAACATCGAGATCGTCTTGTTCCTTAAAACCCGTTCTTTTCGATCTTCAATCCTTACTGGTCTCTCGACGTTATGACACCCTATCATCGACTTCTATTTCCTCGTAATTCAACACATGAGTTGGGTCCGATTCATATTTTCTCAACATCAATACGTGGAACACATTATGCACTTGTGACAAATTTGGCAGTAACGCAAGGCGATAAGCTAAATCTCCAATCCTTTCTAAAATCTCAAAAGGTCCCACGTACCTCTAACTCAACTTCCTTTTTTTGCTGAATCTGGATAATCCTCTCATGGGCGATACCTTAAGGAATACGTGATCCCTTACTTGAAACTCCAAAGGTCTTCGCCTTCTGTTTGCGTAACTCTTTTGACGGCTTTGAGCTGTTTTCAGCCTTTCGCAAATTACCTTAACAGCCTCAACTGACTGTTGAACTAATTCTGGCCCGGTTATACTCCTTTCTCTAACTTTGTTCCAATACACAGGCGTTCTATAAGCCCTCCCATATAGCGCTTCAAAGGGCGTCATTTCGATGCTCTGCTGAAAACTATTGTTATACACAAATTCTGGTAAGGGCAATTGCTCTTCCCACTTTCCCTAAAAATCTAATACGTATGCCCTAAGCATATCCTCTAAAGTATGAATTATCCTCTCAGACTGGCCATTCATTTGCAGATGATAAGCTGTACTAAATTGCAGTTTTGATCCTAACGCCGTCTGCAGACTTTTCCAAAAGTTAGCGATAAATCTAGGATCATGATCCGACGTAATCGTCACTGGTATCCCATGCAAACAAACTATATGTTGCACATACAACTCAACATATCGATCTAATGTGAAGTCTTTTTGCACAGCCAAAAAGTATACCAACTTTGTCAATCTGTCGATAATCACCCAAATGGTATCATGGCCTCTTTAGCTCTTTGGTAATCCTATTTCCATTATGGGATTTCCAAAGGTTGCAATAATCCCCCATGCATACAATGTTGTGCCTTCACTTGTTGGCACGTCAGACACTTGGCTACATGTCTGGCTATGTCTACCTTCATACCATTCCAACAATAAACTGTCTTAAATTCTAATACATTTTGATACTACCTGGGTGGATACTATAACTACTACGATGCGCTTCTAATAAAATTTCTTTCTTAAGTTTCACATCTTCAGGCACACATAATCGTCCACGGAACTTCAATATCCCGTCCTCGGATATCTGAAAGTCCGACTTTCTTTTAGTATCATCCATTTCTAGGATCCTTTGGATTTCCTGATCCGTAGACTGTAAAGCCTTAATCTTAGCCTGGATCTCCAATTCAATCCTAAGTGTGGCAAGCAAGCTCGAGACTTGACTTACTTCGAGTCTAAACTCCGAATCTCACACTTTTTCTAACAATGCCCATTCCTTAACCATCAAATGTACTATGCTTGACTTCCAACTCAATGCGTCTGCTACCCGGTTAGTCTTCCCGGGATGATATAATATATCGCAATCGTAATCCTTCAACAACTCCGTCTACCGACGCTGCCTCATGTTTAACTCCTTTTGAGAAAATAGATATTTGAGGCTCTGATGATCTGTATATATCTGAAATTTCTCTCCGCATAGATAATGTCACCAAATCTTAAGGGTGAACACTATTGCGGCTAATTCAAAATCATGCGTCGGGTAGTTCAACTCATGCGGTCTTAACTGCCTTGATACGTAGGCTTACTTGTCCATTTTGCATGAGTATATACCCTAATCCCTTCAACGACGTATCACTATAAATCTCGTATCGTCCAGGTCCTAATGGAATAGTCAACACCGGTGCCGTGGTCAATCTATGTTTCAATTCCTGAAAACTCCTTTCACATTTGTCGATCATTCAAACCTCGTTTCCTTTTTCAACAAATGCGTCAACGGTGTTGCTATGGCCGAAAACCCTTCCACGAAGCATCGGTAATATGCCGCCAAACCCAGAAAGCTCCAAACCTCTATTATCGTTATTGGTCTCAGCCATTTCATTAACGCCTCAATCTTTGCTGGATCTACTGAGATTCCTTCTCCAGAGACCACATGTCCGAGAAACGCTACTCAATTGAGCTAGAATTCGCACTTGCTAAACTTAGCAAACAGTGTGCTCTCTCTTAAAGTCTGTAGCGCTCTACTCAAGTAGAACTTATGCTCCTCTAAGCTCTTCGAGTACACCAGTATGTCGTCTATGAAAACGATCGCAAATCGATCCAAGAATTCGTTAAACACCTGATTTATTAAGTCCATAAAGACAGCAGGGGCGTTCGTCAATCTGAATGGGACACCTAATTTTAGCCGATCGTCATTAAAATAAAAATTCGAGATTATGGTTTCCGATCTCGTGGAACTGCTTTTCTTGAGCAAAAAGTGTCGTTTTTTAATTCCGTCTGTTGGCTTAGCTTTTGTAAGTGATTTTCTATTCATTTTATGCAAAAATCCAAAAAGTCAAATGGTTGATTTTTAGCGTTGTCTTTTTGGTCAACCCTTTGACCAAAAGTCAACCCCAGGTCAAATTGGGGCTTTTTGCATAAAAAGATTCCTTTCAAGTCCAATTTCACTTTAGAAGTGGAAATTTTAGAAAAATTCAAAGATTTGATCATAAAATCAAGCTCCTAGTGAAAAGTCAACTAGGGTTTGACTTTTGGTCAAACCTTTGACCAAAAAAATTGAAAAATACAAAAATCCAAAAATCATTTTATTTTATATTCAATTTACCTTTGGCATTAGAAATTTTACAAAAATCGATTTAAAATCAACTTTTTCCCAAATTGCGGAAGTTGATTCAAATCGGCCAAAAATGAAATTACTTCATTTCTAGTCATTTTTTAGGTTAGTTTCCTTCACGACATTTGATCTAGAGGTCATTTTATATCCAATTTTTGAACCAATTTTGCGATTCCAAGCCAAACACAAAAACCCCCAATTTTAGCCCTAATCAGTGATTTTGATCGATTCTTCATGATGTGTGCAATTGAGACACGAATGAGCCTAATTTCTTATATGAAATCCAAATTCAAAATCAATTTTGGAAGAATCACATGAATTTGGGTCAATTTGATCAATTTAGTGATCCAATGATTAGGAAGTCTAAGAGTAATTGGTCTAAATAGTGCAATTCAACTTGACCCACTCTAGACTAATATTCAATTTGATGAATTGGGACTCAATTTGGTTAATTAGACTTCAATTAAACTTGTTAGTCTAGCTCGGTCATGCAATTACCCAAATTCAGAGCTAATTGACTCAAATTGGTTTAATTCAAATTGAACTAATCCGATCGGACTAGTCATTTTCCGGTCGAAAATTTTGATGATCGATAATCCGGTCGGACCAACCAAGATCAGTCACATCCTCTTGAGTGCAAAAATGACAAAAATGCCCTTAATCAAAATGAAAAAAATGCCCTTAATTGAGAATGACAAAAATGCCCTTCTTCAAGGATTAAGCAAATTAATTAGGGGATTAGCAAATCAATCATGGCCATTCATCTAGAATTGATCATGTCCATCCATGATGCCATGTCACCAATCCTTAGCTATTAAGGAATATTCTTAATCATTAAGGATGCATTTTTGAGCCATTGGATTGATCAAAAAGGCTAAAATTCAAAGTTGGGGAGGTATATAGTGTTTTTTCCCTCCAAAAATCAAAGGGGGGTTCATTTTTCAGATCTGGTTTTCTCTCTCTCTCTCTCTCTCTCTCTCTCTCTCTCTCTCTCTCTCTCTCTCCCTCTCTCCCCCTCTCACGATCACCTCTCTCTCTCAAGCTCTCTCTCTCTCGGTGACAGCCCCTTCCGGTCCCTTGCCGGTCATTTTCCGGCGAGCCGCCGCCTCACCGACGTCCCCCACGGTGGTCCAAGGCCGGTTGCAAGTCCAGCCGCCGCCGCTGGTGGCTGGAGCTCCTTCCTCCGGCGCCTTCTCCCTCTCGGCAACATCACCGGCACTACCGCCGGTGATGTGTTCAGCCGGTTCAACCGGCTGAACCGGCCCTCCGGCGACTTCCTCCGGCGATCCAGAGCAACCGATTACATCCCTCGGCGTCCTCACGTCGCTGTGATGGCCAGCCTCTCATCGAACAGCCACCGGATCACATCCTTAGCCCCAATTTTTACTGATTAGTTATTTGAGAGAAAACGAATTAGTTCTCACATTATTTCGTGCAATCCATTGTCATAGGTTGGCCGAGCTTTCCGAGGCTTCTCCGTGCCATTCCAGATCTGAATACGGAGGCCGGATCGCTCGTTTGAGCGTTGGAGCATTGTGAGACAAGGTAAGAACACTTGAGCATATTCTGTAAATTCGTAACCAGTAAAACCTGCATGCTTGAGATGCTGATTTGAGCCTGTTAACGTCGAAATCTGGTGAAGTGATAAACTAGAGAGTCGTAAAGCTCGTCTTAAGCTTCGATTTGATATATCATATGCCTCAATCGGACTTGATTTGCTATGTCAAAACACTTTTAGAATTTAGGATCAGAATCTGGAATATGTTGCTCAAGTCTGTTCTGATGATTCCCTGACTGACGTTGTGCTGTTTGATGAATTTTATGATTTTTTAAAATCATTTTTTGGAAAAACTTCCTTCATGAGAGTTGTAAAACACATCCTGATCTGTTTACCATAAAATTTTCACAAACTTTTGAGCATGTTAGCCTAGTACGATTTGCAACGTCATATGCATGTAAATCTGGTATCATGCTGGTTTCAGTCGACCTTCGTGTGTTATTCGATTTTCATAAATTCGTGTGTTCGAGATATGAAAAACTTTTCTTCACGAAAGTTCTTCCTGGGATTGAGATCTTTCTATTGATACTAATTTCATCAAAATTGGAGATCATTTGAATTTTCAAAAGGAATTCTTACAATTTGATCAGAATCTGTGTCGAGATCTGATTTTCATTCCTTTGGAGTTCAAAAGATGTTTCTCCGAATTTGATAAAGTTAGAGTCCTTTTTTGCAAAAAATCAAAACTACAAAGTTGCTCATTGGGGTCTCATTATGTCAACTGGAAATTTTGAGGACCTAATTGCAATTTTTGGAGGGTCATTTTGCTTGAAAAGTCTCTTCGGGTTAAAATTTCATTTGCAATTGAGTCCTTCGTGAAAACCGAATTTTATAAAAATTTAGAGGGCTTTTTAGTAAAAACTCAAAACATGAAAGTTGTTGCACTCGGGGAATCGTAACCGTACAAAAAGTTTCACGCATTTTTGATAAGGTTTGTTATTTTTCCCGCCATTATTTTGAAATTCATAACTGAACCGAGTCCAGCCTGTCACTGAGATTAATTCGATATTTTCAGGAAAATTCGCTCGGATTTAGAAAAAATGGTCTTCTTGACTTTTGATCCTCATGTCATAAGCTTTCTAATGACACCTGAATCGCTTTATTTGGACGTCATTAGGTTAGTTAATCATACTTGAACAAAAGCAATCCGAATTAGATAAAAATTGAAGAAGTGGTCTTTTATAAAGCCCACTTCTCATTTTTTGATTGGCTTCGAAACAAGGCCCATGGGCTTGAATGTATGCTCATTTTATTTTTATGCATGTGCTTGTTAGATATATGTTAGGCCCGGTGCATGTTCGGCGAGTAGCCCATTCATGGTCATTAGAACCCGACTTTAGGGGTTAATTGATATGAGTTGCCGTTTTGTGAATGCAAATGATAGCCCATTATCATTAACCATTAATCAAATGATGTTAGATGATTAGGTGGGTGATGAATCGAAATGCATGAAAAACAAAGGCCGATCCCGAGGCCCGTGCTTAATTAGTGAATTGATTGCATCATTGTTCTTTCATATGTTGTCTTTTCATAAATGAATGTTATGAATGTAAACACCGACACCCGAGAGGCGGTCCATGGGAGGATAATCCAAAATCGAAAAGACCAAGGTGATTGACCGATGTCCAATCCGGTCTCGATTTGTACTCATTTGATAATGGTGTCAAACCGATGTCCAATCCGGTTTCAATTTGTACTTAATTCATTCATCCCCGATCATGTCTCGAGTTTTTCAATTCGTGTTGTAATAAATACCCGACGAGTTGCGGGTTTATACTTTTTACTTTCTCAAGACTTAGAATTAGCTCGTCTTTTCAATACTTCGAGTGTTTACTTTAAGAAATGTCTTTCAATACAATTGATTGTTTCTTTCTTTTTTTTTTTAGACTAAGATAGGATTAGTTTAGAATCTCAAATGAAAATACAAAAACAAGATGCATGATCACCTAGTGGATTAAGACTTTGGCATGAAAATGGTAAAAACAAATGCATGACGACTTAGATAACAACCATGTTAAGTTTAGCGGTACCGAAGGGCGTTAATAGAAATATTAACGTAAGCTAGTCCCCGAACTTTTGATCTCTGGTTTTCGTGAGAAATCGAAACGAAATTCCATGCGTTTGGTTGGGTATTCTAGCCGACCCCGACCTAGGCTAGTGGCGACTCCTAAAAAAATAAAATCAATCCGCTGTCACGCGAGATATGGATTTAGGGAAAATCCACGTTCATGATCAATGAGTTATATGGCTAAACAAAAGATTTACACTTCAGTAAAATCATTTTAAAAAGTGCCATATGAACCATCTCATGAACACTTATCTCTAAACCCGCCTCATCCGAGCCCGACCCTCGAGGGGTAGGTCGCGACATCCTCCTTCCTAATTCTTAATTGATGATACCTCGTTCTCAAATCAATTTTATAATACACCGAAACCTCTTGTAATTAATCAAATAGATCATTAATTCTCGACAAAGGATATTTATTTTTAATAGTCACATGATTTAGTTGTCTGTAATCAATACACAACCTCAGCGATCCATCTTTCTTTCTCACAAATAAAACTGGTATTCCCCACGGGGACACACTTGGATGTATAAATCGTTTGTCCAATAACTTTTGTATTTGCACCTATACTCCTTTAACTCCAACAACGACATTCTATAAGGTGCCTTCGAGATTGGCTCAGTTCCAGAGGCCAACTCGATTACAAACTCTACTGCTCTTTCTAGTGGCAATCTCGGCAATTTCTGAGGAAAGACATCGGGATAATCGCACACCATGGCTATGTCCTCTAGCCTCGGCTCCTCAGCCGTCGAATTAACAATTGCCGCTAGAAATCCTTGACACCCTTCGTCTAACAACTTAGTCATTTCTAGAGACGAAATCCATGGGATCGAGGGCCCTCTCGATTTCTCACAAATTTAAATTCCGGATGTCTAACAGGATTAAATTGGATTACTCTGCTACTATAATCCATTACAGCCCTTTGCTTAGACAGCTAGTGCATTCTCACTATCACATCAAAATCATACATGGCTAGAACTGCTAAATCAATTCTTTCCTCCCTATCACCAATCATAGTCTTATAATTCGGACACCCCCAACGAGGCTCGCATCTTATCATTCAAGGGAGTTGTCAAGCAAATCACAACATCAAGTAACTGCGGTTCTATACCAGCCAACTCAACAAATTGCTCAGATATAAATGAATGTGATGCCCCAGAGTCATATAAAGCGTACGCAGCATGATTGCTTTGTACCTGTGACAACCCCTAGCGCATTCTCAACTTCTCTTCTGGCCATGGCGTACACCCGTCTTTGCACCTGTGGCCTAGTCTGATTAGCTGTCTAGGCCGTTCCAGTCTGGTTCCTATTCTGGAGTGGCGGTAACGCAGGCAATCTATTCTGCCTGAGGTTGAGGTAAAACCTTATATGATGACCAAATCTATCACATCCGAAACATGCTCCGCCCTTGGTCGGATAAGGTCCATTTCCATGTTTTTCTCTACACACTCGACATGGACCATTCTGAAAACGGGCTAGTTTCTCTATGTTCCTTCTAACAGGAGAGACAAAGCGTCGATTTCCCGTCATTGGCCTTTTCCCTAACTGACGGTTGTCCCTACCCTGGGTAAATCTTGACCTAGAAACGGCAGCTCTATCCACCAAATCCCGCTCAATCGCTTGAGCCCCATCATAGATCTTATTGTAATCTCTCAAATTCAATGAGATCATTTGGCTGCGAAGGTCCGGCTTCAAGCCGTCTCGAAACCTCCGAGCCCTATCCAACGGGTCCTCAACTATCTTTGGGAAAACTTAGACAATTGCGTAAATTCAATCTCATATTGATCTACCGCTCTCTGCCTCTGATGCAACCTCATAAACTCAGATAATTTTTGTTCCCGGGCACTCTCAAAAAAAATTTACCATTAAAGGTTTCCACAAACATTGCCCAAGTCTGGGCTGTACCAACCGGGAATATCATCCCTCTAGTGGCTTTCCACTAATCATTTGCATTCCCTTGCAATTGATATACCGCTAATATTACTTTCTCCTCATCTATACACCTTAATACTTCAAAAGCCTTTTTTAATTCTTCCACCCACAGAGATGCACCCTCAATATCGCCTCTACCCTCAAACTTAGGAGGCTTTAATTTCAGAAACTGTTCAACTAATTGGTGAATCTACCTATTCACATTCACCTACCCCTGCCCTTGATTCCCATTATTATTATTGGCAGCAATGACCACAGCAGCTTCAGCAGCTTGGGCAATAGTGGCAGCTCACTCTTGAGTCTGCCGTTCCATCAAATTTCCAATCTCCTCTAAGGTCCTCATGACCGCATCCATTCTCGGGTTTCCTGCAAGTCGGGCTTGCGAACTGGATGCACCCCCGATTCCTCTACCTCTTGAGGATGAACCCACAGTTCCTCTACCTCGCGAACTCATCCTCACAATTATCTACCACTCGACTACCTGCTATAATTTCATACAGGAATTAGAAACCTAGGCCAACTATACCAGTCTAGTCCTAGGTAGTGAATTACAACAACAATTCACTTGGCAGGCAATCAATTACCACAGCACAAGGCCACAATCAATAGGGTCAGTGCACTCACCTCAGGTCTAAACACATCTGCATTTCAATCGTCACAACAATTAATGCACCCACTCAATCACAATAAACAATCTGGAGGCACATGTAGCTTATTCCACCCTATGACTTGCTAAGGTCTCCCTAGATTATTACCCCAGGGTTTCTACTCCTTATTACTACAGACTTCGACCAATTTAGACCGAGCTGTCTTTACTCTGATACCAAACCAAAATGTGATGTTACGCCTCGAACTCCATCGAGCGCGCGACATCCCTCTATGGTCGAATAATGCGACATCCTATGGTATCGCCGACCTAATTTCAACTTATCAGAGATTTAAAACGACTAGCGGAAACCACCAATAGCCGGACAATAATAACTAGGGTAAACAGAGAGAACAACCATATTCATTGCTCATCCATACTTATATAATATTCACAATTTACAAGTCACCATATTTACAAGCACACCGAACTTCTACACTATTAACCACCAACGTAAAAAAGGATCGATAGTCTAGGTACCCTATCATAAAAAATGGTACACTCCAAAAAGCCTATTCCCAACCCCTACACTAGCCCCTACGCCCTCTGCTTGGCGTCCATTCTGAGTCTGACTCCTCGGCATCTGAATTTGAGTCCCTTTGAACCGTCAGCTCCTCTGAGGACTCCGGTTTGGCCTCAATCTTGATCGAATTGTTTATGACACCCGACTCCACTGGAGCTTCAACCCATTCCTCCTCGATTGGCTCCTCATCAGAGTTGTCCTTTGGTACAAACTCGGGGTTGAGCCATTGTTCATACTCGGGTATGTGCTTTGATTCTTCTTCAGGCTCATCCGCAGGCTCATCTTGTGGGGCCTCTTCAGATTCAGCCTTAGTTTCTTCCTCTTCTAGTTTTTCCTCTGGGATCGCTTCGAGATCTATGTCCATTGGATCGTACCCCACCGGAGATTCTTTAGGCTCTGGTTCATGCTTGGCCCCCAAAGGCTCAGGTGTTGCAGGCGCTTGCTACAGTCCAGACTGCACCAGACTAGTCTCCAAACTAGTCATCTCGTTGTCGGGAGGAGGTATGGCAGATGGGTCCCAGTCCCCAACTCTATCAAAGGGGACGTTAAATCCACGGACGAGGCCAAACTCATCTATCCCGTCCCGAAAGAACCAAGCGGTATAGGTATGGGTTTGCCAAAGAAGTAACCCTACGTCTACCCAAACTATTATCGTATGCTTAACCCAGGTCATATTTTCATTTATCGGATACTCTACAACATTATGGTCGGTGTGCATCGATACTCCAAAATGCTCAAGGGCAGCGGTGGGAGGTTCATTGCTCCGGCCGGGGTTTTGAAATTGTTAGTTGAAACAACCATGAGAATACATCTAAGTAAGCACACACCCTATACCCCACCTAGGCTATCACGTATCTCCAGACAATCATGACCACAACCACACTCAGCTATTAGACAACAGGCACACAATCATTACTTACCTGGACCTTTCCAGCGTGCAACCTGCACATTAGCCACAATAATATAATTGCCAACCATATGCACATTTCCAACCACATGCACATTCCCAATCAATTTCACACATGAATTTCATTAAATTCGCCAGTGACCCGTGTAATGGTATCGCATCAGTTTCCCTGCGACCAACTCTTACTTTCCACCCCACTCGCCAGTGACCCGCGTAATGGTATCACCTCAGGCTCAATATCTGTTCTCCTAATGCACAACCCGCGTAATAGTACCGCCTCAGGTTGGCCATGTTCCCAACACTCCTCGGCCCGCGTAATGGTACGCCTCAAGCCATGTATCTTGCCCGCGTAGTCATACCACGTCAGGCTCAACACCCACCACCTACGACACAACCCGCGTAATGGTACCGCTTCAGGTTGGCCGTCCTCTAGTAATACCGGGCATCGTCCCACGTAGTCGTATCGCCTCAGGACGGATCAATTCCCCGGTGTAGTGATATTGCCTCAGGGATTTCCATTATTATCACACGTATTGCCCCACACTCACTTTCTCATGTGTTCACATATTCAACACTCACATGCCAACCTATTGGCCCATCACACTTGGCTTGTGCACACATCAAACTATGCATTTCTCAAGCTCAATAAACACCCAACACGGCCAATTGACAGTTAATTTCAATTCGGCTCAAGCGGGCACATAACGAAGCACATTTCAATCAAATATTTCACAAACTAACGAACAATCACGGCCGCTATCGAGTCCACATTCACAGCCACCATCACAACCACAAATTCAACATTTCCATGCATATTTCAAGCCATAATAGGCACCACAATACAGCCACATCACTGCACATTGAACCGACACAAATCGTCTCCAAATCGAACTTATTGCTCATCATCAAGATCCACAATTTTCATCACCCAATTCAGTATTAAATCAGCCCTAAAACATCACAATCTCAACCTCGAATCAGCCAATTAAAGTCCCCCAAATCAGTCTACCAATATTGCCCCTAAATGGCCTCAAATAACCCCTAAACCGACACTAAATTTAACCTGATTCGGCCCTAAATTCGTCCGTTGATACCTAAAGTCCTAAATAAAGTTTAGGGTGTGACTTACCCGAACTCTGGACTAACTCGGCTAGAGCGGAAATGTGACGCCCCGACCTCGAGGTTATTCATGTAAACGTGATGTTCCGTTCATTAATATCTTTATTTACACACAAGCGAAAGCATACTCGGGACGATCACAACAAAAAGAACAACCAACGGAAATAAGACAAGCATCATGAGCAACTTTATGTTTACGAAACATGCAAACATATTTAAACAAGCTCTTCTCTCGGGTCATAGCAAACATCACATATATTCTACAAGCCTATTCCGAAGGCTTTTCTAATTACAGGCCAACGTGGCTTGGGCTTTCCTATACCCACTACGGCTTCTCGCTTCTCGCCTCTTCACCTTCACCCCGATCCCGTCCGCCTGGCCATCTCACATCCCACCCGTGGCTCTATCTCGGAGCCGGCCCACCCACACCGCCAAAGCACCGTTGAACTTACGCTTGAACGAGGCACCAAGTTCGTTAGGCCCTCATCGAATCGTCACAAGCATCATGATTTAACGGTAGGCGCGGTCTTTCTGATATTTTCCACGGTGAGCATTTCAGCTCTCGGCTTCACGGGATTGCCAACACGAGCTAGGGGAGATGCCATCCCTACGGACCTGAAAAAGGAAAAACAACGGGGGATGAGTTAGGGAGACTCAACAAGTAAAATTTTACTAACAGGCGAGGACATGTCAATCGTCATTACACGAAACATTTCTTACCACACCGGCCTCCGTGGCCGATCAAACAACGACGGGCATAGCAAGAATAAAACAAGGATTCCAGGCATGACTAAGTCATGGTTTACCTCATGTGTCGCGCCTCGATTTCTAATTCGTGTTAGATAACATGCAAAAACACGAAACAAGGCAAACTTGTTATAGATAACACAACATCGGGACACTAAGAACCGAGAACGGAGAAAGCTCGTGATACAACGTATTTCAACGTCATTTCTTGGTAGTAAAATCTCACTTACACTTTGATAAAACAAGAACTAAAGAGAAGAGAACGGGCGGAAAGGCGACGGTCTCGATTTCAAACAACTCTCGGTAATGGCTTTTCTTTCTCTTTCTCTCGGGTTTTTCTCTTTCTCGGCAAGAACAAGAAGTAAAGAAGCAAGAGAGAAGGTTGTTGGTGTGTGTGAGAATGGAGAGAGAGGTGTGAGAATGGCGTGAGAGAGAGGGGAGGGTGTCTTGCTATTTAAAGAGGGCTTAGAAAACCCTAGAATAAGCAATAATTGAGGGGCCTCTAAAGTCAAGACTCATGATGGCCTTTATTAATGACATTAATGGCCTATAATGATGAAGAGGCCAATCTTATCTTCTTCCCATTGGCCCTTTTCTCTCTCTCTCTCTCCGTTTCTCTCTCTTTCTCTCGGCTTCTTTCTCTCTCTTTGGCCGAATGGCCTTTCTCACGGCTCCCTATTTATTATACTCCAAACTTGGTCATCACTCAAGGCCATTAAGGCATGTCATCATGATGAGGCTTATGTCATGGCTTAGGTCATTTAGGGCATGAGGTCATTGCTTACCTCACATGGCCATTAAGAACATAAGCCAAAAGTCATGATGAAGGGGATAAGCTTGGACCAATAAATGTGATTTCCACAAGAAGATTTAACCCTTGACTTGGTTAATTTCATTTTCCCTTGGGATGACCTCCAATCAAAGCATAAAATATCTCATTTGAAAGCTTGGAATGTGTACTTTAAATCACCAGAAGACACCAAGCCCAAATTTTAACGTTCTTGTATAGAAAATGCTGAATTTTTGAAATCTAACAAAACCGGACTGCTTTGCACTATTCACGAAATTGGACTTGAAAATATAGTAAATGAACTCCGAAAATTCTCAAATTCGGATATGTCATAAACAAGACCTTAACAAACATTTCTCGTGAGAACACAAATTCGGAATCTTTCTGTAAACACCATTTTTAGTAGCTCAAAAACAGACAAAAAATAGTTCGTTAGAACAAGATTCTGGTTTCTCAAATTAAGCTCTATCCAGAACCCAAATGATCTCAGAAAATTCTCAAATTTACACACATTATAGAAAAGGAAGTTCTCAATAACTTTCGTGAAGGAAACTTTTCCAAAATCGGTCCAGAAAAGCTTGTAGAAAATAAATACGGTGTGAACATAACTGAAATACTCATTCTGAGCATTTTCACACAGTCCGAAAATTAGGCCATTGTACCACTCATATCAACTCCGAAAATTCTGAAATTAAAGTATGTAAAACTTCATGATGTTTGGAACAACTTTCAAGCAGAAAGTGTTTGGAAATTCGGATCACAAAAGTCTTCCCAAAAATAACAAAACGAAGGAGTATCAAGGATCCGAAATACGGTTTTCCAAAATAAGAGTAAAATATTAGTTCTAATTGGAAAACCATCAAACTTAAACCATAGTCAATTCCCAGGGATTGAAATTGAGGATGTGACAGGAAAAGAGGGGCAGTGATCGGCGGCGGTGAGCGAGCTTCCTCTGGCCGTCCAAACCCCAAACGCCCACGAGAGGGGAAAGAGAGAGAGACGGTGTAAGGGGGAGGGGTATGGCACGGTGGCGGGACGGCGGCGATTGGATGGGTGGCGACCGGTGGCGACAGCGTACGGCCAAGGGGGCGATTGGCGATGAGGGAGGAGAGAGAGAGAGAGAGAGAGAGAGAGAGAGAGAGAGAGAGAGAGAGGGAGGGAGAGGGAGCCGAGAGTGATAGAGAGAGAGTGAGGAGAGAGAGAGAGCTTTTTGACTTAAATGGTCCAAAGTCAATTATTGGTGTCCAAATGACTGTCTTGCCCTTCTCTCACAAACCAAATCAACGGCCGAGATTCGATCTTATCTTGAAATCAACGGCTCAGATTGAATTTTTTCCAAAATATCTAAGGGCAATTTGGAAATTTCTCAAAAAGTCCAAGGGCAAAATTATCATTTTCCAAATCTAGGGCAAAATGACCAAAATGCCCTTCCTCAAATTGTATTGGCCTTAACAAATCTTTAGGAGTAAAATGGTCATTTTCCATTTCTCGTCAAAATTCAGTTTTTCTGAAAGATTCGGATAAAACCGAGGCTACCCGAGCAAATGACAACATTGTCCAAATGATCTATTGTGACTTTCAAATTTTCCAATGCCCAACTCGGTCTCCAATTTAATGAATAAGTCTAAATAATGCAACTTGAGCGAATCTCAAACTAACGAGTGGCTTTTGGGGAAATTCGCATTTTTGACTTGTGGCCGATACTAAATCAAGCCACATTCAAGTTCACTCGGGTCGTGACGACCTCAGTTATTACAAAATTGTGAAGATCGATCACTAGTTCCGATAGGCACGATTGTTTGGTATAGGTTTCGGATCGTTCGTCAGTTCATTTCATGATCAAGCGGAATCACTCGCGATCCACTAACGTGACAATGGCAAACCGATCTTTGACTATCCTTGGATTGGCTTATACTGGCTCAAAATGGCACCTCGACAATTTTTATAGTCGAAAGTCGATTCACAATCGAGTTATTTGGTCACGCAAATTTAAATCTCTAATTAGCCTTTCTCTAACGGTTAGTATTCCCGAAGTGATCAATTTCGGGCGAAATCTAATTGCAAGCACGTTTATAAACTGTTAATTTTGTAAATCCCAAGTGGGTCGGATTTTAGAATGTCACAAGGCGCAGTCATGTACTGACAAACAATATGAACATAGGGGATGTCAAGTCGAGTAATGGTAAGATATACAAGATTGTCGACCAGCTGTCGATAGATTGTAAAATTTGAAAAAGAATTCTCATCTTTGGCATTAAATTTGGCATTGGTCTCAATAGGAGTTGTAACAACCTTCTTGTTAGTGAGTCGATCTCAAGAAAGAAGATCGTTAGCTTATTTGCTTGTGAAAGATAATGTCTGGAGGACTCTGAACTAACATCGAAGCCTAAAAAGTAGCCGAGTCACCTCAATCTTTCATTTGAGACTGTTGACTAAGATATTGGTTGAGTTTTGAAATGCCTATATGTCCATCGGTAGTAATAATCATGTCATCTACATAGAAGAGCAGCATTACATACCTCCAGAATGTACGCCAAGCAAAAAGAGCATGGTTATTGGGACTAGATTTGAAGCCAAAAGATTTCATGGTTGAGCTAAACTTGGAATAACATGCACAAGGAGTTTCAGGCCATATAATGCTCGACGTAATCGACAAACTTTGTCAGAAGAATGAGTGTATCTAAGGAGAGTCACCATATAAACTTCCTTATTGATATCGCCATTCAAAAATAAGTTGTTTACATCCATGTAGCACTGATCACGCCATTTTAGAGTTGACTTATGTACAAAGGACAAAAACTACTTTCGCGAAAATATTATCCGGAGAGTCACTACTTCGTTTACCGTATTTTCAATTTGACACTCTATTCATAACAATTTAAACCTGACACTATTTACTTTCTATAATTGTCCCATGCTTATGGGAATGATATTAGACTCAAAGGTATAAAGTCTATACATTTAATTTGAAACTTTAAAATGTAATTAAGGTGTGAAACTGTCACAAGAGAGGTAAGTATAGGCCTAGCAGCCTACTAGACGCTCACAGGCTCAAAGTGCAAATACGTCTAGCAGCCCGCTAGACCCTTACTAGCTCGAAGTGCACATGAGCGAGTCTAGGCACGGGGTTCCTTTCTTGATCTTAGCTTGTCCAGGCCCAGCCGATTTTATATGTGAAGATTGTTATTTCTTTAATCAAAATATCTTGGGCAAGGATTTTCAGGCTCAATTTGCCTGCTGATCTTCTTCTATTTAAAATCAGATCATGCAAAGTTTTGGTGAGGTCAATGATGGATTCGCACTCGTATTAAGGTTAAAACAGATTAGCACCTTTTTAAGAGAAATATGTTTTCGCATTTGAAAACTACAACATTTGAATGGCACCTACATGATATATTCTCCACAACCCACACACCACAAAAAATAAAAATTATGTATTTATTCAATTAGATTGTAAGCATAGGCATATGCTTAAGTAATTATCTTAGACAACCACCCAATAGTGTCTTTACTTCCAATCTTATTTATATGTATCATTCTCATTCTATGGGAGTAAAACAAGAAGAAGCGCCCCTATTTACCACGTGGCTCCCTATTGGTTCGACCAAACACTCTAAAAAGAAGAGCGGATACATGAAATAGAAGTTATCAGGGTGGTAGTTATAGACTATCACTAGGACGAATGTAGTCAATTATGATGTAAAATTTGAAAATAAAGAGGGCGATCTCTATTCTCTAATTAGATTCAAAAAAAGGTGGAAAAGATAATAGATTATAGATGGAAGATGGGTTACAAACGATCCTCAACTCAAGACTAACTTATTTTTTAAAAGAACAAAAAATGAAAGTCACTCCAAATAGATCTAGGACAAAAATTAGCTAATAAAATGGAAAATTTACTGTTCAAAAAACATAACTCTATTTGAAAAGATATCACTTGATTCCGAAAATAGTATATGACAAAAATTCTAAATCACAATGCATATTTGACCAAATTCAATAATTATTTGCATTAATTTTCATTGCATGAAGAGCCAATTATTGGGGTAAAAGAAGACCAAGTACCGATATTTGCCACGTGGCTTCGCATTTATTGGACCAATCACTTTTGAAAGAAGTGTGCATACATGGAACAAAATTTTTCAGCAATTAGACAATCGCTAGAGTGAATGTAGTCAATTATGATCTGAAGTTTAAAAATTGGAGAAGGCGATCTCTTTTCTCTAATTAAATACCAAAAAAGTGGCCAAATCAAATAGATTATAGATAGAACTAGGGGAAGAACCAACCACTTGAATGATCACTCAAATAAAGACTAAATCTCTTTAAAATAAAAAAAAATTACACCAAGCAGATCTAGGAAATAAATTAGCTAATAAAATGCAAATATTTACTGTCCAAGTAAAAGAAATCTAATCATAAGTCTATTTAAAAAAATATTACGTAATTCTGAAAATAGTATAAAAAAATCCTAGAGATAAGGAAATAAAATAAAATTGCAATCTCAATATGTCAGTACATTTTATTACACACTGTATATTCAGAAATGCACTTCGTTAAGAGTGTCTTAATGGACATTGTTAAGAAGGATCAGTGTACCTAATTTCAGATGGATTAAGTTTCTTTTTTTCAAGATGCTCCTCGCACGACACCCTAAGGATCTCGTTTTTCTTTTCTCTATTATGTCACCGGCAAAAGAAGAAATTTCATATTACTACCGGTACTTTTCGTGTCGGACGCGGACACACGTAAAGTTAAGCAGGATTTCTTAATTTGACAGTTGACATCATTCAAAGATTATTTAACCAGTAGTGACTCCTCAGTCTATTTTTTAGGGAAAAAATGGTTGGCATTATTCGAAGACTATTCAACAAGGGAAAGTTCTGGCCTCAATTTTGAAATATTATTTAAATTATGGAAAATTACGAAAAATTTTGTAGGTGAATGTACATGTCAACATTTTGTACGAGAGTTTCGATTGTTAAGAAAAAAGAAAGTCATGGTGCAAGTACCGCAATTTTTTCTTTTGAAAAAAATATAAAAGTCACTATAAGCAGATCTAGTAAATAAATTAGCCAATAGAAGGGGAAAACATACTGTTGGAGTAAAAGAAATCTAATAATAAATGTATTTAAAAAATATCACCTGATTCTAAAAATAATACTTGGAAAAAAACCTAGAATTAAGGAAAACACAATTGTGATTTCGATTTGTCTGTGCCCCGTCAAAAAGAAAAAAGAAAAAAAAAAGCGTGGCTGGGGGCCGAAAATGAACTTCTGGAAGCATAAGGACATATACTGTTATTTTCTCAATATTTTTTCTCCACTGAGAACGAAATTTGCATATTGTGAGTTCGTCAAAAGTCAACTCTGTGAGGAGCATAGCCCACCGGAGAAATCATGTTATATCTAGGGCGTCAACGGCACATGGTAAGGAGTAGGACTCATCAGAACTAGTTTTTAGAAATGAATTTCGTCAAGAGTGTCTTGAAGCACATTGCTCGATAGGATAAGCATACCTGATTTCTAATGTACCAAGTTTCGCTCGTAAGGCGCTCCTTCACATGACTCCCACAATATCTCCTTCTCTTTACCCCGTCCCTCCTCCCTGTGTTTGTCTTCCGTGATGAGGACTGGAATACCTTATCATTTTAACATCTCAAAATCCAGATGAACTCTTTCATATCATGTCAAGTCCAAGTACTTTTTGCCCGAAATCGGTCTCTTTTACAATGATCTTTTTTGTGTCATATACAGACGCTTGAGATTAAGCAGTCAATTGCCCGTGGATGTCTGAATTTGGAACATGAAAACGATGGGTTGGGCTTTATTCAAAGACTATCCAACTGTTCTAGGAATGGTGGTCTCAATCATAATGTAAACGAAAGTCAGTTACAGTCTATTTTTTAAGCAAGCGCTATGTGAGCAAGCCTTTCATTGATCGGGTGCTTGAGAGAGAAAATGTCAGGCGTAAATGCTCGTTAGCTGTCTGAATTGGAACATGAAAATGAAAACAATGGTTGGCATTATTCAAATACTGTTCAACTGGGGAAAGTTCTGGTCGTAGAGGTCTCGGGCACAATATAAAGGAAAGTCAGTAGCGACTATTCAGTCTAACTTTTATGCAAACACAAAGTGAAGGAGCCTTTCATCGATCGGGGTGCTTTGAGAGAGGAAACTCTCAGGCGAAAATACTCATGAGGACATGGAAAAGAGCTCGGAGGCTGAAACAAGCGGTTTGTCATCAATGGAGTATGAGGTCTTTTTGAGTTTTAGAGGGCCAGACACCCGCCAAGGATTCACGGATTGTCTTTACCATGTTATGCTAGAGTCGAACATCCGTGTTTTCTTCGACAAGGAAGAGCTCCACATTGGTAAAGAACTAAGTGATGAGCTACCGATGGCCATTGAAAAGTCAAAGATCTACATGCTTATCTTCTCTAAATGTTATGCTCAAAGTCCATGGTGCCTTCGTGAGCTCACACACATGGTGGAGTGCAAAAAATCCAACCCATCCGAGAAGGAGATTATGCCGATTTTCTACGATGTGGAACCGCGCGATGTTAAGCTTGCATCTCCGCTGTATATCCAGGCTTTGGAAGCGCATCAGAACAAGTTTGGCTGCCGGACAAGGGAAAAGTGGGAGAATGCCCTCAAAAGTCTCGACGGAATTATAGGATGGGAGTTGAAAAAGCAAGGGTATGTAGGTTTCATAAAGTTACTCCATAACTTTTGTTTTGAACTTTCATTATGCTGGCATCCTGATGGCAAGGTTGTTGTCTTGGGACTTGAAGACGGTACAGTTTTACCGCATGATTTTGAAGTAAGTTTTCTATGTTGTTATTTGAACGTTACCCTCATTACTTCTCAACTAGAAATTCCTCCTGGAACAGTCCTTTATCATCAGAAGGTGTTCTTCTCTAGTCTCTCTTGGGAAAGATTCTGAATTGTTCAAAATCTGCATGATGCAATGCAAACAGCAAACTTGCTTTCAGCAAACATTCAGCTGCTAATAGATATGGTAATCCATTTTTATTGGTCATGTCTGTCAATGTCAAGTTAACATTGGATTGCTAGATAGGTCAATCTGAGCAGGATAAGATTAACAAAAAAGTTTATTAGAAAACTCTATTCGAACATGACCCTTTTGTTAAATAGGTCAACAAATTACAAGATATGAATAAGATAAATAACCCATTTAACTAATTAGATTGAATTGAATGGGTCATTCCAATCCTAACATGACCGACACATCATATGTACAATATGCATATTGTAACAGTCCGGATTTTGGCCCATTTTTGGGGATTTATAAAACGAGTATTTATTTCGTCAGTGCGCTTATAATAAAATTTCGCCCAGGAACTGATCACTCTCGGGTTCTTGTTTTTAAAAATAGAAATTTTGCTAGAATCGCACTCGATCGAATTTGGTCGTTATTTATACCCTGAACTTGGCAGTCGATTTCCGGGAGTTTCGGGACGAAATAAATTGGACGGTGTCGATTTTATTGCAGCCGGTGTCGAGGTTGTCAGGAAAAGTGAGAAAGTGAAATTTTCGACCGGGTACAAATTTGGACTGGTAGACCTCCCTCGTAGTGTGATTTGGGGTATTTTATTTTGACCATGTGCCTTAGAATACTGTCGGGATTTATTATGATTTATTAGGCCTTTTTCTAATTTTAATTGAGACCGATAGGTCGATTTTTAGTTTGGACCGGGTCCGTTGGATCGCGATTGGGTTTAAATTTTAAACCCCTTTTTCTCTCTCCTCTCTCTCTCTCTCTTCGGCCGAAGCCCCCTTCCCCGCGTGTTCCCCCCTCTCCCTCTCCTTTCCTCTCTCTTCCTTTCTCTCTCTCTTTCTCTCTCTCTCTCTCTCTCTCTCTCTCTCTCTCTCTCTCTCTCTCCTCCGCTCCGTCCCCTCTCCCCCCCTCCCGTGCGACCCGTCCCTCCCCTTTCTTTGGTGACTGTCCCCTCCCTCTCTCTCTTCTCTTCTCTCTCTCCTCCTCCCCTTTCTTCTCCTTCTTCTTCATCACGTTCGTCCTTGCGTCTTAGCCTCATCTCAGGAGGAGCTCCTTTGTCTTGCCCGTCCTTGATGCCCATGTGCCCGCCCTTTCGACCCCGTCGTGAGCCAGTGACCCCCAGCACTTTTGCCTCTCTCTCTCCCAGCCTTCCATACATCCCATTTCGTAGGCCATCGCCCTTGACCTCATAGGCCAAATCATGACATATAAATAGCCCTCGACCCCACTCTCCTCTCTCCCTCACCTTCCCCCCTCGGCCAGCCTTCCTTCATCGACCCGCTGCTCGCCGTCCTTGACCCGCCCGACCCGACTGACCCGGCAGTGAAACTCTCCCGGCCAGCCGTGCAGGTGCCGTGCCAGCGCCGTGCCCGTGCCGTGCCGCGCCGTGCCGTTCACTGGCATACGCCCGTGCAAGTAGCGTATTGCAACATAATCATGTGATCGTGCCGCCGTGCTCCTTCCCGTTGCCCAATGGCCCAATCCATCGCACCAGCGCCCGGCACGCCAAGGCTCGTCGCCGCCGCCAGCAAGACTAGGCACGCCCGGACGGCCATTGTGCCCACTTTGGCGGTCGGTAGGCCCGTGTGGCAAGACGCCCGGTCGAACTTCTCCCGGGCAATTTTGAGCCCTTGTTTCACTTTTCCGGGCCAAATTTTGGTAAGTGACTTCCTAAACCCTACTTAGTATTTTGGATATCTAATTGACCAGTTCGGGCTAGTATGGCTAGGGCGTGTATTTAGTTTAATTATTTTATAATTAAATTAGAATATGTGGTGTTTTAATTTAATTAAATTAGACTGATTAGAGTGGAGTGCTTAAGTGAATAATTGTGCGTGACCAATTTGAATGTCGGGTTATGTGAATTGAGGTGGCGAAGTGTGAATTAAACTGAGTTGAATTGAGTGTGGTGGCCTGTCAGTGTGACATTGATGGAATATAATGTGGTGAGCATGATCGAGTTTGATTTGTACGATGTGTTGATTGGCGAATTGTGTTGTGGTGCATGTGCATGAAAAGAAAGCCGGATCGATCGAGGGTCGCCAACCCGAGGCGGGGGTTACGCGGGTGTGGCTAGTAAGGCATGACTAGACGGAGGCGTGGGGTTACGCGGGTCATTGGAATAGGAAAATGTCCCGAGGCGTGGTTACGATGCTGGACGGAGCCCGGAATTGATTCGAGGGTCTGAGCCCGAGAGGCAGTGGGCGCTGGCCGGTGAGATTGGAAATGAGGCGCAGGGAGCAGTGTGAAAATGACCGAGGCGCAGTGGTATGCTGGTCGAGAAAGATGTTCACCACGGTGTGATTTGAGAGGTGATTGAAAATGGTTGGTTGAGTTTGACCGGATCGATTGGTTGAGCGTGTGATTGAATTGGCTGGTTGAGCATGGCAGGGTTGTCGATCGAATTGATGTTGATGGTTTGTGTGGATGATTGGTTCAATGTGCATGTGCTGGATCTTGGGTTGAGTTGATTGATTCGAGTGGAAATGTGGGTGCTAGTGATCGTGAGGTGGCGGTGATTTATTCTTGCATTATCATGCTTGAACTAATATGCAGGATTGGCACGTGGATCGAGGCGAGGTAGGTCTCTCATACAAAATTGATTGTATTATTGGTAGTTCGCATGTTAGAATTGGTCCGGTACGCATTAGCCTAGGTTAGGTTTAGGTTGTTGCTTGTTGAGACTCCATCTCCACGGTTATTATATAACCATTTTCGGATCCGCGACCGTGAGGGATCCGGGATCTTTGCTGAGTGTATTGGGGTTTGAAGGATAGACCAGTTTATCCTGTATTTTGAGTACCCTTTTTTGTAGAGAAGATAGGTTTGATAACCACCGCCCCTTTTGAAAACTGTGTGGTTGTTATTGGAAGCCGGGTTGTCATTTTGTAATATTGAAGGATTTAAAATGTTTGGTGTTTATTATACTTTGATGTCTATTCCTTAGTCTTGTTTAATTATGCAGGTTGTGTTATTTGTTTCGGTATCAATCAATCGATATTTGGGTTGGGTCGGCGACGCCTCCGGGACGTCGATTCAATGATCGACCATCGAGGGATGTCGCCGAGCTCGGGCGGGTCAGGGGGCGTGACATCCCCGCTTGAATTGGTATCGTTCAAGGATAGCTCGATACTATCCGGGTCGAAGCTTGGAGTGATAAGGAGCGATGACTTTGGGGAGGATAAGTTAGGGAGACTCTTGTGCTATACTGCATAACAATATGATTGTGATTGCTAAGTGACTTTTGTGCAATATATGTGACCCAAGCCGTCGGGACTTGATATTGAGAAGAATGATTGGTTGACTTAGATTCATTGATATGAGTGATTGCTTTCTTGATAAATAGTGGTTGCGATTAATTGCCTAGGGTTTTAAAAAGGGGTACGGATGGCCTAGGTTTCTAATTCTGTGTGGAACTTACAACTGAGCATTTGTGAGATTTGTAAGATAAGCGGACTTTTTGCCAATGAAGAGGTCAATAACGAGGTTAAGGCAGAATAAGTCGGTGGTCCCTTGGCTGAACAATAGATTTTGCAGGGCATTGAATAATGACACATGCTGGCCAAAGGGATATTGTACGCCTAAGAGATAGGAGTGCCAATTTCTTGAAGAGCTATCATTAAATCAGATTGTTAGAATAACAGGGACCAAGGGAAACAATGATAGATGGAACCCGGTTTTGGAAAGTGAAGTTACTGCACTAAATGTCCAAACTTGTAGAGCAGCTTTTGAACCCAAGCCCCCGGGTTCAATGGCCAAGACTGAGGTCAAAACCAAGGTGGGTGGGAAGAGCTAGAGCTCTTTTTCAAGTAAAGGGTTGCATTAGTGGAGAAAGTGACCCAATAGCGTTTACCACCCAGAAAACTCAAATTTTTCCGGAGAGCATCACCAACTAATCAAGTATTCTTCTCTTGGCCGCCGAATCGACCATCTTGTTCAAGTCTCAATCAAATACGTCTCGGAAAGTGCCCAGAGAGCGCTCTCCCTGACGCCACCTTCTTGGTCCCCACTAGACCTTGCTTTGATCAAGATGGGAGGTAAAGTTTGCAAGATTCCTTAATCTTAGGATAGGGAGGACAAGTGCATTGTTGGCTTAGAGGTTCCGGGATGCCTTGAAAGGGACCTTCGCTTGTATGATATCTTTGTTGTTAGCTACAACGAATATAGTCAAGAGTCAAGCAATCGACAAATCAATGGATCGGGCCACCGCTCTTGATCATGTATGCCCCATGCCAGTGACCATCGCGTTCTTGGGAAGAGACCTTGCATGGCAAGAAGTCCTAGATATTGTGAGGATTATCTCCGGAAGCCAAACCGTCGGTTTTATTCAACGTTGGTATTGGAAGTCACGGGAAAGGACCTTGCCCACATACTAGATGATTTAAGCTTTTTTTGTCCATGATCCACATTGCCTCACGCCTTGAGCACTCTTGTTTGTATGAGATATCGGAAACCACCGCCCGGAATGGAAATCAAGGTGGAGCCACCACCGCAACCGTAATAGCCACGCCCAAGGACCCGTGTATGCAATGGCAAGGGAGGAGGCGCAGACGCGCCCGCTGCGGGCTCGCTGTGTACGCCTCTCTCCTCGCGTGATCATGCCGCATATGCCTTGTTTGATCCCTCGGGGCGCCAGATTCGCTTATTTCGAAAGGTTACTCCATAACTTTTGTTTTGAACTTTCATTATGCTGGCATCCTGATGGCAAGGTTGTTGTCTTGGGACTTGAAGACGGTACAGTTTTACCGCATGATTTTGAAGTAAGTTTTCTATGTTGTTATTTGAACGTTACCCTCATTACTTCTCAACTAGAAATTCCTCCTCGAACAGTCCTTTATCATCAGAAGGTGTTCTTCTCTAGTCTCTCTTGGGAAAGATTCTGAATTGTTCAAAATCTGCATGATGCAATGCAAACAGCAAACTTGCTCGGCAAACATTCAGCTGCTAATAGATATGGTAATCCATTTTTATTGGTCATGTCTGTCAATGTCAAGTTAACATTGGATTGCTAGATAGGTCAATCTGAGCAGGATAAGATTAACAAAAAAGTTTATTAGAAAACTCTATTCGAACATGACCCTTTTGTTAAATAGGTCAACAAATTACAAGATATGAATAAGATAAATAACCCATTTAACTAATTAGATTGAATTGAATGGGTCATTCCAATCCTAACATGACCGACACATCATATGTACAATATGCATATTGTAACATCCGGATTTTGGCCCATTTTTGGGGATTTATAAAGCAGTATTTCGTCAAGGCGCTTTATAATAAAATTTCGCCCGGGAACTGATCACTCTCGGGTTCTTGTTTTTAAAAATAGAAATTTTGCTAGAATCGCACTCGATCGAATTTGGTCGTTATTTATACCCTGAACTTGGCAGTCGATTTCCGGGAGTTTCGGGACGAAATAAATTGGACGGTGTCGATTTTATTGCAGCCGGTGTCGAGGTTGTCAGGAAAAGTGAGAAAGTGAAATTTTCGACCGGGTACAAATTTGGACTGGTAGACCTCCCTCGTAGTGTGATTTGGGGTATTTTATTTTGACCATGTGCCTTAGAATACTGTCGGGATTTATTATGATTTATTAGGCCTTTTTCTAATTTTAATTGAGACCGATAGGTCGATTTTTAGTTTGGACGGGTCCGTTGGATCATGATTGGGTTTAAATTTTAAACCCCTTTTTCTCTCTCCTCTCTCTCTCTCTTCGGCCGAAGCCCCCTTCCCGCGCGTGTTCCCCCTCTCCCTCTCCTTTCCTCTCTCTTCCTTTCTCTCTCTCTTTCTCTCTCTCTCTCTCTCTCTCTCTCTCTCTCTCTCTCTCTCTCTCTCGTCCCCTCCCCGCGCCCTCCCCGTGCGGTAGTCCCTCCCCCCTGTTTGAGTAGGCTGTCCTCTCCTCTCTCTTCTCTTCTCTCTCTCCTCCTCCCTTTCTTCTCCTTCTTCTTCATCACGTTCGTCTCCTCTCCTCCTCCACTTTCTTCTCCTTCTTCTTCATCCAGGCTCGTATGCGTCCCCAGCGTCATCCAGTCTTAGCCTCATTTGTCTTCGACCCGTCGGCCATGCCGGTGGCCCCCGCTGACTGTCTTTGAGCCTCTCCCCCCAGCTAATTTGCCTCTCTCTCTCTCGCCAAGCCCGCCCCTCTCCCTCTCCGAGCTCTCTTCAGGCCGTGTCGCCGCCTCGGCCTAAAATGCGCCCCTTCCGGCGGCCCTCCAACCCGTCAGGTCCTCCCGCCGCCACCGAAACCCTCTCCCCCTCTCTCTCCCCGCCTCCTCCTCTCCTCTCCCGGCCGCTCCTTCCCGCCCGTCTAGCCTCCGGCCACAGATCACGCCATACACACTCACGGCCACCGGCCGTCCGTCCGGCCAAATTACCACGCCCTCACCACCCTCCTCTCCCTCTCCTCACCTTCCCCTTGCACAAATTTCCTTCCACCTCATCTACCCTCACTGGCCGTCACGGGCTGCTCACGCACAAATTAACCGCTCTACCAACCCTCCCCGGCCTAAGTCAGGTCTGTTGGGTTCACACAAGGTCTGCCGCGGCCCACCACCGCTCAATACTGGCCACCACTGCGTCTGGTCTGCAACACATCGCCCGCGATGCTCACGCCTGGCCGCCTCCGGCCCCGCCGCCCACTGCCTGCTCGCCAGGCCCATCCGCAGCCTGCCCGGGGCACGCATTCAGGCCCGGCGCGCCTACCATGACTAGGCACGCTGACCGGGCCATTGTGGCCCACTTTCACGGGTCACGCCACCGGTGGCTCACAACGACGACCCGGGTCGTTAACTTCTCCCGGCAATTTTGAGCCCGTTTCTACTTTTCCCGGCCAAATTTTGGTAAGTGACTTCCTAAACCCTACTTAGTATTTTGATATCTAATTGACCAGTTCGGGCTAGTATGGCTAGGGCGTGTATTTAGTTTTAATTATTTTATAATTAAATTAGAATATGTGGTGTTTTAATTTAATTAAATTAGACTGATTAGAGGAGTGCTTAAGTGAATAATTGAAAAGCGTGACCAATTTGAATGTCGGGTTTATGGAATTGAGGTGGCGGTGTGAATTAAACCGAGTTGAATTGAGTGTGGTGGCCTCGTCAAAGGTGACATTGATGGAATATAATGTGGTGAGCATGATCGAGTTTGATTTGTACGATGTGTTGATTGGCGAATTGTGTTGTGGTGCATGTGCATGAAAAGAAAGCCTTGATCGACGGAGGGTCGCCAACCCGAGGCGAGGTTACGCGGGTGTGGCTAGTAAGGCATGACTAGACCGGAGGCGAGGTTACGCGGGTCATTGGAATAGGAAAATGTCCCGAGGCGTGGTTACGCTGGACGGAGCCGGCTTGATCGAGGGTCGAGAGTGGGGCGCTGGGCTGTGAGATTGGGCCCCGAGGCGCAGCTGGCGCAGCAAGTGAAAATGGACCGAGGCGCAGTATGCTGGTCGAGAAAGATGTTCGACCACGTGTGTGATTTGAGTGTGATTGAAATGGTTGGTTGAGTTTGACCGATCGATTGGTTGAGCGTGTGATTGAATTGGCTGGTTGAGCGTGTGGTTGTCGATCGAATTGACCGATGGTTTGTGTGGATGATTGGTTCAATGTGCATGTGGACCTTTGGGTTGAGTTGATTGATTTCGAGTGGAAATGTGGGTGCTAGTGATCGTGGAGGTGGCGGTGATTTATTCTTGCATTATCGCGCTTTGAATTAATATGCAGGATTGGCACGTGGATCGAGGCGGTAGGTAGGTCTCTCATACAAAATTGATTGTATTATTGGTAGTTCGCATGTTAGATTGGTCCGGCACGCATTAGCCTAGGTTAGGTTTAGGTTGTTGCTTGTTGAGACTGCATCTCACGGTTATTATATAACCATTTTCAGATCCGCGACCGTGAGGGATCCGGGATGCCGCCCGAGTACCAGTGGTTTGAAGGATAGACCGGTTTATCCCGTATATTTTGAGTACCCTTTTGTAGAGAAGATAGGCTTGATAACCACCGCCCTTTTGAAAAACCGTGGGTTGTTATTGGAAGCCGGGTTGCTCGCTTGTAATATTGAAGGATTTAAAATGTTTGGTGTTTATTATACTTTGATGTCTATTCCTTAGTCTTGTTTAATTGTCCGGGTTGTGTTATTTGTTTCCGCCGTATCAATCTCGATATTTGTTGGGTCGGGCGACGATCCGGGACGTCGTGATTCAATGATCGACCATCGAGGGATGTCGCGAGTCGGGCGGGGTCCGGGGGCGTGACATCCCCGCTTGAATTGGTATCGAGCAAGGATAGCTCGATACTATCCGGTCAAGCTTGGAGTGATAAGGAGCGATGACTTTGGGGTAGATAGGTTAGGGAGACTCGTGTGCTATCCTGCATAATATGATTGTGATTGCTAAGTGGTTTTTGTGCAATATATATGAGGTGTAAAAAAGGCTGGGACCTCGAGAGGTGAGTACACTAATCAAAGTTGACTTAGACTGATTGATATGAGTGATTGCTAGCTTGCTTGATAAATAGTGGTTGCGATTAATTGCCTAGGGTTTTAAAACTGGTACAGATGGCCTAGGTTTCTAATTCCGTGTAGAATTATAGTGTGGAGCATTTGTGAGATTCGTAAGATGAGTGGACGAGGCCAAGGTAGAGGTCAAGGTAGGGGTCGAGGTCGAGGTCGAGGTCGAGGTCGTGGTAGTCCCACCGGCCGAAACTTATGGGAGATCTGCAGATTGATGAGTATGGAGGTACTTGAAGAAGCGGATATTGTCGTCGCATGGCTGCACGGGAGAAAGGAGTGCACATCATCGCTAAGCTACCGCCGCAATGCCGAGATTGTTGGGAATAACGGGACCAAGGAAACAATGTGATAGATGGAAATCCGGGTTTGGCGTGGTTGAACGCGCACTGCACTAATGTCCAAACTTGTAGAGCGCTTTTGAGACCAAGCCCCGGGTCAAATGGGAAAGGCGACAGAGGTCGCAAGGTGGGTGGAAGAGCTAGAGAAAAGCCTTCAAGTATTAGGTTGAACCGAGGAAGAGAAAGTGACCCTAGCGGGTTACCAGGCCCTACCCAGAAAACTAAATGATTGGTGGAGAGCCACCAGAAATCAAGTATTCCCCACGGTGGTTACAATGAATCGACCATCTTCACCACTTTTAATAACAAATACTTTCGGAAAGTGCCCGAGAGCGTGCTGGCTGAATTTATGAGACTGCGACAGGTCACGCCGCTGGATCAAGATGAGGCCGAGTTTGCAAGAGATTATCCAAATTTGCCCCGTGATGGTGGAGGACCCAATGGACAAGGCTAGGAGGTTCCGGATGGGGTGGAACCGGACCTTCGCAATGGATGATATCTTTGAATTTGAGGAGCTACAACGAAATATATGAGAGGGCTCAAGCAATCGAGCGAGATCGGGGATGGATCGGGCCACCGCTCGATCGCCAGATGCCCCGGCTTAGGGACCATCGCCAACTTGGGAAGAGACCTATGGCGGGGATGGGCCGCCGGCCCTTCCCCGCTCGGAGGATTATCGGGAAGCCAAACCACTATCAGAGTGCCCCGTGTAGGTTATGCGGGGGAAGGCACGGGAAAGGACCTTGCCCAAGTAGGAGCGGGGCATGTTTTACATGTGGAGGAAGGGGCCACCAGATGAGGGACTGCCCCAACAACAGGCTGGCCAGGTCACCTGCACTACTGCCACTACCGCCCCGAATGGAAATCAAGGTGGAGCTACCCAGCCGGCAAATCAGAATAGGCCGCCGGCCCAAGGGCGAGTGTATGCAATGGCAAGGAGGGAGGCGCAGACGCGCCTGGCGTGGTCACAGGTACGGTCTCTCTCTGTGATCATGCTGCATATGCCTTGTTTGATCCGGGCGTCGCATTCATTTATTTTGAGCGAGTTCGTTGAATTATCTCGGGGTTGAACCAAAGTCGCTTGATGTTATCTTGTGTTGCTACCCGCTAAATGATAATGTCTTGATTGTATTAGGATGTCCCGATTGTAAGTTAGTAATTGGCGATTGGGAAGGGAGGATAAATTTGGCGGTGTTGCGTATGCATGACTTTGATGTGATTATCGGTATGGATCGCTAGTCAAATGTAAAGTCTGTTATGGATTGTAGTAAGGTGGTGATCCAGTTTAATCCGGGCCGGACATCCTAGATTTGAGTTTGTGGGAAATCGAGGAGGAACCTCGATCCCTTGGATTTCGGCCGCCGAGGTATCAAGTTGTTGGATGAGGGGTGCCAAGGATTTCCTGGCAAATGTAGTTGATTCGAGGGGTTGAGGAACCGAGGGTTAGAGGATATAGCCGTGGTGTGCAATTTTCCCGATGTCTTTCCTCGTGAATTGCCGGACCGCCACCGAGAGAGAAGTAGAGTTTGTGATTGAGTTAGCCCTAAGGACGGAACCGATATCAAAGGCACCCTATAGGATGTCGGCGTCGAATTGAAGGAGTTGAAAGTCCAAATGCAAGAATTGCTAGATAAAGGTTTTATTCGGCCGAAAAGCGTCTCCATGGGGAGCGCCAAGATATTTGTGAGGAAGAAAGACGGATCCCCGAGGTTGTGCATAGACTATAGACAGTTAAACCGGGTGACTATTAAGAACAAATACCCATTGCCAAGAATTGATGACCTATTTGACCAGTTACAAGGGGCGTCAGTGTTTTCTAAGATCGATCTAAGGACTGGCTATCATCAATTGAGGATCAAGAAAGAGGACGTGCCGAAGTCGGCGTTCAGGACAAGGTATGGGCACTATGAGTTTACGGTGATGCCGCTTTGACCGATTTAACGCCCCGCAGCCTTTTATGGATTTAATGAATCGGGTATTCAAGGAATTTTTGGATCAATTTGTAATCGTGTTCATAGATGACATTCTGGTATATTCGAAAAGTTCCATCGAGCACGAGGTACATTTGAAAAAGGTTCTGCAGACCCTAAGGGAACATGCGCTCTACGCCAAATTCAAGAAGTGTGAATTCGGCTTCACCGAGTGGCATTTTTTGGGACATGTGGTATCCGGAGAAGGAATTGCAAAGTGGACCCCGCGAAAATTGAAGCCGCCGTGAATTGGCCAAGGCCGACAAATAGAACCGAGGTTCGGAGCTTTTGGGTTTAGTAGGGTACTATAGACGCTTCATGGAGAGATTCTCAAAGATTAGCGATGCCGCTGACGCGGGTTATTAAAGAAGGAGACGAGGTTTGAATGGACGGATAAGTGCGAAAGGAGTTTTCAAGAGTTAAAACAGAAATTGACCATCAAGGCCAAAGGTGTTGACAATTCCTTCTAGACCGGGAGGATATGAGATTTATAGTGATGTCGTTAAGAGGATTGGGATGTGTTAATGCAACATGGAAGAGTGGTTGCTTATGCATCGCGGCAATTAAGGCCTCATGAAATGAACTACCCGACCCACGACTTGAACGGCAACGATTATTTTCGGCTTAAATTTGGAGGCATTATTTATGTGGGGAAAGGTTCCAGATTTATACGGATCATCAAAGTCTCAAGTATTTGTTTTCTCAAAAGGAATTAAATATGAGGCAGGCGTTGGATGGAATTGTTGAAAGATTATGACTGCGACATATTGTATCACCCCGGAAAAGCCAACCGGGTAGCGGATGCCTTGAGCAGGAAATCGAGTATCGCACATTTGCTGGTTAAAGAGTGGACCTTATTGGAAGGAGCGCGGGACTCAGAATTTAAGTTCGAGGTAGGACACCTCTCTAGTCTGATGGCGACATTAAGGATTGAGCCGGAAGTGCAGGCTAAGATTAAAGCGTTGCAGTCTACGGACCTTGAGATTCAGAAAATCGTGAGTATGGATGACACTAAGAGAAAACCGGACTTCCAAGTGTCTGAGGAGGGAATTCTTAAGTTTCGAGGACGTTTGTGCGTGCCCAATGATTTGGAGCTTAAGGAAGAGATTTTGTCGGAGGCTCATAGGAGTAATTACAGTATTCATCCGGGCAGCACTAAGATGTACCAAAACCTTCGTCAGCACTATTGGTGGAACGGGATGAAAGTGGACATGGCTAAGCATGTGGCCAAGTGTTTAACGTGCCAACAAGTGAAGGCACAGCATTGTAAACCTGGTGGAATGTTGCAGCCGTTGGAAATACCAGAATGGAAATGGGAGCACATCACAATGGACTTTGTAACGGGACTGCCAAGGAGCCAGAGGGGACACGACTCTATTTGGGTAATAGTAGATAGATTGACCAAGTCAGCGCACTTTCTAGCAGTGCGAAAGGACTTCGAGCTGGAAAGGCTGGCAGAATTGTATGTCCGTCAGATAATTCGTCTTCGTGGAGTACCAGTATCGATCACTTCGGACTGTGATCCCCAGTTTACTGCGAATTTTTAGAAAAGTCTGCAATCAGCTATGGGAACTAAGCTACAATTCAGCACGGCCTATCACCCGCAGACGGATGGTCAGTCTGAAAGGACTATTCAGACTTTGGAGGATATGCTGAGAGCGTGTGTGCTAGATTTTCAGGGCAAGTGGGAAGAACAGTTGCATTTGGTAGAATTTGCCTACAACAACAGTTTTCAGCAGAGTATCAGAATGGCACCATTTGAAGCATTATATGGCAGAGCTTGCAGAACACCGTTGTGTTGGGATGAGGTAGGAGAAAGAAGTATAACGGGTCCAGAATTGGTTCAGCAGTCGGTGGAAACAGTGAAGATTATCCGGGAAAGGTTGAAGACCGCTCAGAGCCGTCAAAAGAGTTATGCGGACCGGAGACGTAGGCCGTTGGAGTTCCAAGTGGGGGACCACGTTATTCCTCAAGGTGTCACCGATGAGAGGATTGTCGCGGTTTGGTAAGAAAGGAAAATTGAGCCCAAGGTACGTGGGTCCATTCGAGGTCTTAGAGAGAATAGGCACCTTGGCTTATCGCCCTCGCGCCACCACCGAATTTGTCTCATGTCCATAATGTGTTCCACGTGTCTATGTTGAGGAAGTACGAACCGGACCCGACCCACGTATTGAATTTTGAGCAAGTAGACGTGGACGACAGGGTGTCGTACGTGGAAAGGCCGGTGTGGATAGAGGACAGAATAGAAAGAGTATTGCGGAACAAGAAAATTCCGATGGTGAAGGTAATTTGGGAGCATCATGGAACTGAAGGTGCGACGTGGGAAAGCGAAGAATTGATGCGACATCAATACCCCCATTTGTTTGAATAGTCGGGTTGGGTTGTAAATTTCGAGGACGAAATTTTTGTAAGGGGGGAAGAATTGTAACAGTCCGGATTTTGGCCTATTTTTGGGGATTTATAAAACGAGTATTTCGTCGATGCGCTTTATAATAAAATTTCGCCCGGAACGATCATCACTCGGGTTCTTGTTTTTTAAAAATAGAAATTTTGCTAGAATCGCACTTTTTCGATCGAATTTGGTCGTTATTTATACCTTGAACTTGGCAGTCGATTTCCGGGAGTTTCGGGACGAAATAAATTGGACGGTGTCGATTTTATTGCAGCCGGTGTCGAGGTTGTCAGGAAAAGTGAGAAAGTGAAATTTTCGACCGGGTACAAATTTGGACTGGTAGACCTCCCTCGTAGTGTGATTTGGGGTATTTTATTATGACCGTGTGCCTTAGAATACTGTCGGGATTTATTATGATTTATTAGGCCTTTTTCTGATTTTAATTGGGACCGATAGGTCGATTTTTAGTTTGGACCGGGTCCGTTGGATCGCGATTGGGTTTAAATTTTAAACCCCTTTTTCTCTCTCCTCTCTCTCTCTCTTCGGCCGAAGCCCCCTTCCCGCGCGTGTTCCCCCCTCTCCCTCTCCTTTCCTCTCTCTTCCTTTCTCTCTCTCTCTCTCTCTCTCTCTCTCTCTCTCTCCTCCCTCGTCCCCTCTCCCCCGCGCCCTCCCCATGCGGCCATTTTGGTAAGTGACTTCCTAAACCCTACTTATATTTTGGGTATCTAATTGACCGATTCGGGCTAGTATGGCTAGGGTGTATTTAGTTTAATTATTTTATATTAAATTAGAATATGTGGTGTTTTTTAATTTAATTAAATTAGATTTGATTAGAGTGGAGTGCTTAAGTGAATAATTGTGCGGACCAATTTGAATGTCGGGTTATGTGGAATTGAGGTATGGGCGTGAATTAAACCGAGTTGAATTGAGTGTGGTGGCCCGTCAAAGGTGACATTGATGGAATATAATGTGGTGAGCATGATCGAGTTTGATTTGTACGATGTGTTGATTGGCTAATTGTGTTGTGGTGCATGTGCATGAAAAGAAAGCCCGGATCGACGGAGGGTCGCCAACCCCGAGGCGAGGTTACGCTGGTGTGGCTAGTAAGGCATGACTAGACCGGAGGCGTAGGTTACGCGGGTCATTGGAATGGGAAAATGTCCTGAGGCGTGGTTACGCGGGACGGAGCCCGGCTTGATCCGAGGGTCGAGCCCCGAGGCGCAAAGGGGCGCTGGCCGTGAGATTGGGGCCCGAGGCGCAGCGGGGCGCGGGCAGTGAAAATGAACCTGAGGCGCAGTGGGCGCGGGTCGTGAGAAAGATGTTCGACCACGTGTGTGATTTGAGTGTGATTGAAATGGTTGGTTGAGTTTGACTGGATCGATTGGTTGAGCGTGTGATTGAATTGGCTGGTTGAGCGTGTGGTTGTCGATCGAATTGACTGATGGTGTGTGTGGATGATTGGTTCAATGTGCGTGTGGATACGGGTTGAATTGATTGATTTCGAGTGGAAATGTGGGTGCTAGTGATCGTGAGGTGGCGGTGATGTATTCTTGCATTATTGCGCTTGAACTAATATGCAGGATTGGCACGTGGATCGAGGCGAGGTAGGTCTCTCATACAAAATTGATTGTATTATTGGTAGTTCGCATGTTAGACTGGTCTGGGTACGCATTAGCCTAGGTTAGGTTTAGGTTGTTGCTTATTGAGACTCTGTCTCACGGTTATTATATAACCATTTTCAGATCCGCGACCGTGAGGGATCCGGGGATGCTGCCTGAGTACCACAGGGTTTGAAGGATAGACCAGTTTATCCTGTATTTTGAGTACCCTTTTTGTAGAGAAGATAGGCTTGATAACCACCGCCCCCTTTTGAAAACTGTGGTTGTTATTGGAAGCCGGGTTGTCTGTTTGTAATATTGAAGGATTTAAAATGTTTGGTGTTTATTATACTTTGATGTCTATTCCTTAGTCTTGTTTAATTGTCTGGGTTGTGTTATTTGTTTCCGCGCGTATCAATCTCTGATATTTGGGTTGGGTCGGCGACGTCTCTGGGACGTCGCATTCAATGATCGACCATCGAGGGATGTCGCGAGCTCGGCGGGGTCCGGGGCGTGACACATATCGTCATCAATGTCGGATAAGTTTGAAAAGAAACTAGTCGTAAGCTTACAAAATCCTAGGTTTACATGAAATGTTACATTTATATGGTGTGATCAAATTGTAATTTGTAACCACTATGGAAACATATTCATGTATGATTTATTATTGGGAGAATTTACTGAACTAAATATAAACAGGTCATGATAGTTCAGGTTGTTGATCAAGTTGGCACTATTGTTTAGTTAGATAGATTACATATTGTGTTTCGCGGTTTGAACTTTGAATCCAGAACAATATTCGTTTATTAATTGTGTTTACTATTAAGTAGGTAGCCAAAATTTTGATATGATATGATAACCACTCAGGGTCACCCTTAGTTGTCACACGGAAATATGAGTCATGAATCAAAAAATTAAATCTACGGATTGTGGATCGTGAATTTCATCCAATGTAATCATAAAATCTGATATAATGTTTGTGATTGGTATTCCATAACAGATGTAAATTAATTGTAAAGTATGGTGTTATTTTTATTGTTTGGTAATAACTAATGATAAAGATACTTCAAACTCAACTAATGCTATTGTTTCCAAAAATGAGATATGGCTACAAATTATTTTTCTTTTGTCAAATAAGTACCCATTTGACTACAAGGACACAAAGATCGTGTACTTAGTATTGTAATTGGATTCTCATTCATAGAATTTAGTATTAGACAATTAAACCATCCACTAAGCCCGATGCAGCCAACAAAATCATGCAAGATGACTACCAAGTATTTGGTGAAGATTGACTTTGAAACTCAAACAAGGATCAGGATTCTTCTTGAAGTTCAATCACTAAGATTATCAACTAGGATTTGAGTATTATTAGGATTTAATGAAGTTTCCCTAATTTTTTTTAAACGTTTAAGTAGTAGGATCATACGTATACTCCAATTATATTTCTTGTTTAGAGGTTTCCTATTTCAACTAGGAGTAGAACTTTTAGAGAGTCTACAAATATAGTTGGAATTTTTACTTTTCAATAGAGTTGATAATTTATTGAACTAGGCAAGCGTTTGCTTTGCAGATTGTGTGATGCAATTCCTCTTTGGCGTGATGCTCAAGAAACCCTAGGTGTGATGCTTAGGCAGATTTGCATGTGTTGCCTAAATAAATGTTGTTTATTGTGGGACTCATCGTCCTACATCAAAGCCATGAAATGTTTTGGACACTACATTGTTTGATGCATAAGTTAAATTAAGATTCAAGGAAATTGATCGACTCATATCTAATCGGTGAAATCAGCAGTGAATTACTTTATAGTCATATCATACAGAATTAATATACCCATTCAATAGATTTTATATACTCTAGGATTTATCTTATTGATGTGTGCAATTGCATTCTCATGTAGGACAAAAAAAAATTCACCTCGCTGCTAATGTTGTCATCAATGATTGAAACTATTTCAATTGTCAACGACAAATTACAGCATGGTGTTTACTGGGGTCCAGCTCGTTGTGAGAATCTATGGTCTAAGTGGATGGTGTCATCCAGAAGCATTCATCCATGACATGGTGATTTTCATCAAAATTAATAGCTTCTTTCAATTATTTGTAAAAAATGTTCAGTTCAGTCAAATTAGGAAGGTAATTATTTAGGTGACTCTTAAATGATATGATTTGTATGTGCCTCTGTTATGCTTGTGGGTGGAAAAGTTTGTAAATAACTGGTTATGTTTCTATTAAGCTATAGTTGCTTGGTCATAAGTAGAATGGCTGAGAACTTGGCTGAGGCTGCTGCAATTCCATTTCTTTGAGATTTCTACCAGTTTATTACTAATCGTCCTTTTGATGGATTACATTTTGCTGAGCAGAGAGTTTGTTTATACATAATGAATGTTATCTTACCAAAGTAACTGTCTTTATGGAACTATGGATATGTAGTGTGCTGCTTTTGATATGCTAGTGCTTGCAGCAGGTTAGGCACACTGTGGGGTAATCATTTCTAACATGGTATGAATATTAAGCAGAATGGAAAACTGTTAAGAAGCTTGAAGTCCCATGTGAGAGCTGTGGTGTGTCTCAATTGGGAGAAGGATGCCCAAGTGAATAGAGTATGCATCTTTCAACATAAAAGTTGATCCGACTTCGTGATCTTTATCAACAATAGTGGATATCTTATGGCTCACACCTTTCATAATGCTTTGTTTTCAGTCAAGTAGTTACTTTAGTCTCGTATTCTTAAATACTTCTTTTTCAAACTTAGAATCTTTTTCCACAGTCCAACAGCTTTAGTATGGGTTTATGGAAGATTTTTTTGAAAGTGTATGTTTGGTGTCATCTGTAACTTGTTGATGTGTTTGGCTCCTTAGCTTAAATCTCATATTTTTTTCGTCTTTTTTATTTTCTAACTAGAAAGTAATTATTCATTTGTTTTATAGAACGCTTCTGGTAACTCTTTGGCATTTGAAGATGGCACTACTCAATTCTTCCCTTCAGTTCCAAGAGTTCCTCGAATGCCTGGATTAGTGCCCGGAGATGCTGGTTTAACTGACGATGTTCAAGATTCATTTGTAGAGCTCTCAAATTCTTAAAAGCAATGTTTCCTTATCCTTTGCAGTGGAGATAAAGATAGGGTTTTGTGCTTCAGTATATTCCGTATCTTTCCAATCGGAAATACTGTAAGCGTCCTGTCTGTTCAAATCAAATATTTAGCAGTATGGTCTATCAGACTTAGTCAATGAGTCCTATCCTTGTGCTTGCTTCTCATAAGGCAATTTTTCTTAATAAATGGATTAGATGGCAGACTGGTAGTAAATCAGTATTGCCTAGAAAGTAATGGGCTGGTTAAGTAAACAACTATACTAGGTGAGGTTATGCTTGTAAAAGTTCTAGATGGTAGGGCCATTTCCCAGGCTAGATTTCACTTCTGTTGGTCACTTCAAAGATGACACCTCCAACTTCGATACTAAATAATTATCTGAAGCTCTTTGTTGTTTGGCCTGAGGTTGGCCTGCCTTACATACTTTCTGCTCTACTCCAGACTATTGGGTTTATGCTCTGTTCTAGGAAGATTGAGAGAGCCTATGAAGATCTTCCTTTTTTCCAGCAAGTTTAATTCGGGCCGAGGACATTGCAGAAGCCTTAGTCTAGACTTCATAAGAAAATTTACTTGGATGGCCAAGATGTTTGTCAAACTTTTGTGTAATATGATGTCGTAAAAACGTGTGAAATAATGTACAACGTAAATACAAATTTAAAGCAACATTTATAGAACTAAATAGCATGCATATAATGAATTATCAATTTGATAAATTTAAAATCATGAAGTCATGGCATTGCTTTTTGGTTACCAAATAATATTGTATCGAGTTTGATAAAATTGTGTTTATTGTTATTAGAGGTCAACTTTATTGTGTCAAACTAATGATCAACAATTGTATTTATTGATAGGCTGAATATGTTAGTATCGCAACAATTAACATGGTAAATATACCTAATACTTCCCTATTAGAGTGGTAAATATGTATAGGCTGGTATATTACACTCATGTTTGATGCCTTTTAGATTAGATGCATTTTAGGCAAAGTACTCTAACTTACAAGCTAGAGTTGATTAGCTTTAGAGAATAATGCAGTTAAGCTCTTGAATTTAATGTCATAATTTAGCACTTATAAAGTATTGTAAATTAATACTATAAAAAAGAGTGCTCGTGAAATGCACGAGCACTCCTTTTTTTTTTTACACTACACAATTTCAAGTATTGACATTTTTGTTTGGATTGTTGGTATATAAATAGCATTGATAATTATTTTAGCTTGCATTGTCACAAGTTGATATCAAAATAAAGCTTATTTCTATTGTAACATGAAGTAATTAATGCATTTATTTTTTAACACGTCACTCAATACAAATCTTTGGATTGGAGTTGATTCAATGTCTGGAGAGCTTGTTTTATTGAGTAACTAAATAAATAAATAAATGCATTACACGGTATGTAAATGGATGGACTCACTATTGAACGTACAAATTGCTTCACATCTTGCACCAACCAAGTTGAATAACATTATTAATATGCTTAAATATATTTTGAGTGGTAAGTAAAACCTATTCAACATTTTTATTAACATAGCTACCCATTGTTATTTAAGGGGACCCCGCATGCATTTATGTATAAGTATTATATAAAGTTCTATTTAATCTAAATGAATTAAGACTGCACGTTTCAACTTCATTCAATAATAAAAATATTGAATTAACACACATTACAAGTTATAGGTGTTTAAGGAAGATTGCAATTTGCTAAACTAAACCAAGCAAAAACATTTGCTGGAAAAAATTAAAAATTTTGATTTATTAATATGGGTTTGGGTTGATTAGGAAATTGTGAAATCAATAAATATGACTCAATGGAATCAATAAGTTAGACATTTGTAAACAAAAATTAATTGGTAACTTCACAATTAAGTATATAGAAGAGTGGAAGGCCAGCCACTCATTCGAAATAAGTAATGGACAAAAACTTGATAGAGAAGAGCGGTGGCCTCAAGTTAAATTATATGCTATCTAATACAAATCTACCCCTGAATGATTAAAACAAGTGAAGCTCCTTGACTTCCTCTTCCCTCTTTTTATACTGTCTTAATTCTCTAAAAGCCTTCAAATTTTAGGTTCAATCTTAATTTAATCCCAAACTTTTCTTTTGTCTCAAAAAACCCTCAATTTTAAACCCAATGCTATACTAGTCCCCAATTTTTTCGTCTAAAAAAATTTCTAGACTTTATGTCCAGGCCCACATGTGCTCCAAATTACTTAGCAAAGAACAATGAGGACGAGGTCAAGAGAGAGCAGTTTCCATCCTGACATGAGAGCAATTTCGGCATTTAGGGACCGGAATTCACGGCCAAAGAAGACAAGAAAATCTGGGCATAAAAAAAGCAAAGGATTCTCAGCATATAATCATTGCCAAAAGACAGCTCGAAAAGAAAAGGATGGAGCTTTTCTTCACAGCCAGGAAAGAGAAATAGAGAGAGAGGGGGGGCTATGGTCGGCAAAAGAGAGAAAACTTTAATAAAGAAAAAGCGAGAAGTGGTCGGCAAAAGAAAAGAAAGAAAAAGAAGAACAGAGAGCAAAAATGTGCGATCTCATCGAAAGTTTGTTTAATCTACTGTCAAAGCATCTATATTTCCTCCAAGTTCACTTTTCCTTTGCACTTTTAATTTTCAATAATTTAACTCCTCATGGCTAAATTTCTCCATCATTTCAATTTAAAACACAAAAAACGAATTCAAGTTCAGCACTGTTTTGAAGCTGAACAACTTTTGTTTAAGTTAAAACCAGAGTGAGAAAAATTACTTCATCTAAAAAAAAAAAAAAGGGCATGCAAAGGTGACCCCCGTTGGAGACTTTGCAAAAGTCACGATTGACAGTGACTGATTATTCTCACAGGCGAGGTCCTCTTGACGCGTACACGCAAAGTCCCTCTTTCTCTTTTCCTTTCTTTTTTTTTCTTCTTTCCCCTTCTTCCTCTTCTTTTCCCTTTCTTTTCCTTTCTCTCCTGGTTCGTGCTCTCTCTTTTCCCTTTATATCTCTTCTTTCTTTTTTTTTCCTTTTTTTAAAGCCCACTTTTTGACCAAGTCAAGAAGAAGGGCAAAATACTAGAGCAACCACTAAACTAAACCAAGAAAAACATTTGCCAGAAAAATTGTAAATTTTGATTTGTTAATTTGGCTTTGGGTTGATTGAGAAATTGTGAAATCAATAAATTTGATTAAATGATTAATTGATAACTTCACAATTAAGTAGAGAGAAGAGTGGTGAGCACAACCACTCATTCGAAATAAGAAATGGATAAAAACTTGATAAATAAGAGCAGTAGCCTCAAGTTAAGCGAGGACCGGTGGAAACCAGCCACTGGGCACGAAGGCAGAAAGAAAATTATATGCTATTTAATTACAAAACTGCCCTTGGATGATTAAAACAGGTGAAGCTCCTCAACTTTCACTTCCATCTTTTTATATAGTCCCAACGCTCCAAAAACCCTCAAATTTTAAGTCCAGTTATAATTCCACCCCAAATTTGTTATCTAAAAAAATCCTCAACTTTGGATCAAGTCCTAAATGTGCCCTAATTTTTTTCGTCTAAAAAAATCTCAAACTTTATGTCCAGTCTCAAATTTACCCTAAATATTTTTTATCTAAAAAAATCACTAACGAGTCTCAAATCTGCCCCTATAAACCTTATATTAAAAAACATTGTTAGTTGTTTGACGTGACATTTCTATGTTAGTAAAAAAAAATCAACATCAATAAAGTGATATGGAAAATTATATCCAAAACGAAATCGTGTTTAATCATAAAATTAGGAATCAATCCACTTAGATTAGTTCGCTTATTCAATTCACTAGCAAAAAAGGGCACACAAATATGTGCTTGATTTGGATTATCTAAGGAAATGAATTTGATTTGTTAAATGGTCAAAAACATTTAATCAATCTGATGAATATGTTTTTGACTAGTTTTGTCACAAAAATAATTTAAAATGATTAATTAGAACATTCACAAGACTATGATGAGCAAAGTTTACTTTCTTAGAAGGTTTGTGCATGTAGGCACCATATAAGCTTGTACACAGGAGCTTGTACTCTTCCAAATTATCATTATGTCCAAACACAGTAATAAATTCATCTTAAAAGAGACACGGGCTGTCACGCCCCGCACTCCTCGGTGCGCCACATCCCTCGCAGAGGTCGATTCGTGTGCGACGTCCCAGGACGCGTCGCTGACCCAACACCCAAACAGAGATATATAAAGACATGCGGAAGCAATTAAAACTACCCGTACATATATAAGCGTATAACCAAGGGTAACCACCAAAATCCACACTTGTACTAATACTGGAATTCATATACAATATTCAATTACAGCCCGGCTACCAAAAAAAAAAAAAAAAAAAGCGGTTCAAGGCCCTCTTGACAAAAAGGGGTAAGTGGCTCGGGGTTCAGTACTACAATTAACGGGGTCTTCTCCCAAAAATGTATCGGGACACTGTCCTCCTCAAGGTAGGGGATACGAAAATATCGGTTTACAACAACCGTGAGAATAAATCTCGTGAGTAATTCCCTAAACCTAAACTAGGCTAACATGCACCTCGACAAGTCTTGAACAACACAAAGTACACACATATTATTACTCGGGGCCCTCGGGCCTAAATCTAATTTCACTAGACCCTGCGGGTTGGGCGTCAAATCAACAAAAAGCAGCCACAGCGGCAAAATATAATCACAGCACATACGCGTGCATTTCTATGTCTAGCGCATGTTATGCATATGCTAGTGCTCGCACTCATGCTCATGCCTCATCAATGCATTATCGCACACTTGCACACTAGCACTCAGCCAATTCTCAATTACTCCTCCGACCCGCGTTAAGCGCATCGAGGTCCGACCAGCGTAAAGCGCGCCGGTCCACACGCCGAGATCGATCTCTAGCCAGCGCGTAAAAGCGCATCGGGCTCATGACACACTACCGGCGTAAAGCGCATCGGGTTGGTCATCTTCCGGTAAGCCGGGCATCGTCCGCGTAACACGCCTCGGGGCGGGTTCACTACCCAGCGTAACACGCATCGGGGTTTATTGTGATCACACTTTCACAAGCAACAATTTTTATCCCGAACCCAGCGTTAAGCGCGTCAGGGCAATTTTAGGTGATCACAATGCACATGTCTTTCGGGCACACTTATAATGCAAATGTCGTGCCAATGCTTGAGATGTGCACCCATGGCCATAAAGTTCACACTTGGGCATCCACATCAGCGAATCACGATGTAACATACTCAAGCGGTATCGGCGCATATTCAAATTCATAATATCACATGCCCAAATCGGACAATCAATTTAAACCAGCCATAGTATCAAAACAGCATATTACTCATGCAATTCACATAATAGGGTCAACAAGTACTCGCGCATTGAGAGACGCCGGGCTAATCCATTTCTAGTCCCGCTAGACCCGTGGCATAGCATCATCAAATTAACCTCAAACCAGGCTCAAATGGCCAATCAATTGCACAATTCAATCAATCTTGGTAATCGACGCTTAGTCCTCGAATAGATCGCGCCCGTGCCCAATTTTTAGTCTCGTCGTGGGCGACCATCCAACCATAATTTCTAGGCCAATAAATTATCGCCAAAAATACTCCAATATAATCTTCAAATATCATTTAAATTGACCACCACAAAAATCAAGTATGGTAGCGTAATATAATCCACAAAATTAAACCGGACATTCCGAACTCGGGTCAATTTAATCAATTTGACCAACCCACTTATCGCGCCTCTCGGGCCACTAATCCTCCATTAAATTAGCATATTAATCCACCAAATTGGCCCCAATCAAAACCCTAATCACCTTCACAAATTAACCCCCAAATTAACCCCTAAAATACCTAAACTTGTCAAAAGGTCGCCGAGCGGGGAATGGGGGTGCATGAGAGGCACAATTTCCCGAGAGAGAGAGAGAGAGAGAGAGAGAGAGAGAGAGAGAGAGAGAGATTTTTTTTTGAAAAATTTATAGAAAATAAAATATTAAACGCAAACCGGGAGTCCGATTTAAAAATCGAAAATTGCCCACTAAACCCGAGTGAACCTCGCAACTAAAAAGGGACAAAGGCCAAATTAATTTGACCAAAATTTTTACGAGGGGTCTACTAGTCCAAATTTGCACCCGGTCCGAAAACCCAAACTTTTTCATTATTCCTGACAATCTCGATACCGGCAACCTGAATACTGACACCGTCCAATTTATTGCGTCCTGAAACTCCCGAAAATCGACTGCCAAGTTCAGGGTCTAAATAACGACAAAAATTCGATCGAGTGCGATTCTAGCGAAATCTCTGGTTTAAAATAAATACGGGAGTGATCAGCTCCGGGCGAGACTTTTACTATAAGCGCAGCGACAAATCATGCATTTTATAAACCCCAAATTGGATCAAAATTCGGAATGTTACAATTCTTCCCCCCTTACAAAAATTTCGTCCTCGAAATTTACAATCCAACCAACTACTCAAACAAATGGGGGTATTGGTGTCGCATCACTTCCTCGCTTTCCCGGTGGCACCTTCCGTCCCGTGATGTTCCCAAATAACTTTGACCAGCGGGATCGTCTTGTTCCTCAACACTTGCTCCTTTACATCATCGATTCGCACGGTTTTCCACATATGAAACTCGTCGTCCCGTCTATTACTTCATAATTCAGCGCGTGGGTCGGATCCGGTTCGTACTTCCTCAACATCGACACGTGGAAGGCGTTATGAACTGTGACAAATTTGGTGGCAAAGCTAGGCGATAGGCCAACGTTCCAATCCTTTCCAAAATCTCAAAGCGGGCCTATGTATCTTGGACTTAGCTTTCCTTTCTTGCCAAACCGAGACAGTCCTCTCATTGGCGAGATCTTGAGAAACACATGATCGCCAACTTGAAACTCAATGGTCTCGCCCGATCCGCGTAACTTTTCGGCGACTACAGGCTGTTCTCAACCTTTCCCGGATAATTTTCACTTTGTTTCCACCATTTGTTGAACCAACTCTGGACCCGTTATACTTCTTTCTCCTACCTCATCCCAACACAACGGTGTGTACCGCAAGCCCCTGCCATATAATGCTTCAAATGGTGCCATTTCGATGCTCTCTTGGGCCCCATTATTGTAGGCAAATTCCACCAAATGCTGTTGTTCTTCCCACTTGCCACGAAAATCTAGTACACACGCTCTCGGCATATCTTCCAAAGTCTGAATAGTCCTCTGGGTTGGCCATCCGTCTACATGGATGATAGGGCGTCTTGAATTGTAACTTAGTTCCCATTGCGATTGCGAGACTTTTCGGAAAATTTGCGGTAAATCTGGGATCACGGTCCGAAGTGATTGATCACGGCACTCCATGAAGACGAACTATACGTAAATGCGTATAAGTCGCCAACCTTTCTAGCTCGAAGTCCTTTCGCCTTTGCCGGGGAAGTCTTGCCGACTTGGTCGGTCATCCACTATCACCCAAATAGAGTCGTGTCCCCTACGGCTCCTTGGCGGTCCGTTACAAAATCCATTGTGATGTGCTCCCACTTCCATTACGGGATTTCAGCGGCGGTAACATCCCACCAGGCTTACGGTCTTTGTGCCTTCACTGTTAGCGCGTCAAACACTTGGCCACATGCTTGGCCCGTCCACTTTCATTCCATTCCACCAATAGTCTTTGGCGAAGGTTACGGTACATCTTAGTCTTTTGCCGGGTGAATCTTTGTAGTGGCTCTATGAGCTTCCGACAAAATCTCTTCTTTGAGTTCCAAATCGTCGAGACACCCGCGGCCCGTCCTCGAAACCTAAGGATTCCATCTTGACACACACGAAAGTCTGGTTTCCTCTTAGAGTTGTCCATACTCGAATTTTACGAATCTCGAGGGTAAGTACACTGCAGCGCCTTAATCTTGGCTTGCACTTCGGCTCAATCCTTAATGTCGCCATCAATTTGGGAGGTGTCCTACCTCAAACTTAAATTCTGAGTCTCGCTCCTTCTAGTAAGGTCCACTCTTTAACGACCAAATCGCGATGCTCGATTTCTGCTCAAGGCATCCATTACCGGTTGGCCTTTTTCGGGGGTAATCTGGTATCTCCATGATCATAGTCTTTCAGCAATTCCATCCAGCGCCTCTGTCTCATATTCAATTCCTTCTGCGAAAATAGGTACTTGAGGCTCACGATGGTCCGTGTAGATCTGGAACCTTTCTCCACATAAGTAATGCCTCCAAATTTTAAGTGCGAAAATAATCATTGCTAGTTCAAGTCGTGGGTCGGGTAGTTCATCTCATGAGGTCTTAGCGCGCGATGCATAAGCAACTACTCTTCCATGTTGCATTGTACGCATCCCAATCCTCTAAGCGAAGCATCGCTATAAATCTCATACCGCCCGGTCTGAAAGAATCGTCGATCTTGGTGCGGTTGTCAATCTTTGCTTGGTTCACGAAAACTCTCTTCGCACTTTTCGGTCCATTCAAACTTGGTTTCCTTCTTAAGCAACCGTCAATGGAGTGGCTATCGCTGAGAATCGTTCCACAAATCTCCTATAATAACTTTGCCCGGTCCTAGAAAGCTTGAACCTCGATGGTTTGTCGTCGGTCTCGGCGATCCATCTTTGCTTCAATCTTTGCGGGTCCACGGAGATTCCTTCTCCGGATATTATATGTCAAGAAATGCTACTCGGTTCAGCCAAAACTTCGCACTTGCTAAACTTAGCATACGATCGTGCTTCATAACGTCTGTAGAACCTTTTCCAAGTGTACCCGTGTTCCTCGGAACTCTTGAATACACTAAAATATCATCAATAAACACGATCACGAACCGATCTAAGAACTCCTTGAATACCGGTTCATTAAATCCATGAAAGCGGCGGGGGCATTAGTCGGTCAAATGGCATCATAGTAAACTCATAGTGTCCATATCTAGTCACGAATCTTTGTCTTTGGAATATCCTCCTTTGGATCTTAGCGGTGATACCACATCCTCGGGTCAATTTTAGAAAATACCGGGGCTCCTTGCAGGTGATCAAGCGGTCGTCAATCCTTGGAAGGGGATACTTATTCTTGACCGTCACTTGATTCGGTGGCGGTGAGTCGATACACAACCTTAGCGACCCATCCTTCTTTTCGGCCGAATAATACGGCGCTCCCCATGGAGGCGCTTTTCGGTCGGATAAAACCTTTGTCGATGGTTCTGCATACGGACCTTTAATTCCTTCAACTCGACAATGACATTACGTAGGGGCGGCTTGAGATTGGCTCGGTTCGAGGGGCCAACTCGATAATGAACTCTACTTCCCTTTCGGTGGCAATCCGGCAATTCACGAGGAAAGACATCGGGAAAGTTGCACACCCTTTGGTATATTCTCAAGCGGCACTTCACTGGCGGCGGATCGACCACCTTTGGCTAAATAGCCTTGGCGGCCCTCATCCAACAACTTAGTTGCTTCCAAGACGAAACCCAAGGGATCGAGGTTCCTCCTCGACTCCCTACAAACTCAAATCTAGGGCGCCCGGTAAAACTAAAATTTGGATCGCCACGGTACTCTGAGTCCATCACGGCATTACAGCAACTAGCGATCCATGCCCACAATCAAATCAAAATCATACATCGGCAACACCGCTAGGTCTATCATGCTTTCTACACCACCAATCACTATCTCACAATTCGGGCATCCTAGAGATATGCATATCTTATCCTTCAATGGTGTAGTCACACACAATTGCACTTCTAACATATAACAGGCTTTAATCGGTCAATTCAACAAAGCGGCCGAGATATAAGCGAATGCGATGCTCCGGATCAAATAATGCATATGCTATATGGTGCACGGAGAAACCATACTGTGACCACCCTGGCGCATTTTCCACTTTCCCTTGGCGCCATTGCATACACCGTCCTTGTGCGTGATCATTCATAATATGGCCGTGAGGGCACTCAGTGGTTCCCATTTAAAGGCTGTTTGTTGTATCGGGGCTCCCATGGGGCGTTGTTGGGGACAATTCTAATTTGGTGGTCAAACCCCGCATTTAAACAAGCCCCAAATCTGTTTTCTTTGATGGTTCGGCTTTCGATGTTCCTCTAATCGGTGGGACAAATCGCTTTGTTTCCGCCATCGGTTTCTTCCCAAGGCGGTTGTCCCTGGCAAGGCGGAACCCCGCGATCGAGGCGGTTTGCCCTGTCGATCGATCGCTCTATGCTTTGTGCCCGTTCATACATCTCATTTGTAGTCCTTGATGTTCAGCGATATCATTTAAACTCCTCGGGTCGGTTTCGATCCATCCGGAATCTCAGCGCCTTGTCGCCGGTGCTCCACCATTCTTAAGCGCGAACCTTGGCGGTCTTGTGAATTACGCCTCATCTTGATCCCATCGCCGATCCTTGGCGAGTCTCATAAATTCCGCCAATTTCCTCTCTCTAGCACTCTCGGAGAAGAACTTCCCCAAAAGCTCTCGGAAAATATGGCCCGCGTCGGCGGTTCCCTCGGGAAACACCCTTCCCTTAGTGGCCTTCCACCAATCATTGGCATTGTCCTGCGGTTGGTACCCGGCCAATGTTACCTTTTCAACCTCGGTGCATCCTAGCACTTCAAAGGCCTTCTCGGTTCCTCAACCCAGCGAAGTGCGGTCTCGAGATCACCCTTGCCATTGAACCTCGGCGGCTTGGTTTCAAAAGCTGCTCTACCAATTTAGACATTGGCAGCCACATTTTTGGGGCGGGGCGGGATTCTCCACATTTCCACGATTTCCACCATTTCCATTGTTTCCATTGTTCCCGTTATTCCCGTTTGCCCCATTGGCGTGACCATGGCGGCCTCAGCGCCGGCGCGGCGATAGTGGCATCTCTCTCTGAGCCAATCTACCTCCCGAATTCCGGCTTCCTCGAGGGGCTCTTAGGATTCCATCAACCCCTCGGATCCTCCGCAATCCTTACTTGCGGTTCTCACCGGCAGTCGGCTCGGGACCTCGACCTCGACCTCTACCTCTTCTCGGCCTCGACCTCTACCTCGTCTGGGTTACTCGTCTCTCCAACTTGCATGTCCATTCTCTGCTATAATTTCCACATCGGGATCGGAGACCTAACCCAAGCTAAACCCGGTCTAAGGTCCTGGCGGGGAATTTGCGTTCTGACAATCAATCACTCGGCATGCGATTGAGCATAAATAGCCACGGGACTTCAATCACGAACACGTGTACTAACCTCGAGTCCCGGCCTTTTTGCACTTCACGGGTCAATAACGCAACCAATCAATCAAGACACGACGGTCGGGAGGTACACTTAGCACCACGAGGTCCACCTATTGGCTACCCAAGGTCATCGCTCCTTATCACTCCGGGGCTTCGACCCTAATTGGATCGGTGACCTTGCTCGATACCAAATCAAGCGGGGATGTCACGCCCGCACTCCTCGGTGCGCCACATCCCTCGCGGTCGATTCGTGTGCGGCGTCCGGGGCGCGTCGCCGACCCAACACCCAACACGAGAGATATACGGCACATGCGGAAGCAATTAAAACTACCGTACATATATAAGCGTATAACCAAGGGTAACCACCAAAATCCACACTTGTACTAATCTTTGGAATTCATATACAATATTCAATTCAACCCGGCTACCAAAAAAAAAAAAAAAAGCGGTTCAAGGCCCCTCTTGACAAAAAGGGGTAAGTGGCTCGGGGTTCAAGTACTACAATTAACGGGGTCTTCTCCCAAAAATGTATCGGGACACTGTCCTCCTCAAGGCCGGGGATACGAAAATATCGGTTTACAACAACCGTGAGAATAAATCTCGTGAGTAATTCCCTAAACCTAAACTAGGCTAACATGCACCTCGACAAGTCTTGAACAACACAAAGTACACACATAAGCGACTCGGGGCCCTCGGGCCTAAATCTAATTTCACTAGACCCTGCGGGTTAGGCGTCAAATCAACAAAAAGCGACCCGCGGCAAAATATAATCACAGCACATACCGTGCATTTCTATGTCTAGCGCATGTTATGCATATGCTAGTGCTCGCACTCATGCTCATGCCTCATCAATGCATTATCGCACACTTGCACACTAGCACTCGGCCGATTCTCAATTACTCCTCCGACCGCGTTAAGCGCATCGGGTCCGACCAGCGTAAAGCGCATCGGTCCACGCCGAGATCGATCTCTGGCCGTAAGCTCATCCGGGCCATGACCTGACCCGCGTAAAGCGCATCGGGCGGACATCTTCCGGTAATCCGGGCATCGTCCGCGTAACGCGCCTCGGGGCGGGTTCACTACCCAGCGTAACACGCGCATCGGGGTTTATTGTGATCACACTTTCACAAACCTCAATTTTATCCCGAACCCAGCGTAACGCGTCGGGGCATTTTAGGTGATCACAATGCACATGTCATTCAAGCATACTTGTGAATGCACATGCCGTGCCAATGTTAGATGATGCACATCCATGGCCATGAAATTCACACTTGGGCAATTCACAATATTCAATTTCATAAATTAACATGCCCATATTCAAACAATCAAGTTCAAATCAGCCATTTAGCATCAAATCAAAGCACACTATCCATGCACAATTTTACTTAATAGGGTCAACAAGCATTCGTGCATTCGAGGCTCACCAAGTTAATCCATTTCTAGTCCCGCTAGACCCGTGACATGGCATCATCAAATTAATCACTAATAGGCTCAATTAGCCAATCAATTGCACAATTCAATCAATCTTGGTAATCCTTGCGCTTAGTCCTCAAATTGATCGCGCCGTGCCCAAATTTAGTCCCATGGTGGCGACCATCCAACCATAATTTCTAGGCCAATAAATTATCGCCAAAAATACTCCAATATAATCTTCAAATATCATTTAAATTGACCACCACAAAAATCAAGTATGGCGTAATATAATCCACAAAATTAAACCCGGACATTCCGAACTCGGGTCAATTTAATCAATTTGACCAACCCACTTATCGCGCCTCTCGGGCCACTAATCCTCCATTAAATTAGCATACTAATCCACCAAATTGGCCCCAATCCAAACCCTAATCACCTTCACAAATTAACCCCCAAATTAACCCCTAAAATACCCTAAACTTGTCAAAAATATGCAAATAAGAGGGGGGGGAGCCCAGTGGACCCGAGGCTGGGCGACCCAGGGACCCACCGGTGGGCGGCGAGCCAGCCTGGCAGCAACCCGAGCAGGCCAAACCCTCGCCATGACAGCCAGCCCGTGACTTCTTTATGTGATATGAGAGAGGAGGAAGCGGTAGATGGCGATGACGGGCGGCAACGGCTGAAGCCGGGGCGGGCGGCGATTGGCGGCGCGCGACGTATGGACGAGCCGATCATGGGCAAATCAAGAAGAAGAAGAAATGAACGGCGAAGAAGAGAAAGCAAGGAGAGAGGAGAGAGAAGAGAAAAAGGGGGGGGGTCTGGTCCGCATGCGCTGGAAGGGGACGCGGACGCCATGGTAATGGGGAACGCACTTGCAGGGGGAAGGGAGAGAGAGAGAGAGAGAGAGAGAGAAAGAGGCCGAGAGTGGGTCCGCTAGGAATGGACGCCACACAATTTCCGAGAGAGAGAGAGAGAGAGAGAGAGAAGAGAGAGAGAGAGAGAGATTTTTTTTTGAAAAATTTATAGAAAATAAAATATTAAGCATAAACCGAGTCCGATTTAAAAATCGAAAATTGCCCACTAAACCCGAGTGAACCTCGCAACTAAAAGGGACAAAGGCCAAATTAATTTGACCAAAATTTTTACGAGGGGTCTACTAGTCCAAATTTGCACCCGGTCCGAAAACCCAAACTTTTCATTATTCGACAATCTCGATCTGCAAGAACGAATCTTGACACCGTCAATTTATTGCGTCACGAAACTCCCGAAAATCGATCGCCAAGTTCGGGGTCTAAATAACGACAAAAATTCGATCGAGTGCGATTCTAGCGAAATCTCCGGTTTAAAATAAATACAAGGGAGTGATCAGCTCCGGGCGAGATTTTTACTATAAGCGACCGACAAATCATGCATTTTATAAACCCCAAATTGGGAACGAATTCAAAATTATTGATTTCAAAATATATATAAACTCAACATATTTGAAATTAGGTACTTTATTTTAAAATAATAGTAATCCGAAAGATGAGGCAATTATTGGTACTATGTAGGTAAGAAAATAGCTTTGTGAACTTTGTGGAATTAGAATTCTTAAGTTTCTCTTGTTGAAAAAGCTTTATTTAAGTTCTAAACATGATTTATTTATACAAATATAAAGCTGAAAACTTGAGAATTTCTTGTGCTCTCTTGAAATATTCACTATACTCTTACCTAATATTATGATCTTAATGAGTAAGATGAGGTAAAGCTGTTATTTAATGCGACAAAGATACCTAAATGCGTCTTTTCTCGTTCCTTAATGTTCTAGGACGAAAGGAAAAAGGTTCTGATGGTGGGCCTGCATTCGTGCCAAAAGTATTATTTGTCACCAAAAAAATAAGATTTAGGTAGTGGGCCCCATCTATTTTCTCATCTTCCCATAGCTTTTGAGCTGGCGAAGGAAGCTCAAGTTCAATTAAAATGGAAGAATACTTCAAAAATATGCTGTGGGACTTTCGTACTTTGGATTAGTAAAGAAAAGCCTTATGAAGTATAATCAAAGCTAAAGCTTTTGGAAAACAAATTTCATCTTTCATTGATCTTCATTCAAGATAGCCGATACTTTCCAAGAGACTTTAGTATTGTGATTTCAGGAATAAGTTCAACAAATTAATTTAGAATTTTTGTCCGAAGGCTATATATATATAATAGTAGATTTTAGGAGAAGCGACTGTTGATAGTGCAATATTTCAGTAGTGAAATGAAGTTTATTCGCTTGATACGATAATGTTCAACAGGCTCAAAGCGAGGGGGTAAATTCCTAAGTGGGACCAAGAGCTTAAATATATTCAACAAAAACACTTTTTTTTTCGAATGGAAAATAAATTAAAAAAAAAGAGAAATAAGAAAGTTCAATGGTGCAACCACTGTGGTGACGCTTTTGTATGTATTTCTGTTTTGATAAATTATGACCACTTGTCCACGAATACCAAATATAGCAATTGTCTTTTTCATTACTTCTGCATCGAAACTTGCTCACATGTTTTGTTCTTCTTCCTGGGCAGGATTGCTTTGGATTCTCTTGTTCATTGAAACTTCCACCACATGAAGGCAACGACCATAAACACATGGTCAGTGGTCCCGGCCGATAAATTACTAAATTATATCTAGCTTGGCAAGTTTCAATTATTGGTGCGTGCCAACTGATTGAATTAGATAAGTCAAACCAATAAAGAAAATTAGAAATATATATACATAAAATAAGGGTTAATACTACTAAAACTCTTAAATTGATATACATGTGATAAATTTACTCAAAATTAATTTTAATCTCAAATTTGTACTCCTATGATAAATTTACCCAACATTAATTTCTGTTAAATTTCACTGTCAAATTGCTGAGTTAAATGACATATGGCAGTTGATGGAGGTACCAATTTGGGATTTTACTCTCCGTTTGTCATAGATATACTAGTTTGTGAATTTTCTTTATATTAATCCAATTTAACGGAGGATAAATTTATCATAAATGGTCAAAAAATTAGTTTGGGATAAATTTATCACATGTATACTAATTTAAGATTTTTTGTGGTATTAACCTATATAATAAAGCAAAAGCAAAAGCAAATAGGCACTTTGATTTATTTATAAGATTTGAAGGATAAATTAAGGCACAAGCACAGCAAAAAAGAAATTCTCCTCACCGTGCTCGGGTACAAAAAATATACAAATTATATATATAGCATGTTGACTTTTTTTCTTATGATTCTCGACACGCGCTAATAGCGTAATTTTTTTGCAACAAGTGATTGTTAATGATTCGACATTTCGAAGGCGGGACGAGTGGTGGGCGATAATTTAGGAGCCTTTGCGGGATTTGAGGGGATGAAGGTCTTTATGCCACGTGGGTCCCATCACGACCCGACCCTCTCTCTCGTCACAAGTGATCCACCGGCGGTCACATCACAGAGACGGACGACGGTGTGGAGGCTCCTGATGCTGACACGTGTCATTGTACAGCAGCACAGCTGGCACCGTTGTCCAGTTGGCGCGCTCAAGAGGTCTCACGCGCCATCTTGTGACCTGGACCGTGGCTTAGGGTGGGCTTATAGTGAATAGATCTGAATTAATTTATTAATCGAGCATAATTTAGAAAAGCAGGTATTTATTCGCATTTTTTTTTTCTTTTTGGCCCGAGTAGGTGTACCATAAATTCACATTGAAGCCTCCCCAAAAAGGGGCACTCATTCTATATTCCAATTAAATAAATCATTATTAGATGAGATTAATCATTAAAAAATATTTTCCTGTTTTTGCACCCTTTGCTATAAAGAAAAGAGACTAATTTTAAGATCCTCAATAAATTAGTTGAGTTGGTCATAACTAGTATGCATCTTTGATAGAATAGGAAAATGGAGGATTGTATGAGATATTTGATTATTCGACGATCATTTTAATTACCGTGAATTACGATTTTATGCATTTGCAATTACAGATTGAGATGATATATTAATGACAACACGACTTTTTCTTGAGTATTTCGGTGAAGATTCGAAATTGGAATATTTTCAGTAGTTTTGCTTGATTGAAAATAGTTGAGGCCCGAAAACTTATTCTAATAAGCATAGAGTATAAGCATTTTCTATTTTTATAGTATTATTGTAAATAATTGTAGTGTGAATATACGATGATGTTCCCGAATTAGTAATTATTGCAAAGCCGGATTTCTAAGAACGAGGGCATGTAATCATATTATATCATATATGTTATTATGATTTTCCAATTTTTTTCCGCAAATTATTGACAAAAATTTTCGTTTGGGGAGTAAATATTTGAAATTAGTTTTAAATAATGCATAATTGGGTTTCGATCGTTCACATTGGTGGTAGCAAGTAGTAGCCAATTGCTTATTTTTTCTTTTTCTATAATTTGTTGAGAAATAGTCTGACCAAAAATTAAAATTTGTGAGAAATGGCAATTTTTGGTAATCAATAAGTTTTTTTCCCCACAAAATTGTTGATTAATAACGAATCGGGATTTATGTGCGGTTTGACTTGCAAAAGGACACGGTGCACCAACCTAGGGTGGGGTCCTTTTCTAATAGGGACAAGGAGCATGACGCCATGGGTCCCACCCCATTGAATTAAAACCTTCCTTTATGGGACGCTATTTTGCGAATATTGTACACGTGATATATTAGGGAAAAGAATTCATCAGAGAAAAAGTACACGTGCAATAGGGAGACTAGGTCCACTCGATGTAGTTTTATTTAGGGGTGAGCAAATTTCGGTCCGGTCCAGTTCCAAGGTGGAACCGAGAACCGGACCGAGAGAACCGATTCCCAATTTTGGGAACCACGGACTGGATTGGTTGGTTCTAGGACCGGAAACCGAATCAGACCGTCGGTCCGGTCCGATCCAATGGAACTGGTTACTTAGAGTTTAGGATTTTTTTTTAGTCAAACACTTAAGGTTTGATTCACATTTTACTAATTTTTGTCAATAAATTTATGTCAATGAAATTCACTTAGGGTTTAATTCACATTTTACTGTTTTTTATCAATGAATTTATGATAATGAAGTTCACTTAGAGTTTAGTTCACATTTTATTAATTTTTTTTAAAGAAAAAAATAACAAAAATATATATTAAATAGTCGGTCCGGTCCGGTTCCCCCTTGGAACTGGGAACCGGACCGCCCGGAATCGGTTCCGCTTTTAGGAATTGGGAATCGAACCGATAGTTCCGAGAACCGGACCAAACTCGTCGGTCCAGTCCGGTCCCGATTTGGGCGGTCCAAGTTGCTCATCCCTAGTTTTATTGAGTTATAATCCGATGGTGTTGTAGCCGTAAGTCAAGTAATTGATGACATTTTTCTTGTACCAAGATACGAGAGTTGTCGTAATTTCGATGACTAAGCCCAAACAAAGAAGGAAAATCATAGCGATTTTGTGATTATAAAAGTATTTTTTAATATAGATTGAATTTGAAGTGTAACTTTGACATCACGGGGAGCGACAAATCGAGGCCCTGTGCATCAGTCCCTCACGAACTTGCAGGTGATTTCGAGGAGGGTGGCTCGTCGGTAGCCAAGAATGACCGTGGGCATGGGTTTTAGGGTTCTGCAGGCATGTGAGGGAAGAAGCGACAACAAGGGGGAAGAAGATCGGGAATTCGGAGCGAGGAAGATAAGAAACGTGCAAAGGTTAAGGAAGGACAAAAATATGGAGCATTGATGTTTTTCAAAGTGGTCTCCACCTTAAAAGATGTGTAGCAGGGGCCATGGACATATCTACCCTCTGATCGATTCGTATTCAACATTGGCTGCTTTTTGGTTAGTCCAAGAGATAATAAAATTTATCAGGGGTTGATGATGTACCGTCATGTTTCTTGTCCGGATGCATTGCAAGTTTGCTGTCCATGTCCTTATTATATATATTTAGAGAATCATCTCACCAGATCTGCCCACTGTACTCATTTACTAGCATGGTAGTGGGCCCCGTCTACTCTCAATTCTTCCCCGAGCTTTTGAGCTGGTGATGGAAGCTCAATTTCAATTGAAACGGAAAAATACATCAAAAATCTGCGATGGGGCTCCTAGGCTCCGAATTAATAAACAAAAGCCTTACGGAGTATGGTCAAAGCTAAAGCTTTTTGGAAAACAGATCTCATCTTTCATCGGTTTCCGTTCAAATACAGGATAAGTGATTATTGATAATACAACATTTCAGTATTGAAATGAAGTTTACTGATTTGATACGACAATATTTGATAAAGCGAGCGGGAGTAAATTTCTAAGTGGCATCAAGAGCTTAAATATACTCAACAGAAATAAATAACTTTTCTAATGAAATATAAATTTAAAAAGGAAGAGGAAAGTTCAACTGTGCATGCGGTGGACTAAAGCAATTGTCTTTTCATTTTGGTTTTATTTTCTTTTTTAGCGCTTTCGCATCGAAACTTGCTCACATGTTTTCTTCTTCTTCTTCCCAAGCAAAATCGCCTTGGATTCTCCTTGGGCATTGAAACTTCCACCACATGAAGCCAATGACCATAAACGTGTGGTTAGTGGTCCTGGTCAATGAATTACTAATTTATGTCTAGCTTGGTAAGTTTGAATTATTGGTGCATGCCAACTTGTTCGGTTAGATAAATTAAACCAATTAAGAATATAATAAAGCAAAAGCAAAAGCAAAAATGCATTTTGATTTGTTTATTTGAAGAATAAATTAAGGCAGAACCAAAGCAAAAAGAAATTCTTCTCATAGTGTTTGGGTACAAAATGAATATATATAAATATATATATACCAAATTGATTGGTGGTAACTCTATTTTAAAGAAAATTCAAAATTATTGTCGTAACTTTTAAAACTTTTGTCCCACTATGTAATCGCTCTTTAAGTGGAATAGGCTCCGATCCCCGGAGTGAAGACGAGACGCTATGATCAGCGCTGGTGTCACCATATATCCATCTCTCGCGAGGTCGGCGGTGATTTTGAGGAGAGCAGCTCGTCGGCCGTCGAGAATGACCATGGGCATGGGGTTCGGGTTCAGCGGGCAGGTGGGGGAAGCAGTGACAACAGGCGGATGATCAAGGATTTGCAGCGAGGAAGAAACGTGCAACGGTCAAGGAAGGAACTAGAAAGAGTTGTCGTGGAGTTAAAAGGTCTACCTAGAAAAGAAATTAAATAAGAGGAAGGACAAAAATATTGGCCATTGATGTGTTGAAAGTGTTCTCCACCTTAAAAGACGTGTACTAAAAAATTACAGTGGTCGATGCAGCAGCAAGTGCTTTTACTGACTCTTCTGCAACCCTTGAATAAATAACAATGATCGATAATGCATCAGCATGTGCTTATTGATTCTTACCCGAAACTAGTACCTTTCTCGGAGCGGACATAAAATTATAATCTAATGTTTCTTGTCCGGATGCATCGCAAGTTGCTGTTCATGTCCTGTTATATAAATTTAGAGAATTATCCCACCATATCTGCCCGTTGTATGCATTTACTAGCAAAAATAAAGGTAAATGCGTATAAAAAAATTACATTCTAAAAGAACAGAATATAGACAAGACTTATGATATGTTATCAAAATTATTTTAATTAGCAAAAGAATTAGAAGTGCCCGTCACCGAAAATTGCTTTGATCTGTTCTCCATTGTAGACAATATTTACTATGGGTCTAATTTGATACTATTGACTGCTCTTTGGTTTGTTCAAAAAATGAAGGGAGAAGTGCATTAGAAGTCTTAAAAGTGCAATTTAAGGAGCATCGCAAGGCCTGCAAGCAAGGAGTTGGGATATCAAGCTGCTAGGGTTTTCTTGTTAACTTTCTTTGGATTTATAATATTTCCTACTCCTGAGAAATCTATGGATCCCCTATTTACTCACATATTCAATCAGTTGACTATGTGATGTCAGAATAAAGCTTCTTTCTATTGTAAAATGAAGTAATTAATGCGTTGGATTTTTAACATTTCACTCAATTCTTGATACCAATCTTTTGACTAATTCAATGTCTGAAGAGCATTGCTTTATTGCGTGAAAAAATAAAAATAAATACATTAAATGGTATATCAAATGAATTGTTGGATGAGACTAATATTCTTAGGTATAGTTTGAGTGGTGAGTAAATCCCATCCGACATTTTTATTAACATAGCTACCCCTCCTTATTTAAGAGGAACCGCACGCATTTATGTTTAAGTATTATATAAAGTTATATTTAATCCAAATGAACTCAGACTGCACCTATCAACTCCATTCGATGATGTAAATATTTGAATTAACACATATTACAAATTATAGGTATTTAAGGAAAATTGCAAAACTAAACCAAGCGGAAATATTGGCCGCAAAAAATTGAAAATTTTGATTTATTAATTTGGCTTTGGGTTGATTAAGAAATTGTGAAATCAATAAATTTGAATAAATGATTAAATTGTAACTTGACAATTAAGTAGAGAGAAGAGTGATGGGTTCAGCTATTCATTCAAAATAAGAAATGGACAAAAACTAGGTAGAAAAGACCGGTGGCCTCAAGTTAAGCAAGGACTAGTGGGACCCGGCCACCGAGAAAGGGGGAAGAAAGAAAATTATATGCTATCTAATTACAAATCTGCCCCTAGATGATTAAAACGGGTGACTCTTCTCGACTTTTTCTCTTCCCTCTTTTTATATAGTCCCGATTTCCTAAAAATCCTGAAATTTTAGGTTAAGCCTTAATTTTATTCTGAACTTAATTTTTGTCTAAAAAACCCCTCACTTTAAGTCTTAGACCTAATGCTAAATCCATTCCCAATTTTTATGTCTAAAAATCATTTTCAAATTTTATGTCCAATTTCAAATATGTCTCGAATAATGATGAGAACTTTGAGAATGAGGTCAAGAAAGAGCGGTGTCCATCTTGACCAGGGGCAATCTCGGCATTCAGAGGCCAGAATTCACGGCCAAAGAAGACAAGAAACTCTGGGCAAAGAAAAAAGCAGAGGATTCTCGGCCAAGTGGGGTGGGGATTTTTCAGCATCTAATCATTGCCAAAGAGAGCTCGAAAAAACAAAAGGACGAAGCTTTTCTTCACGGCTCAGAAAGAGAAATACAGAGCGAGGGTCATGGTCGGCAAAAGAGAGAAAACTTTAATGTAAAAAAAAAAACTGAGAACTGGTCCCGTCCCGCCAAAGAAAAGAAAGAAAAAGAAGAACAGGGGAGGGCAGACTCTCGCGGAGAAGGTGAAAAGAAAAAATGAAGACAGAAAGAGAGTCCTCCAAGTTCTCCTTTCCTTTTCACTTTAATTTCCAAGAATTTTACCGCTCACGGATAAATTTCTCCATCATTTCATTTCAAAGCCAAAACCGAAATCAAGTTCACCATTGTTTTGAAGTTGAACAACTTTTGTTCGAATTAGAACCAAAGAGAGAAAAAACCATTGTGTCTTTAAAGTGTAAACGTGACCAACGTTGGAGACTTTGCAAAAGTCACGATTGACAATGACGGAGGATTCTCACTGGCCACCCTCTTAAGAGGAAACTCACTTTCCAACAAAATGACTCTCCCACGTTAACAAATTGCTAACCAAGGAAGATTTGGATCCAGTCCTAAATATGTCCTGAACATTTTTTTTATCTAAACAAATCACTAATCAATCTCAAATCTACCTCCATAAATTCTATGTTAAAAAACATTGTTAGTTGATTGATGTGACTATTCTATGTCAGTAAAAAAATTTATTTCAACAAAGTGACGTGGAAAATTATATGCAAAACAAAATCGTGTTTGTTTAGAAAATTAGGAATCGATCCACCTAGATTAGTTCGCTTATTCAATTCACTAGAAAAAAATGGCACACAAATATGTGCTTGATTTGGATTATCTAAGGAAATGAATTTAATCAATCTAACAAATATGCTTTTGACCGGTTTTGTCACTAAAATAATTTATAAGGATTAAAATCGAACATTCACAAGAATATAATGATCAAAAGTTTACTTTCTTATCTTATAAGGTTTGTGCATGTAGGCACCACATAAGCCTGTACACGGGAGCTTGTACGCTTCCATATTATAATTTTGTCCAAACACAGTAATAAATTTATCTTAAAACATGCTGGGGCATGATCATTTCATAATATTAAAAAAAAGTAAACTCAAAATTACTGATTTCAAAAAATATATAGAAACTCAACATATTTGAAATTAAGTACTTTATTTTTCAAAGGATTAATACCACCAAAAACTCCAAATTAATATGCGTGTGACAATTTTATCATGTTTTGAAAAAGTGACCACAAAAAATCTCAAATTGGTACATCTATAACAATTTTACCCAACCGACCACTTTTGATCGGCCGGCGATGACGTGAACTTCGCCGACTGACGTAGTAATATTTTTAATATTTTATTATTATTTATTCTTTTTTAAATTTTTTTTTGAATTTTTTTTCTCTCTTTCTTTTTTCCTCCTATCTTCTTCGCGATCGACCCAGGGAAAGCGGCTGACCCTACTTCGTCGCCGTCCGGACATCGGCGAGGTTGGCCGGCGGCCTCACCATTACCGACCTCGCTTACACGGCGGCGGTCGGCGACCACCATGGCGCCCGCTTCGCCTCGCCGTCGCCACCGGATACGGCGAGTTCAATTACGCCCCTCGTCGATGTGGGTCATCGCCAAACCCCTCGTGATGGACCCGTCTTCGTGAAAAGATGAGCGGCAACCCCATTAGGCGACTTATTGATGGAACCGTCTTCTTCATCTTTCGGGTTCTTGGCGGGTGTTGATTTCGTTAGATCATGACCTTGTAGTTGTTGCGGCATGGGTTCTTGCGATGGCGATCGGCGCCACCGGATCTCTTTAATGCGGCTCCTCCATTGACGAGGCCTCCGAGCTCTTTGCCATCTCGCCTCCTCCTCCTCCTGTCGGGACGCCTCCGGCGCCGCCCGAACCGCTCTCCCGTGAGAGTTGGTTGCCAATCGACGGTGAGATGGGAAAAAAAAAAAGAAAGAGCGAAAAAAAAGTCAAAAAATTTCAAAAAAATTAAAAAAATTAAAATATTACCACGTCAGTCGGCCGGCGTCCACGTCATCGCCGGCAAGCCAAAAGTGGCCGATGGGGTAAAATTATCACATGTGTACCAGTTTGAGATTTTTTGTAGTTACTTTTTTAAAACATGGTAAAATTATCGTACGCATACCAGTTTGAGCTTTTTGGTTATATTAACGCTTTTTTAAATTATGGTAATCCGAAAGATGAGGTGATTATTGGTACTAAGTAAGTGAGGAAATAGCTTGATGAACTTTGTGGAATTAAAATTCTTAAGTTTTCTGTGGTTGAAAAAGCTTTATTTAAGTTATAAACATTTGAAATTTACACTAATATAAAACTGAAAACTTGAGAATTTTTTGTGTTCTTTTGAAATATTCATTATACTCTTACCTAATGTTCTGATCTTAATGAGTTAGATGAGGTAAAACTATTATCCAATGCGATAAAGATATCTATGCGCGTCTTTTCTAGTTCATTAATTTTCTAGGACGAAAGGAAAAAGGTTACGATGGGCCTGCATTCGTGCCAAAAGTATTATTTTTCACTGAAAAAATAAGATTTAGGTAGTGGGCCCCATCTATTTTCTCTTCTTTCGAGAGCTTTCTTTTGGGCAGGAAGCTCAATATCAATTAAAAAGGAAGAATGCTTAAAAAATATGCAGCGCGGCTTTTGGACTTTGGATTAGAAAACAAAAGCCTTATTGAAAATAATTGACGCTAAAACAATTGGAAAATAAATTTCATCTTTCATTGGTCTCCATTCAAGATATTTGATTATTTCTCAAGAGACTTCAGTATGATTTCAGAAATATGCTCAACTGATTAATTTAAAGCTTTTGTCCGAATACTTTAGGATAAGCGATCATTGATAATACAACAGTTTAATAATGAAATAAAATTTATCAGTTTGATACGACAAAACAAATCAAGATATTGCCATGACCACTTGTTTACGACACCATAATTGCAATTGTCTTTTATTTTTGGTTTTATTTTTTTCATTGCTTTGCATCGAAACTTGCTCACATGTTTTCTTCTTCCTGGGTAGGATCGCCTCGCATTCTCCCGTGCGTTGAAACTTCCACCACATGAAGGCAACGGCTATAAATGCATGGTCAGTGGTCCTGGTCAAAGAATTATTAATTTATATCAAGCTTGACATGTTTGAATTATTGGTGCATTCCTACTGATTGGATCAGATACATCAAATAAATATATAATAAGGAAAAAATCCAAAAATAAATAAATGTATAACTTTTTTCAAGCAAAAAAAGCTTTCTTTTTTGTGACACATTTCCCCGATAAAGCAAGGGTATTTTAGTCTTTTCCCATTTTCTTTTCTTTTTCTTTTTTTTTTTTTATGGGCTCGCCTCCGGGCCGGGCGAGGCTCGCCGGAAATATGGGAGACCTCACCGGCAAGAAGGGCAGCCCCACTAGGAAAAAGAAAAAAATAGAAAAAATAGAAAAAGGGAAAAGACTAAAATAGGCAGAATCAGGGGCCAAAAGTTTTTTTTGGTGTTCTCATTGTAAAGTTTGGGTTTTTGGGTGGTTTTTTCCCTATATAATAAAGCAAAAGCAAAAGCGAAAAGGCATTTTGATTTTTTTATAATATTTAAAGGATAAATTAAGGCAGAATCAGAGCCAAAAAGAAATCTTCTCATTGTGCTCGGGTACAAAATAAATAAATATATATAAAATGTTGAAATTTTTTTATGGTTCTCGACACGCGTAAAAACATAATTTTTTAGAATAAGTAATTATTAATAATACAACATTTTAATATAGAAATGAAGTTTCTTGGTTGCACAGTACAATATTTAAAAGACTCAAAGAGAGAATATTAAATTTTTAAGTGGGATTTAGAGCTTAAATATATTCAATAAAAACACCCTCGAAAAAGGACAGTTCCATGGTGCAATCAGTGGACTAAGCGTGCCCCTCTTTCCTGTCGCGACGCTTTGATGTTTTTATCTGTTCCGAGCACCTGTCTGGAAAATATGGGACCCGACGAATCTCTGTCTCTCTGTCTCTCTCTCTCTCTCTCCCCCCACCTTTCATCTTCTCCCGCAAATCCATGTCACAGTCTGGTCCCAAAGTCTTTCTGGCTCTCCACTTTTCATCTTCCCCCCAATAAATCCACCGCTTTATGCGTATTGAAATTTGAACAGACCACAGTAAAAGGGGCAATAAGAAGGCATTTCCCGTTTCCTGAGACGCAGGCATTCTGGTTTTTTCTCCGTCAGATTTGAGAGCGAAAATCAAGGGCGGAGTCAGAGCAAAGACGAAATGCATCTTCTCATTTTTGGGCATTCTTTCGCCGAGCTCGTGGCACTGATCCTTCTCCCTGGGCTTGCGTTCTATTTTCTCAATAAGAAGAGAGCTAGTGCGCGTGGAAATGCGCGAGATGCTGATGCTGGCGCATCTGATTCGTTGATTGCGCTGACGGAAACTAATTCCGGTGGATCTAGTTCATCTCCGACAGAAACGAATAATGGTGTATCTAGTTCGTCTCCGACAGAAACTAGCAACGGTACATCTAGTTCGTTGACTGCGTCAACTGGGAATTGCTATGAGGTGTTTTTGAGTTTCAGAGGTCCAGATACTCGATATGGCTTCACCGATCACCTCTACAATGGGCTCATTGATGCTGGAATTTGTACTTTCAGAGACGATAACGAGCTCCGCCAAGGCGAGGAGATCGGCCCAGATCTTTTGGCAGCCATCAAGAACAGTAAGATCCTGATCCCCATTCTCTCGGTGAATTATGGATCGAGCAAATGGTGCCTAGATGAACTGGTTCAAATAATGGAGTGCAAGAATAATAATGGGCAGATAGTGTTGCCTATATTCTACAAAGTGAAACCAGCTGATGTGAGATATCAAGACGGGAGTTTCGGAGATGCATTTCATGAGCGTGAGAAGCGTTCGCTTGAGAGGCCTTCTTTCAACCCAACGATTTTGGAGAAATGGAAGAAAGCACTCCTTGAAGTCAGCAACTTGAAAGGATACCAAGCCGATGGGTAAAAGTTTTCATCCAAACAGTCTCTACTTTCTTATAATATATAGGGAAAAAGCCACCAAAAACCCCAAACGGCTTTTTGCGTGTCACACATTTTCATTCCCGAAATTTTTTGTTGACACCAAAAACCTCAAACTTTCTTATTTGTGACACATTTACTCCAATGTACATTATTCATGGGCATTTTCGTCTTTTCCGCTTTTTCTTTTTTTTTTTTTTTTTCTTTTCCGGCGGAGCTGCCCTCGCCGGCGAGGTCTCCGGCGACCTCGCCGGCGAGGGCGAGGGACCCTCGCCCCGCCCAGGCGAGGGCTGCCCTCGCCGGCGTCGGGCGAGGGCCGCCCTCGCCTGGGAGAGCTGGGGCGAGCCTCGCCCTCGATATAAAAGATCTGGCGAGGGCGGCCCTATTCCCGACGCCGGCGAGGGCAGCCCTCGCTTGGGCGGGGCGAGGGCCGCCCTCGCCCGTCGCCGGCGAGGGCATTCATTCACCCTGGGCGGGGCGAGGGTCCCTCGCCCTCGCCGGCGATAGGTCGCCGGATACCTCGCCGCAAGGTGAAACTCCGCCAGAAAAAGAGAAAAAAAGACCGGAAAAGCGAAAAGACGAAAATGAGCGTGAATAAGCGTTCGCTTGAGATAAACCCAACGATTTTGGAGAAATGGAAGAAAGCACAAAAAAAGTCAGCAACTTGAAAGTATACCAAGCCGATGGGTAAAAGTTTTCATCCAAACAGTCTCTATTTTCTTATAATATGTATGGGTGTTTACTGGTTGTTCTGATTCTCACCTGCTTCATTTTCGTTTTTTTATATATATTAAAAAACAGTAAGATCCTGTCCCGCATGAGTTCTATAAGTTATTCTCTTTTTTTTTTTTGTAGTTTTTTTCTTTAATGCTATTGACCAATCTATTTATATATTTTATTGTTATGATCTCATTCGCTTGAATAATAAAATTTTTTGAATGAATTTTTACTCTCATATCCAAAGATTGGAAACATTGTGCCATTTTTTTTTCATGTTTATAATGTACGTCACATTATGTAGAATTGCACAAATAAGGACAAATTCCCTCAATTGTATAAAGGTAGTTCACTATATAGCACTTCGAATAACTTTCCAAATTGATATTACAGGACACGAATTTCTCTTGCATCGGAAGTTGTGTCATATTTATTGAAAGATCGTTGTACTCTCTTATAGGGCTGGCTTATTGGACTTCTTATTCAAAAACTCTAGAAAGTTTTGAAAGTGACATACTGTCATCCACGTCATACTTGATAGCTTTAACAAACAACAAGTTTAAATTTTGATTCAGATTTATAACATATTCAATTCAAAATTCATTTGTGATATCCTCTAGTTTCTTCCGGCTCAATAAATTATGTCAAAGTAATAATGGAATAGGGCACGCCATGTGAAGCAACCACCAACATTTCCTACTGTAGTCTTAGCATATAAGATAATACATGGAGGTGTGACCAAAGCAATTTTTAAGTTTTTCAATTTATCCCCAAATTTATTTATTATTGTGTTCTCATTAGATAAATAACATAAAATGACTGTTGCCACATGGTTGAACTTGTAACATTTGATAGGTATGAAGCAGAATTGGTGAAATCGGTTGTCCAAAAAGTGTTGAGCGAGATGAAGAAAGAGTTTGAGTTGGTTATTCCTGAAAATTTGGTCGGAATTGATGGTCATGTGGAGAAGGTTATGAAATTTTTAGATAATAAGTCTAGTGCTACCCTATTTATCGGAATCCACGGAATGGGAGGCATTGGTAAGACGACTCTTGCTAAAACCATCTACAATAAGCTCTCCGATCAGTTTAATTATCGTAGCTTCATTGCAGACATTAGGGAATCATGTCAGCGTAATGGACTTGAGCACTTGCAGAATCAACTAATCTCTGATATATTGAACCAAAAGAATCAAATTTCTAGTAAGGATTACGGGATTAAGTTCATCTCATCCAAGTTCAAAAATAAGAAAGTCCTTATTCTTCTTGATGATGTGGATGATGTTGATCAGTTGAAGGCTTTGGTTGGAAACCATAATTGGTTTTCTTCTGGAAGTAGGATCCTTATTACCACTAGAAAAATTAGTGTTCTTGACAATGAAGAGGTGGACTTCGAACATGAACATGAGGTAATGGATGAGAATCATTCTACGATTCTGTTTAGTAGACATGCATTTCGAAGGAACTCTCCTCCAAGTGAATTTGAGGACCTCGCTCATGCTGTTGTAACTACCACCGGAGGGCTTCCCTTATGTCTTGAGGTTTTAGGTTCATTTTTGTACCGAAAAAAGGTAGAATTCTGGAGAGGTACAATAGACAAGTTAAAAGAAGTCCCTCATGAGAAAGTGCAAGAAAAGTTAAGGATAAGTTATGAAGCATTAGAAGATGAACAAAAAAAAATATTTTTGGATATCGCTTTGCTTTTTCATTGGCGATGACAAGAGAATCCCATGCTACATGTGGGAAGCCTGTAATTTTTTTCCAAGGGTGAATGTTAAAGTATTGAGATCTATGTCATTAATAAAAATTGGAGATGATCATAAGTTCATAATGCATGATCAATTGAGAGATCTTGGAAGGGAAATAGTTCGCGAGGAAAACCGCCAGGAGCCCCAATACCGTAGCAGGTTGTGGGATTCCAAGGAAGTCCTGAAAGTGCTAAAGAAAAATAAGGTAACCATTTCGTTCCTTTTGCTCACTTAGTCAATGTTCTACTGTTAGAGTAATGCTGGTCCTCTACTTGTTGCTTGCTCTAGTGAACAAAGAACTTATACTGTGATTGCCCTCAAATGTTTCATTGACATGATTAGAAAGTAGGGAAGTTGCTCTCTCCTAATAAGTATTGTAGTGTTATCTAAGATTTTTCTTAAAGTGCATATTATGAAAAGATCTTGAACTTCTATAATTGCTTCATTTACATCTTTGACACAAGCAATAAATAACATGACTATACTACTATAAACCGTAAGTACTTAGGATAGATAAATCATAGAATTATAATCTCTAGATGTTAAAATTAATACATAGGACTAACGATGCCCGCATTTCTCATGAAATTTTAGTCAATATGGAATAATAGAGAATGGAAGGGATACTTATTTTATGTTATATTATGTTACGAATTCCATTTACCAATATTAATAGGACAATTGACTTAAAACTTACCGAATAAGATAGGAACATAAATTCCTTATAGATAATATATATGTGTGGGTATATGTATGTATATATATAACATCAAGCGTATTTTATGCAACGACCATTAAAAAGAGAAATGTTTTAATTTTTCTTCATGAAAAGTCCAAGAGATAAATACTCAAATTCTATTTTGTATAATAATGTGATTGTATTTGCATTTGTGAAATTAATCATAATTTTGACTCCACTACTTTTAATCCATCATTTGGGTTGATTCAAGTTGTTGCTCAAAAGACTAGCACTTATTTGCGATCTCAACGGGTGACCCATGTATAATCTCATGAGCCAATTCATATATTAACAACTTCAAAGCCAATGTCTATTTATTACATGTTTTCACACTACATGATTAAATAAACTAAATTAACCAAAAGAAAAACGAATATGCTGTACATTTTATATACAAGTAAAATGGTTTAGCTAAATTTTACAACTAAAAAGGTACATTTTTATATAATTATTTCAATAGTTTTGCATGACTCCATTTCGCTCTTCATCCATGGTACTATCTTAAAAAAAGCCCAGCCTTTTGCATATGGACGAAAATAACATTACCTTTCAAATTCATCTTGTTACTCATGGGACAAAAATGACACCCGCCAGCAATTCTTCCTACTCTCACTTTGAATTGCCCCGCGTCATCCTACATAGCTCATTGTGTGAACAAGCACAATGAACCACGTTAATCGTGACCACAAATGACTTCTTCTTTTTTTACAAAAATCTGGAAATTTTGTAAGAAAGATCACAAACAAAGTTTATTAACAAGATTGTAAAATAAAACATGACGTCTTTTTTGGTGTGGGTTGACATGGCTCATTGTATGCGTTAGCATAGTCACCAATGTAAGAGTGTCATGGCGATTTAACAATGTTAATGGATGAAATTTATAACAAGTGTCAGTTTTGTTCTAAGGTTAAATAGTTGGGCTATTTTATTACGTTTGAAAAGTTATGTTATTTTAGTCGTGGATGCCGAAGGTTAGGCTTTATAGACGTTTGAAAGGTTTTGCTACTTTTGTCCCAAGTACAAAAGGTTGGGCTTATTTCCGGGATTTGGCCAAACTTTAGCTACCAATTTTTGAAATTGAAAAAAGTTACACACCACACAAAGAAATCTTGAAGATAGATAGGGATCTTGATATTTTGAGTGGGAAGTTTATGGGGGAAATCACTAATGTGAGTAGATTACTCCTGTTGAAGATTTCTTCCTTCTTTTTTTATAGTTACTCTTCTCTTGGATTCCTTTTAGGTGTTGAGATCTAATTCCTTCCCAAATTATTATGTTGTTTACCTATGAGTATCTATGAAATCTTGCACTACATTGTGAAGTACAACAACAAAATTTTCTGGTTCGGAGAAAGTGACATGTGAAAATCCATGAACTTTCTGTATTACTTCTTGACTTCTTGCGCATAATTAATTTTTTTTTTGTGAAAGCTTACTACACATTTGGTTTTCAGGAATAACTTCTATTTCCAATCTTTCTGACGAAGCAATCATTTCTTCATTTGGTTCAAAAATAGATTTGAAATTACTATTCTCTCACAATCAGGAATAGTTGTTCCTGGGGGGCCAAGGAAAAGCTATTCCATCTAGGTTTGTAGCCAAGAATAGCTTCAATTTTCACATTTCAAAAATGCTTTGCAATTTCAACAATTAATTTTTTTGATTATATTTATCATACTTGAGCAACAATTATTATATTTATCATACTTGAGCAACTTAGTTGTTGATGATTATGATTATATCAAATTGTAATCTATAGTTAAACTCCATTTTATAATAAAATAATAATTTGTAGAGAATATTAATATAACTAATAAGTTATTTATGATAATGAATGTATCAAATGTAATCTATTGTTTAACTAAAATTTATGATAAAATAATAATTTGTAGAGAATATTAATATAACTAATATTATTGTCATAGTTATTTATAATTATAAAATAATTAGTTAACAATATTTCAAGTTACTATTAGTAAAATAATAAGTATGTAATATATTAATATAACTTCTATCACAATATTTAGTTCCTTGCAATTAGTTTTTACTCCGTTGGAAAATAAAAGTACATGTTTTTTTAATTAATGGCATGAGTAGCACAATCAAGTAATATACACGAAATTAATATGAAAATTAGACAGAGAGAAAGAAATATATATTTATGTTAAAATTGATCAAATCAACTTTTGGTTTTGCACATTGCAATTTGATCAAATTTCACGCACTACACGCATGTCCCAACTAGTATGGTAATGAAGCTACAGTACCGGAAAGAAGAAGATTACAACTTGTAAAGTTTTTACTCTATATGAGCCATTACGTCATAATTCTTTTTAAGACACGAATTCTAATGGCCAAATTTATAATGGAAGTTGACATCCTTCGCTTTGTTGGCCCTTATAAATATTGTTTATTGGCGTAAAGAATTGATGTCTTCACATTCCTAGTCCCTTGAACTCATTAATGCACGCCAGTAGCAATATGAACAAATAATATTTAGATTACTTTAGCTGGATATAGCATTAATGGACGTTGATTCTTGCTTATAGGGAACAGACAAGATTGAGGCGATTATTCTGAGTAGAGGCAGCATAGAAGGCTTCTACAAAATGGCTGAGCGAGATGGCGACATTTACACAGCAAAACGATTCAAGAATTTGACGAATTTAAGATTCCTTCGTATCGAAGGGCCACGTATATTCTTTCGTATCGAAGAGGCACGTATCTGTGGAGATTTTAAGGACTCAATAGAGAAGTTAAGATGGCTCCAATGGCAAAATTGTCCCGTGAATTTTGAAGTAAACAATTTTCACTTAAAGAAATTAGACTGTACTTTCGAATTGACGGATAGCGACATAAATGAGAAATGGGAAGGATGGAGTTCTTTCATGGTATAAACAAGTTTTTTTTTTTTTTTTCTTCTTTTTATGCTTTCTTTTGAATCATAATCACACGAGATTAACCCATTGAAAATCATTATTTTTTTTATTTTACCAGATGGCAAAGAAGCTCAAATATCTCGACCTCACATCTTGTGGTGGCTTGGAAAATACGATCTTCCTCTCAGCTTTTAAGCATTTGGAGGTTCTCATCCTCAAAAAATGTCGGAGACTGAAGCAGATCGATCCTTCAATTGGAGACATGAAGGCCCTCCTTCGCTTGGATTTGAACGGGTGTAGGTCCCTTAGAAAGCTTCCAGCAGAAATAGAGTCTCTGGAGAATCTAGAGATTCTGGATATTTCTGGAACCGGCATAGAAGAATTAACCAAGGGTATTAGGAGGTTGAGAAAGCTTCGAGAGTTGCACGCTTCGTGGTGCGACAATCTGAAAGGGGAATTGTCGGAGAGCATGTGCAATCTTTCTTCCCTACAACACCTTGATTTTCTTTTCTGCCACCAGCTCCAATCGTTGCCGGACCTTCTTCCTTCCAGCTTAACAGATTTGAGGGTCACCTGTGGAAGCCGCAAATTGCCCTCACTTTCCCACCTAACCCATCTCAAGCAACTACGAGTTTGGTGGTGCGAAGTTCTGGAGTGCATCCAAGTGCTTCCATCAACACTATCGAAGAATTTAGAAAGCTCTCAACCGACTGACATTGAAGAATCAGAATTACCACAATCCCTAAACACTCCCTTTGAGTTGGAATTCTTGCACGTTCGGTACTGTCGATCTATTAAAACAATGGACGTTTCACAGTTTATACATCTAAGGGAATTATACGTCCGTCATTGCGAGAACCTAGTTGAAGTTCGAGGTCTTGAACTTGACAAATTGATATATTTGGAAAGCTTGGCTATCTCTGAGTGCGGTTCAATTGAGAGGCTGCTCCTTCCAAAATCCAAGAGCCTGAAGACATTACATGCTTCAATGTGCAAGAAATTAGCCGAAATTCAAGGCCTCGATAGGTTGGAGTTTTTGGAAAGCTTGTATATCTCTGAGTGCGAGTCCATTGAGAGGCTGCTCCTTCCAAAATCCAAGAGCCTGAAGGAATTAGGTCTTCGAGAGTGTTGGGAGTTAGCCGAAATTCAAGGCCTCGATAGGTTGGAGTTTTTAGAAAGCCTGAATATCTCTGAGTGCGATTCCATTGAGAGGCTGCTCCTTCCAAAATCCAAGAACCTGAAGGAATTAGATTTTCGTTACTGCTGGAAATTAGCCGAAATTCAAGGCCTCGATAGGTTGGAGTTTTTGGAAAGCTTGGATGTCTCTGAGAGCAAGTCAATTGAAAGGCTAGACCTTCCAAAATTCGAGAGGCTGAAGAAATTAAATGCCGATGGCTGCGAAAACTTAGCCGAAATTCAAGGCCTCGATACGTTGGAGTTTTTGGAAAGCCTGAATATCTCTAGGTGCGCCTCCATTGAAAAGCTAGACCTTCCAAAATACGGGAGGCTGAAGGAATTAGATGCTAGATTGTGCCAAAAATTAGCCGAAATTGAAGGCCTTGATACGTTGGAGTTTTTGGAAAGCCTGAATATCTCTAGGTGCGCCTCCATTGAAAAGCTAGACCTTCCAATATCCGGGAGGCTGAAGGAATTAGATGCCGATGGCTGCGAAAACTTAGCCGAAATTCAAGACCTTGATTTGTTGGAGTTTTTGGAAAGCCTGAATATCTCTAGGTGCGCCTCAATTGAAAAGCTAGACCTTCCAATATCCGGGAGGCTGAAGGAATTAGATGCTAGATTGTGCCAAAAATTAGCTGAAATTGAAGGCCTTGATACGTTGGAGCTTTTGGAAAGCCTGAATATCTCTAGGTGCGCCTCCATTGAAAAGCTAGACCTTCCAATATCCGGGAGGCTGAAGAAATTAAATGCCGATGGCTGCGAAAACTTAGCCGAAATTCAAGGCCTTGATTTGTTGGAGTTTTTGGAAAGCCCGTTTGTCTCTGAGTGAGCCTCCATTAAAAGGCTAGACCTTCCAAAATCCGGGAGGCTGAAGAAATTAAATGCCGTTGAATGCATAAACTTAGCCAAATTTCAAGGCCTCGATACATTGAAGTTTTTGAAAAGCCTGTATATCTCCGGAAGCAAGTCACTCAAAACAATTCCAGAGTTACCTGGAATGCGGATTTATCAAAATTACAAGAACATGTTGCCCACATTTTCTAGAGAAGATGGATCAGAGTCTACAGATGACTCGGATGAGTAATATAGTGGCAATGATCCACATTTTCTTGCGAAGGTATATAAAGCAGGTAAGTTACCGCCCAAATTTCATTTGTATTTCCTACTTGCAATATCTTTCAAGATTTATGATCTTGTCATTTGTTATTTCATGGTTGACGTTGTCATCATTGTATCCTTACTTGGATTCAAGGAATCCAGGAGAGATGTTCATGGAAGTTAATGTGTGCTTTGGAAAAATGATTTTGCTTATCATGCCAATAACGAAAATAGATGAAAAGGCTTTCTAAGCGCATCATTTGTCATTAGTCTTCGGGTAGGATCCTTCATCCTATGCAAAAAAATAAAGATTCTCGACATTTGATTGATTCTGGAATGCGGGAGGTACTGAATAAAAACTGATGTATGCAGGTATTTCATAGCATGCCAAAGGTCATTGTGTAGGTCGAGAAATGCTATATGAAGGACCCTATATGGCGGTCCTTCTAATGTGAGGTTTTAGTTTGCTCTGCACTCATCATGCAGTTCATGACTGGATGTTTCTAAGGCACCCTTATGAGTGAATTTACAGTGCAAAAGGAGCATCTTGATAGGGCATCCCTTCGTATGCATACGCTAATGACTTGGGATAAAATTTGTCCAACCATTGTGTTCCACACATTTTATCTCACAGAACTGTCTGCATTAGCTGATTAAGGTGATCGTATTGGTCTAGAAAAGCTAAATGCAAGAACAAGCTCTTCTCCTAGTGGTGTGGTTGTGAGTGAACTAGCAAACAGGGCAGAAGCAAAAGCACCGTGAATTATTTGGATCAATTGAGAAAATTACAATTCGAATTTTTTTGACTATGGATCCATGTTCATTTGGTTTGAATCTAGGATATCCCTAGTCCAAGGCTAATAATAGATTATCCCAAAGAATGAATCTTGATGTTTGTAGAGTTGGTATAGCCATTTGTCATATACCTGAACTTTTGAGCCAAGCAAGACAATTTTTTTTTGGTTGGAACCAAGCAAGACATTAACTAGAATGTCTTTTGACATAATCAACCGTACTATGAAATAATCCGTTATATTGTGCATAAGCTCTTGTTAGTGCATTTACTTGTTGAAAATGAAAAACAGAGGAAGCAATTCCATAAGTTTCCTGAGGAAACTTTTCGGTATCCTATATGCCATTTTAAACTGTCTTGCATTAATTCTAATGCATGAATAGCACATAATGATAACGAAAAGAATCATACTATGTCCCACAAAAGCAAGTAACTTGAGTTGAATTCACTATGTTAATTTGATCAAAGGCTTCTGTGGTTGATGATGTTAGATGTCCCATTTGTTGGATCCAAAGAGTTAGAAAAGAATATCGAGTTTGATGAACAGAGATCCATAAACTTCAGAGTATTATTACTAGTTCATTGATCTTAGTTGCTGAATTGATTCCATTTGACTCACTGGTAGGATTCGGTTATCATTCCACAAAGATGATGTAAATCTTTGAAATATCCAAGAGAGCTTTTTGCAAAGGCATTTCTAAAAGGAATCGAAATCATAAAAGGATCAGGAGCTCAATGTTCCAGCAACTTCTCCAAACCCTAACAATGCATCCTTGGAATGGTAATGGTTGTTAGCTGTTTTCATCCCACATTGCCCTCATTATATTTGGCAGAAGCTTTGCGGAGCTAAAACTATCAACCTTCACTCCTGTCATCAAGTCTGCCTTTCTGTCTCTCTCTCTCTCTCTCTCTCTCTCTCATTTTCTCTCCTACCTGTTCCTCTCCTACAATTTTCTCTGCATACTCTTGGAGTCACTGGCTTCTCAGGTTCAGCTCCCATTTGTCGTTCTTTTGTGACCTAATGGGTGGTCGACTCGGTTTTGTGAAGTTTACTCGATTTCTGATTGGCAGGTGAAGATGGCAGAGTGAAATCCGGAGAAGGATTTGCTGGCGATGGTTACAAAGGACTTGAAGGTGGTGCTTCATCGCTTCAATTGGCAGTGGCTATGGACAGTCTCTCTTGGTAATTGCTTTGACTAGAGAAAGTTCTCTTTTTTATCCAATGTGTTCGTTTCCTCTACGATGGCTTGGTGTGCCCTTTGAGTCATTGACCTTATCTCATTTTACTTCTTTCGCTTTTCCTAAATGTGCTGAGCTCCCTTTTCGCAAGAGGAACCACTGTAATTGCCAATCTAGCTCGATATGCTTTCGATGGCGGACAAATATAGTGGTGAAGTGCTGGAAAGTCTAATTGAGAACATGATGTCGAACTAAGGAGTTGGTGTTTTACAGAAAAACCAAGAGTGAATGAAGGTGATACAAGTGGAACTCTAGAGATGACTTAGTTGCACTAGGATTAATGCTATTGAAGTTTTAGGTGAAACTTCTGTTCTAGTTTATGTAGTGGTGATTGTACTTGATATTAAGATTATATTAGGCTGTTTATGTGCACTAATATTTGTTTCAGTGGTATCTAACTTTGTTTGGTCACAAGGAAAGGAAAACTCGTTAAGTCAGGATATTATCTTTATCCGTAAAAAGAAATAAATAGTTAGCATAGAGCAATTTTGAGGCAATTTTCTCAAAAATAACTTTAAACCTTACATGATGGAAGATCTTTCCTGCTGATGATTTTAAATGTTTAAGTTGACTTTTGAGAGTCATTATAAGCTGAACAAGATGATGCCTCGTACTTCGAAGCCTGAATTATTTTATTCATGCTTCAGATTTCTACCCAACCTGTAAGTATCGCACTATCTTTCAGTAAAAACCTCTAGAAATCTATGAAGTTCAGATGTTGAAAGTTGTGAGGCAAATTTGTTGCAAAATTTTAGACGTGTTTTCTCTGTTCTGTTTTAATTTAAAATTGAAACCAGGAGAGACTTTTGAGAATCTTTATCAGCTGAACGCCTCCTTAGATCATCAATCTCTTTACATGCGCAGGAAAGAATGAACTTCATCAAGTTGCTCAAAAGGCTTTGAGCAGTGAAGATTTACTTCATGTGATCCGGACATCATTACGGTCATGCATAAGCGTTGGGCTGATGCCATCAACATATTTCATGAGAAGTTTGATTTGCTGCTAAACATTATTAGTGACCATGGCAAGTGGTACTCTTAATCTGAGAGCGGTAGATTCTTTGAGGATGTTAAGTCCTAGTATTGAAATTGGTTTACCAAGTCGCATGCCAGATAGATTCGTGTTAGGTCTTTGTGACCTACTTACGTATTATACTCGCATTTTGCCTCTTCAAATCAGTTTTGTATACTACTCTTAGTCCCTAGTATTGCTCCATTTTTGGTAGTGTGTTGGTAGCTCTTTGGATCCAAAGTTTCTCTTGAACTTTTTAGATCTTGACTTTCAGTAGTAGTGGCACCCTTTTGTCACGATGATCTTACTCGCAAAAGGAATTACAACTGTGTGTTAATAGAGTGTTTTTGCCCTCGATAAATGCATGGTATGTGAATGATGGTTATGCTGATTAGCACAAAATCATATGTGAAATGTTGATGTTGGTACTTGAAACTATATGATTAGATAACAAGTGTTGGAATAAAGGGTAATCGGAATAACTGAAAATCCTCATAAAACTGTAAGTTTCTTTTTATAGATTTTATAGTTCACCTGTAGGGCACCAAGTGGGTGCAACCCATATACAAAAGGAGCCCAAAAAACTAAAGCCAAATACAAAACAACTCCCAAAACCAAAAGGGAGCTCAAATACCAGATATATCATTGACTAATCAACCAAAGGATTTACATCCATATGCAAGTTTGCACTATACCAAAAGTATATGGCTTTAAGCAAATTTCCATAAAAGAGAATGGAAGATTTCTCTCCATCAGAAGCTCTCTTGTTCTGCTCCTTCCAAATCAGCCAAAAGACACAGGAATTGAGTTAATCCTATTTGTTGTGTTGTAAACGAATTCCCTGCCTTGCCCAAAGTCCTTGCTCAATAAAACCTCTGATAACAGAAGATAATATGGTGTAAGCATAGGAAACTGTCCAAACTATTCTTGTCCAAGAACAGTGAAGGAGGAGATGCAGCATGGACTTTTGTGTGTTGTGAACATATGCTTAGGCATGCACATGCATGCAATCATGTGCTTGCACAAGTGTGCACACATGTACATGCACACTATAGGGCTGTTGTTAATTAGATCAGATTATGTGCTTCTCCTAGGTACAATGACTCTCATGTACGCACGACACATTCTTGTTGATTACTACCATTGTGAGAAATGATGTTTCCAGTTATATTCTTTAAGGTTATAGACTGTCCTTTTTTCTGTTTTGATAAGTAAGCCTATTAAAGAGCAACAAGAGCACCAAGGGGATGCCTCTTATTTACAAATTACCACCTATAAGTGCATATTTACCTTAAAAATTAAAGAAAGACTTGGTGTCCAAATAACTGACACCACAATGTGAAAAAAATAAGGTGGAAAGCCAAAAATCCTTTATAGCTCCTATAGAACTTTCCTCATTTTTAAAAGCCTGCCTATTTCTTTCTTACCATGGCTTATGAACTCTCTTTAACTCCATGGTACTGCTGATCAATGCTTTCGGGCTCCTTTGTTTTGTCTTTTCAAAATGTGCATTCATGACGGTGTAGAATTTTGTGGAACAATTGCCAAGAGATAAAAAGATTAAGCTATGAAATAAAGATGTGGTTTACTATTTAAACCTTATAATACTCCACCTCTCTTGTAGGCTAGGACTTTGCCTTAGATTGAAATGTAAACATTTGATAATTGGGAAAGTAAATAGGTAACAGGGAGAGTTTTGAATGGAGTACCTCCTACTCTAGTTCCATGTGGAATTTTATGGGACTAGTGCTAAGTGATCAAAAAGCATAAGCTGTTGGATAGAGATGTGGTTTGACATTTGAATGTTACGAAGAAATTACCCTTCCCCAAGCTAATAGCAGAAGGACTAGGCTATGTCTCCTTGAAAACACTAGCAATTCCTGTCAATATTGTGCTTATAGCCCACAATTTTCACATAAATGGCCTCTCTCTCTCTCTCTCTCTCTCTCTCTCTCTCTCTCTCTCTCTCTCTCTCGCGACTTTGGGGCTGGACTTGATAATTTCACATGAACATTCCAAAACTTCTATCCTACTTGCATGAGTTGGATAGCAGACTAGGCTCCATTTCTTTAATGAATTTTCCACTATAACTTTTATTTGTCATAGACTCTAGAGCATGTTGTTTAGTTCAAACACAGTTTGCAGAATATGAAGATGGCTTGTAATGACCATTTACTGTCTAAAACATTTTTTTCTGTAAACTTTTAGCTTTGATGGTACCAGCATGCGACTTATGTGTTCAATGCTATTTTTATCCCTCATGAGTATGTGTCACTTTCCTTAATAAGAGATGATATTTGACTTATGGGGTTAAGTAATTGAAGTATTGTTATTTACTTAGCAGCCTGCTGTAGACATTATTGGCTTTTGAATGGGTGAGCTCACGAGTCTTTCAAGATGGCGTTCTCGTTATCTAGGTATTGGTTTCGATGAGACATTTGTGGATTATGTAGTAGAAAAGGCTGGAATACTGCATGTACAGGTTGAGTGATTCATAAGGGTGCTCTCATCTATTGTGCAGCCGGTATGACTGTTAAAATCTTTCGTATGAGTTCTCTACCTTTCTTGATATTTTATGTTTGCAACTATTGTAATATCTTGCCTGTCTCTCATCATGTGTGGTATCATATCTTTACTGACACTAAATTCCTAAATTTTAGACGTGAAGTTGAACTATTTGTGGATAAGACACGATATTGGGTGCTCAGAATAACATATAAATGTAAGTCAAATAGCATTTAATTATTTGGAAAATGAGCTTGTTGTCGATACTGTAAAGGAGTCATTGTTAGACGGGGGGCCTTTACACATGACTTAAACCTGTTCAACAAAGGTCCATTTAGTACCTGTTAAGGTCGTTATGGAATACTTGCCTTTACACATGACTTGAACTTGTTGAACAAAGGTCCATTTAGTACCTATTAAGGTCATTACGGAATACTGACAATAACACATTGTTATTTTGTTGATATTGTCATGCTTTTGAAGGAGCTAAAAACAGAAATTGCATGAATTTTTTGTATCTTTGCTTCCCATACCTCACACAACTTAAGGTTTGTTTGTACATTTTCAATTCTTACATGCTACCCTGAAGAAATGCAATCTTACTTGTTTCAAAATGAAAATAATTGTAGTGTAAACACTCAGATCTAGAGCAAGGTCAGAATATTGGTAGGATCCTATGGAATTCTCGAGCCTGTGGCATGCTTGTGGTATTTGCCTTAGGGGTCAAAAGCATTTTGTATTGGTTAATAGTGTGCATGCTGCTGAAGCTTTTGCTTTCGTCTCTCTTTCAGTTTGCAAATTTCTTCAGCTGGCTTCTGAAACGTATAAAGTGACTGATGTACGAGGCAAGTGATCAACTTTTAGCATACAATAGGTTTGTCTAACTTTTGTCAATCAGGGTCCTTCCTTATGGTGAATTCCTATATACTCTTGTGAATTTCGACAGTGAACTTGTTGTTGTGTTCTTGAAGTTTCTATATGGTCAAGGTCCTGTTATGCAGCTTCTGGATCTAACTGTGGCTGATGAAGAAATTGACATTAATTCATGAGTGATTTTCTCTAACTTGTTCTAGTTCCTAAGTATACATCCTTTACAATATGGTACCTGGAACCCCAGAATCTTTAGTTGTTGGCTATTCATACCTAACGGAGGTACCAAGTGGAATGTTTGGCATCACCATGTATAAAAAGCTTCCAATAGAAATTCCTTGTGTAGTGTGTACTTATATCTTGCAAGTTAAAACTATTTCCAGTCATTTCAGTTCACATATACTTTTACTTGGGCAAAGTTGTGACATGTCGTTATTGTTGATAAAATGCTAACCATTGAATTATAAATTTTTTCTCTTGTGAATTATCTGTGAGTTTTGCTCCGCCTTGGTTTCTTAATGAATTTCATTCAGCGAATAAGAAAAGGTTTGCCTAGCCCTAGTTATAGAATCATATGTATCATCGGGAGACATGAAGTGAGATTGAATTCATAATTGGACATAAGATGACCTTATAATTCCAAGGGTGGTGGGTCATCTTTTCATCCTTTGTACTTGAAATTTGGTGAGGCAATGGCTTGGATACTGCGAGGTGTGGTCAGCTTAGTATTGCCTTCATGTACTGTAGCGGCTAATTTTGTTAGCCTTTGCATGGTTGTGCAATCCATTTATATAGCATAGAATTAGAATATAGGTTGTAATGCAAATTGGTCAACTTTAAATGTCGGAATGATATGTTGTCAAGCCTAGTATTATTTTCATGTGCTTTAGCAGCTGACTCATGCTTTAAGGCAATGTGACCAAATTAGTTGCCAAAACTGAGGATATGAATTAACGGACACCTGCCAAAGCCCTAAAGCTAGGATCTTTCCCGCAATAATACCTACAGGTTCTCCCAATTCTGTTCCATGACTGGAACAGGAAGTACTTAACAGCACTGCCCTTCCACTAGATGAAGTTGACTCGAGTTAGGGTGGTTTGCTGGGCTACAACTGTGGTTATTGTTGGTCTAGCACTATTTTAAGTAACCACATGATAAGAAGGATTGAAATTGACGGGTTGATTGTCATTTTTCATTGGATTAGAAGGTCTCACATTCCAAAAGATCAAATGCAATTCCTTGCACTTTTCTGCCCGAGATATATCTTGTCAGGTTAGTAAGATGTCTTACCCTCATTATTGTCTCAAAGAAACAATACAGAGAGTCAGAGAATTACCGCAGTTTGGATGATTTTGGGCACCGGATATTTGCAAAGGACACTTGCGAAGGAATTTCAACAGCTGGAATGCAGGTATTAGCTAAAGAATTAGAAAGCTGAGATGTAATAGAATCTTGTTCATGTATAGAAGTTCTTACTTGAATGTCTTGCTTATTGCTCTTTCATCATATGTTCTTCACATTAATGCTAATCTACTTTTTCCATTCTAATTGTTCTTACCCATGCCTCAGTGGTAACTATGTGAGAAATCATTATTGTTATCTATTGTTTGAAGTGACTGCTTTTTCCCTCCTTCAAGTCTGGTCCTCATTGCCAATATGTGTACCAAATGTGAAATTATGGACCTCTTTGTATGCATAATAGGAATTTGAGTATGATTACCTGGGCTCAAAATTGGTTTCTATAAACATTGCAATCCCTTAAAAAAAAAAAAGCTTGTGCTTTTGGTTTTACCCAACTCATTAATAATTTGAGCTGAAATAGTCATTTCTCGTTTGGCTGATTCAGGACTTCTGTTAATGGGGTTTGTCTGAGGATATTTCTATACATATGCCTATTACCATCGAGTTGTACCTATATTTCTTTGCCTGAGTGACCAGAACCTTGAGACTGTAATGAGAGAAGGAGAGAAAGAAAAGGAAACCATTGGGTGTTAGGGGTTGTCTTCTGGAGGTTGTCCTCAACAATAATTTTTTCACTTACCCTCTGTCTAATAATCTAGTTTTTCGTATTTAATCTCAGGTTTGATTACTTGACAATGTACATGGAAGCTTTAGTTGGGTGATCTTATCGGATTGGGCTCTCTGTTTAGCTTATGATCCGCGTGTATGGGAATACTGCATCTCATGTTTCCTGATTCGAATCTAATTTTATCATCACAGTTTCAAGGAAGCTTCCCAGATGCCTTTCTCTTCTATTTCAAAAAAGATACTTTGTAAGAATTCATTGCCACTATTCCTTCTTACGTCAGTTTCATCATCCACCAGATACGTTCCCAATTCACTGTCCTTCTATGGGGTATATACCTTTAATCTGAAAATACAAATATTATCTAGAGATCCACATGTGCAGATTACAACTACTTTTTCATGCTAATCACTTCTCTGTATGGCTCTGCAGGATGACTTTGAATTTGCTTCGGATCATATTTCCTTCCAAATACCTTACGAGTCTTTTTTTGACGTAACAAATTGTATATCAGTAGTGTGAGGACTTATCAATGATTTAAGCAATGTGAAGCGGGGAAGACCTTTGGAAGGATCTTGTTGTGCATCCCTCCTGGTCACTGTTGTGTAGATTTGGCTCTATATGAGGTAAAAGCTTGGAATATCATATTTTAAAGCCCAAATTTGCAAATGTGGCTAAGATATTCTTTTGGAAACAGGAACATCAAATTATTATGTTGCTAAATAAGATGAATGATACTCGTGAAAACTTGGGAGATACCGTGATGACAATCTTGTGGGCAGTGACCTCGCATTTGTGCATATTGTAGGAACCACTTGCGCAAATAATTGGGGGTTGTACCAATTGAAGGTAACTCGTGGATCCGGAGCTTGCATATTGATTTCTTACTCATAATATCCCGAGTTCTATTCCGATCATGTCAATTCACTATTTAAGACATTGATCACAGAAGGGAAAAACTAGCATATTGTGCTGTTCTGTCGACTCCTGTTCCTTTCAGAGTTTAAGAAGTGGCTCTGGTTGGACCGGGAACCAAACCTGTCAAGTCTGGTTTCCCAGCAGAAATAGTATTGGTCAAGAACTGGTGCTATTGACCCTATTCAACTGGTAACCAGGTGTACCTGTCAACTGGTACCTAGCAAATCTTTCAACTAGTCTGGACCAGTTCTTCTTTCTTCAATTTGTGGTGGATAATTTATTTATTGACCGTATTGGCCTAATATACTAGAAAATTGAACAGGATGCTATTAAGTTGACATCAAGTGTGTGTAATCTGTTTAGATGCTATGGTGTCTGCCGACTTATTGGGCTTCTTTTGTTTTGAATGTGTGCTATCTAATATATGCAGAGTATTCTATCAGATGACATCACATGCAATTGGTTCAATCGGTCAAACCGGTAGAGCACGGTTCTACCTGTTTGACTGGCTGAACCACTGGTCCTGTTTTAAAAACGTTTGTTCTTTTTTTTTTTTTGGTAACGAAAACGTTTGTTCTTTTATTGTTCCTATTTATTATTTTTCTGCTCTCCTCATCAGCATGAGTACCAGCAGCTTAGTTTTTCCTCCTATGTGCATAATGCATATGCATGCCAATGCATGCTTGCGATTTCAAAACGATGTTTTACTTTCTGCCTTACCGTAGCTGCAAAAGTTCCAACATATCTTGACAGCTGGAGCCTTGTACTTTGTGTAGGTTAAGAAATGTGTATTTGATGGCCATAATGGGTTAGTAGTGCCATTTTTGCTTCTAGTTTGTGAGGACATTTTTGCTTGGTTATATTATTCTCACTTTTGAAACACTAACCCAGTGAAACTACACATCTAGGACCCTATCTTGCACCTGGAGATGGAGAATGAGAAGCTTCGTGGCATTCCCCATACTGTAGTTCCTCCCTTGTCAGTTAGTGGTAAGAACATTTTGACACTGTCATACTATCGAGCTAAGGATCAATTCATTGCCATGCCATCAATTGTGTAGTTCTGAAAATTTTTTCTTTGAGCTTCTTACCATGTCCATTTGCAGTTTTGGATGTCTGGAAACTTATTGTTGCCCATGCTCTTTCCTTTGTGCATCAATGTTTGATAAACTTGCCAGTGTCGGTAACAAATTTATCTAGTTGGCTGGGTGGTGGAACTGAATTAATCCTGTCCATGCTCCTTACTACATTTCCACTTAGAACCTACTCTTAAGTTTAAATGTGACTGGCATAGGTACATTGTGCCTCCTTAATGGACCACTTCATGTTTGTTCCTACAGATTGAAGTTGTGCAAAAGTATGCTCCAAAGAAGAACATTTTTTCAGTCTAAGAGGTAAAATACTGAAGTATTAGTTTTTCCCCTAAATTTTAAATCAATTGAGAGGACAAAGTGCGGAAAGGATGAATCTATAGTCGCCAAACAAATACAAAAAGAAAAATAATCCTCTTATGGTAGTTGCATTGCAGTCTGAGTTACTGACTGAGAACAATTGTGTACAATTTCATGATGATAGATCAAGATAGTGTAGAGTATTCATAGTTTACATGCATGCCATAGCCTCTTTAGGCACACAAGGTTTGCTTCCTGCCTGTGTTTTAGCATAATGCATGTGTTGTACTTTTTCTTTTACCCAGCAAAGGTATCTAAACATCACGTTAGCTATGGCCATATATTCAAGGAACAACAGACTGAAATCAAATTGATGGTTTTTTGGCAACAGCAAGTAAAGGTGTGGCTTGTGTTTTAGCTGCAAGAATGCAGGCCCTGGTCTACATACTGGACGAGGATGAAGATGAAATTTCTGATTCAGAATGACGGTTTGTTCAAGAGTTTGTGGTGGTTATGCCCGTGTCATTCCAGTGGGTGAACCTCTTAAGACTTGAAGCTGCAGACATCAGTGTGAGAAGCAATGCATGTGGGCTTTCTGACTGAAGCGCTTCCACTCCACCCTTCTTGGAGAGTCTTAATTTATACCTGCCATGTGCCTTTTCTGCTAGGCAGACATTTGTCGAAGATGAAGATGGAGTAAAAGGTAACTATTTATCTATCGAGTTAGATAGAATTGACCGAAAGATGCTGAGTCATGGCTTCTATCCGGTGGAAACTGTCTTCGTGGTATTGCTGCAAGCTCTGAGACCTACTCGATAGTGCCCAGCTTTTGCTCCATCTGTATATGTTTATTATTTTCATTTGTAAGAGAACCAAATGTTTGGTTTGGATTATTTATACATTGGGTTGAATGGTAAATGGTTCACGCAGTGTACTCGACTAACAAACTTTTCATTTGAATGTTGAAATCTCTCACCCGAGATTGACTCGCTCCTTCACGTGTCATTGTCAAGTGATGTGTGACATTCCGAAATTTCACCAATTGGAATTATTGAATAATTGAGTTTTATGAGATGTGCTCGCAGTAAATTCTCGCCCGGAACTGATCATTCTTGGGAATGCTAACCATTAGGGAAAGGAGGCTAATAGGGGAATTAAATTCGCGCGACTAAAGAAAATTCGACCGTGAATGGACTTTGACCATTAAATCGCGTAAGTGATATTTTGAGCCACTGTTGACCGATCCAAGGATAGTTAAGGGTCAGTTCGCCACTGTCCTAGTAGTGGATCGCAGGTGATTCCATGGGATCACGAAACGACTTGACGAATGATTCCGAAATTATACGAACGATCGTACCCCTCGGATCAAGTGATTGATCTTCGCGATTTTAATGACAATCGAGGTCATCACGCACCGGATGGACTTGCACGTGACTCGATTTAGTATCAGTCATGAGTCGATTTCGCGAATTTCCCCAGCAAGCTGCCCGTTAGCTCGAGAAACGCTCGAGTCGCGTTTAATAGAATTTAATTATGGAAATTTTGCCCAAATTGGACACCGGAAAATTAGGAAGTTACGCCGGAACATTAGGATGACGTTGCACGTGACACGTGTGAATTTTGATGTGCTCAAATTCTTTGGAAAAATTCAATTTGGACAAGAAACAAAGAAGTTGACTGTTTTGCCCTTAAGGATTAACAAAGGGCATGCTTATGGAAGAAGGGGTATTTTAGTCATTTTTTTTTGCTTTAGTTTTTTTTTTTTGGGTCAAAGTTTCTAGATAAGACTCTTCCCTCTCTCCCTCTCCTTCGTGAATCTTCCCCCCCCCCTTTTCTTTTTTTTGGCCGTGAGTTTCCCCTCCTCCACCGTGAGTTCTTCCTTGGCCATTCTCTCCACCGCCGGCGCCGCCGCTCGCTGCCACCACACCGGACCACCCTCAAGTCACCGTCCACGCCGCCGTACGCCACCATCACCCCCCTCCCGCCGTCCCTCTCTCTCTCTCTATTTCCCTCCCTCTCTCTCCTGGCCATGAGGCCCTCGGCCACGCACAAGCCACGCCATCGCCGTCCAAGCCGATCGCCGCCACCCGGAAGTTGTACGTTGTCGCTGTCGTCCCCGATTAAGTGCCGCCTCTTTTCGTTCTAGCTGAGAAAGTCTAGAACGTGGGTAAGTCGCGCCTAAACCTAATTTAGGATTTCAGATATCGACAGGCGATTTTAGGCGAAACCGGGCATAGGGTAGGTGCGGAATGGCATGAATTAGAAGTGGAATCAGTTGGCGGGCCTTAGTTTTGAAACCAGAAAATTTTTATTGGAAAATTCAGAAAAATTAGGACTGCGAATTACTATTCATATACTGCGAAACACTGTTCACATGCTGTGGATGACTGTTCACGGGGCTGTGAAGGTCCAATCGAGATGCAAATTGAATTTTTGGAACCTAGAAATTATGGTGAGAAAGTCCCATGAAGAATCGGAATTAATCCGACACCATTTGGTTGGAGAAAAATGGGAATTATCGTGTTGGATGTATATTTAAATTTTTAGTAAATTGTGGTAATTAAATTGAGTATACTGTTGTGCAATTAAGTGACTGAATATGCTTGTTTGGTGCACACGTGAGCTAAACTGAATTATTTATTGACATTGGTCGTGTGAATTGCTGAGTGAGCATGCTTTATGTGTGAAATGATGTGTACACGAACCCCGTGTGTTGGGTCAGTTGCGTGTGGTAAACGTGTGTTGAGCATGGACTTGAGTAGAAGGGAAATTGCGGTATGGCAAGTGATTGTGAAAAGTATGTGAAAGGGTGAAAGTGCGAGGTTGGGATCGAGCCGAGTATCATAAACTCGGGCAGCGATCACGTAGGTCTGATGCATTTGGCACAGACTGAGGCTTGAAAAAGCAAATATGAGAGTCGGTCCAAGGCACGATTAGCTCGGGTGAGACCGGGATTGGACCGAGGCATATTAAGCTCTGGTTTCAATCATGTAGGCCTGTCACATTTGGCGTGGGCTGAGTTGAGATCGGGCCTAGGGCAGATGATGCTCAGGTTGCGATCGGGGCCTGAGGCGTGAACGAGTACGCGGGCCGAAAGTGTGGTGATGAACGATCGCGCAGTGTACCTGAGGCGTGTACGTGTACGCGGATCACTGGCGAGGAATGTGGATGGAACAGGATGAGAATGGAAAGAGTGTATGACATGAAAATTTAGCATGCTTGTGATTGTATTAAAGTGCCTGTTATGTGATTATGTGGCATATGTGTGTGTTTGAGTGTTTTGCGGAATTGTCTGGAGGTACGGGATAGCCTAGGTTGGGTTTAGGGGTGTCCTTACTGAGAAGTATCTCACGGTTGTTTCAACCAACAATTTCAGAACCCCGACAGGATTCATGAATCTTCCGCCACCGCCACCAGAACGTTTTGGAGTCATCAGTGGATGTGACGGTATCAGGGGACTCGGACTCAGAGGACAAGGAATTAGACTCAGAGTGGGTTTTGGCAAGCACCATTTTTAGAGTAGTAGTAAACCCAGGTCTTCATCCTTGGAGTATCGGTTTTTGAGAAAGGCGATGTGTATGTACATGTATGGGACAGTTTATAAATGTAAATATTATGGTATAAGAAGGAAATGAAAAAGATATGTACATTCTCCCTGATTGTTCTCCCCAGTTTTAATTGTCCGGGTTTATTTGTTGATATCCGCTGTAGTAGTAAATCTCTTATGGCGTTTTGAGGTCAGCGACATTCCTGGGACGTCGCTTGAATCGACCAGAGGCGGATGTCGCGTGCCCGTTAGGGTTCGGGGTGTGACATATCCGTTTGAATTGGTATCAGAGCAAGGTCAGCTCGATCTAAGATTGGTCGAATTGGAGTGATAAGGAACGAAGATTTTGGGGTAGGAATTTAGAGAGACTTTAGTAAACCATAGATATACCTAGTGCTACACGTACTCCAGATTGTTTGTTGTGATTGTTTGTGTAAGTCAATTGTGTGTGGTAATTGAGTTGCAAGTGCGTCTGGACCTGAGGTAAGTGTTCAGACCTTGGTGATTATGATTTCGTGATTGATAGTGGGGAAATTGTTTGTTGAGTGAGTTTTTGTGTTAATTCGCTGCTTAGAATCAGATTGAGCTAGTTGGTTTAGACTGCTAATTCCTGAGTGAAATTACAGCAGGTAGTAGAACGGTAGAATTGTGACGATAAGCAGCGAAGGAAGAGGACTAGGAAGAGTCCCAAGAAGGGGCACTGGTAGAGGATCCCGAGGTAGAGGACGTGCTCGAGCTAGAGCCGTAGAAGATCTTGGAATGGGTGCTGGAGCGATGGAAAATTTAGGAGTTGATGCTGGAGTAGCAGTAAACCCCGGAATAGAAGCTAGACCTATGGTGGACCCGAGAATGGAAGCTGTAATGAGAACGTTGGAACGGATTGGTGATATAATAGAACGGCAGACTCAGGAGCGAGCTGCTCCAATTGCCCAAGTTGCCGAGGCTGCTGCTGTTGTTGATAATAACGATAATCAAGGTCAGGGGCAAGTGGTTGCAAATAGACCTATGCACCAGTTGGTCGAGCAGTTTATGAAGCTGAAACCGCCTAAGTTCTCGGGGAAAGGTGATCTGGAGGCTGCACCTAGATGGGTAGAGGAACTAGAGAAGGTTTTTGAGGTGCTGGAGTGTAATGATCATGAGAAAGTGACGTTGGCAATCTATCAGCTGCAGGATAATGCGAACGATTGGTGGAAAGCCACTAGGGACAAGATTTTTCCTGAAGGTACAGCCAAGACTTGAGCTGTTTTTACTGTGCATTCCTATGAGAAATACTTTTCAGCTAGTGCTAGAGAAAGAAAACTCGCGGAATTTATGAGACTCCGCCAAGGCCAGATGACGGTAGATCAGTATGAGGCGGAATTCGCGAGATTGTCTACGTTCATGCCGAGAATGGTGGAACATCCTAAGGACAAGGCGCGAAGATTTCTGGATGGATTGAGGGCTGATATCCGCAGCCAGTTGTTATTAGTAAATCTGGGAACGTATGAGCAGATATTTGATAGGGCCCAGATTCTTGAGCGGGATCAAATGGATAGGGCCGCTGCATCAGGGTCGAGATTTGTCCCCGGATTGGAATAATCGTAATCCTAGGAAGAGGCCGGTGGTGGATAATAGACGATTTACTCCACCAGCAAAAAGGAATATTGGAAAGCCAATCCAGATTGGTAATGGTCCGTGTAGGATTTGTAGAGGTCGACATGGAAACGGGCCTTGTCCAACCAAGGGTGGAGCTTGCTTTGGATGTGGAGGATTTGGGCATCATATAAAGAATTGTCCCAATTCCAGGAAAAATAGGCCGCCTACTTTGCCGCCACCTCGGAATGAGAATCAAGTTGGAGCGGCCTAGACAGCAAATCTAAATCAGAATCGGCCTCAAGCGCAAGGACGAGTTTATGCGATGGCCAGACGAGAGGCTGAGAACACACCAGGGGTTGTCACAGGTACTATTTCTCTGTGCCACCATGCTGCGTATGCTTTATTTGATCCTGGAGCGTCGCATTCCTTTATATCAAAATAGTTTGTGGAGTTAGTGGGAATAGAACCGCAATTGCTTGGTGTTATGCTATGTGTGATGACTCCCTTGAATGATAAGATGTTGATTTCGCTGGGTTGTCTGAACTGTAAGATCGTGATTGGGAATAGGGAGGAATTGATTGATCTAGCGGTTCTAGATATGTATGACTTTGATGTGATAGTAGGGATGGATTGGTTGTCTAAGCATAGGGCTGTAATGGATTGCAATAGCAAGGTGATCCAATTTAATCCTGTTGGATATCCGGAATTTAAATTTGTGGGAAGTCGAGGAGGACCCTCGATTCCGTTGATATCCTCGGTGGAAATGACAAAATTGCTGAATGAGGGATGCCAAGGATTTCTAGCTGCAGTAGTGGATCCAACGGCTGAAGAACCGAAACTTGAGGATATAGCAGTAGTGTGTGAATATCCCGATGTGTTTCCTCAAGAATTGCCGGGATTACCGCCGGAAAGGGAAGTAGAGTTTGTAATCGAGTTGGCACCTTGAACTGAGCCAATCTCGAAGGCACCTTATAGAATGTCATTATCAGAGTTAAAGGAATTAAAGGTGCAATTGCAAGAGTTGTTAGATAAGGAGTTTATTCGTCCCAGTGTGTCTCCGTGGGGAGCACCGGTTTTATTCATAAGGAAGAAAGATGGATCGTTGAGGTTGTGTATAGATTACAGGCAGCTGAATCAGTGACTGTTAAAAACAAATATCCCTTACCGAGAATTGATGATTTGTTTGACCAGCTGCAAGGAGCTTCGGTGTTCTCTAAAATTAACTTGAGAACGGGATATCATCAGTTGAGAATCAGGAAGGAGGATATTCCGAAGACGGCGTTTAGGACGAGATATGGGCATTATGAATTTACGGTGATGCCGTACGGATTAACGAACGCCCCCGCTGCCTTTATGGATAGATGAACCGGGTGTTTAAGGAATTCTTATATCAGTTTGTGATTGTTTTTATTGATGATATATTGGTGTATTCAAAGAGTTCTGAGGAACATGAATTCCATTTGAGAAAGGTTTTGCAGACCTTAAGGGAGAACGCGTTGTATGCTAAGCTTAGCAAATGTGAATTTTGGCTTAGTCGAGTAGCGTTTCTGGGGCATGTGATTTCCGGAGAAGGGATTTCCGTGGATCCATTGAAAGTTGAAGCGGTGATGAAGTGGCCTAGACCAACGACGGTAACGGAAGTCCAGGGTTTTCTGGGTTTAGCGAGGTATTATCGTCTTTTCGTAGAAGGATTTTCATCAATAGCAATGCCGTTGACACAATTGTTGAAAAAGGAAACGAAGTTTGAGTGGACCGACAATGCGAAAGAAGTTTTTAGGAGTTGAAACAGAGGTTGACGACGGCACCAGTGTTGACAATTCCATCAGGACCTGGAGGATATGAGATATACAGTGACGCGTCGTTGAAAGGGTTAGGGTGTGTATTAATGCAACATGGGCGAGTGGTAGCCTATTCATCCAGGCAGTTGAGGCCACATGAATTGAATTATCCGACGCATGACTTGGAATTAGCCGCAATAGTGTTCGCCTTGAAGATTTGGCGACATTATTTATGTGGAGAGAGATTCTAGATTTATACTGACCATCAGAGTCTAAAGGATTTATTTTCGCAGAAAGAGTTGAATATGAGGCATCGACATTGGATGGAATTGTTAAAAGACTATGATTGTGATATTCTGTATCACCCTGGAAAAGCAAACCGAGTAGCGGATGCGTTGAGCCGAAAATCAAGCATCGCGCATTTGATGGTCAAGGAGTGGACTTTATTGGAGAAAGTGCGAGATTCAGAGTTCAAGTTGGAAGTAGGTCTAGTCTCGAGCCTGTTAGCGACGTTAAGGATTGAGCAGGAGATCCAGGCTAAAGTTAAAGCTTTGCAGTCTACGGACCCAGAGATACAGAAGATTATTGAGATGGATGTTACTAAGAGGAAGCCGGATTTTCAAATATCCGAGGATGGTGTGTTGAAATTTCGTGGAAGGTTATGTGTGCCAGATGATGCGGGAGTTAAGGAAGAAATTTTGTCCGAAGCGCATCGTAGTCAGTACAGTATCCACCCAGGCAGTACTAAAATGTACAGGAATTTGAGGCAATTTTATTGGTGGAATGGTATAAAGTCGGATATAGCTAAACACGTGGCTAAGTATCTGATGTGTCAGCAGGTGAAGGCACAACATTATAAGCCTGGAGGATTGTTGCGACCGTTGAAAATCCCAGAGTGGAAGTGGGAGCATATAACCATGGATTTTGTGACAGGATTGCCGAGAAGTCAACGAGGCCACGATAGTATTTGGGTGATTGTCGACAGATTGACCAAGTCGGCACACTTTTTGGCAGTGCGAAAGGATTTCGCGTTAGATTAGTATGCAAAATTATACGTACAGCAGATAGTTCATTTGCATGGGATACCGATGTCTATAACATCGGATCGTGATCCTAGGTTTACCGCCAATTTTTGGAAAAGTCTGCAGACGGCGTTAGGATCTAAATTGCAGTTCAGTACAGCTTATTATCCTTAGATAGATGGCCAATCTAAGAGGACAATTCAGACACTAGAGGATATGCTCAGGGCATGCGTGCTGAATTTTCAGGGTAAATGGGAAGAGCTACTGCCCTTAGTGGAGTTCGCTTATAATAATAGTTTCCAACAAAGTATTGGAATGGTGCCCTTTGAAGCGTTATATGGTCGTGCTTGTAAAACGCCCGTGTGTTGGGATGAAGTGGGAGAACGAGCTATAACAGGGCCAGAATTAGTTGAGCAGTCGATTGAAGCGGTTAAGATCATTCGTGAAAGGCTGAAGACAGCGCAGAGCCGCCTAAAAGAATTATGCGCATGTGGAAGGCGGAGACCTCTGGAATTCTAGGTAGGGGATCACGTGTTCCTTAAAGTTTCGCCCATGCGAGGATTGTCCCGATTCGGGAAGAAAGGGAAATTGAGTCCAAGGTATGTGGGACCCTTCGAGGTATTGGAACGAATTGGAGACTTGGCGTATCGCCTTGCGTTACCGCCAAATTTGTCGCAGGTACATAATGTGTTCCACATATCAATGTTGAGGAAATATGAACCGGACCCGACGCATGTATTGAATTATGAAGAGATAGAAGTGGATGATAAGGTATCGTATGTCGAGAAACCGGTTAGGATTGAAGATCGGAAAGAATGGGTTCTGAGAAACAAGATAATCCCGATGGTAAAGGTTATTTGGGAGCACCACGGGACTGAAGGCGCAACTTGGGAAAGCGAAGAAATGATGCAACGTCAGTACCCCCAATTGTTTGAGCAATAGTAAGGAGTTGTAAATTTTTAGTAGTGGTAAGATTGTAAATTTCAAGGACGAAATTTTATAAGAGGGGAAGATTGTGATATTCCGAAATTCCACCAATTGGAATTTATTGAATAATTGAGTTTTATGAGATGTGCTCGCAGTAAATTCTCGCCCGGAACTGATCATTCTTGGGAATGCTGACCATTAGGGAAAGGCTAATAGGGGAATTAAATTCGCGCGACTAAAGAAAATTCGACCGTGAATGGACTGCGACCATTAAATCGCGTAAGTGATATTTTGAGCCACTGTTGGCCGATCCAAGGATAGTTAGGGGTCAGTTCGCCACTGTCCTAGTAGTGGATCGCGAGTGATTCCGTGGGACCACGAAACGACTTGACGAATGATTCCGAAATTATACCGAACGATCGTACCCCTCGAATCAAGCGATTGATCTTCGCGATTTTAATGACAATCGAGGTCATCACGCACCGGATGGACTTGCATGTGACTCGATTTAGTATCAGTCATGAGTCGATTTCGCGAATTTCCCCAGCAAGCTGCCCGTTAGCTCGAGAAACGCTCGAGTCGCGTTTAATAGAATTTAATTATGGAAATTTTGCCCAAATTGGACACCGGAAAATTAGGAAGTCACGCCGGAACATTAGGACGACGTTGCACGTGACACGTGTGAATTTTGATGTGCTCAAATTCTTTGGAAAAATTCAATTTGGACAAGAAACAAAGAAGTTGACTGTTTTGCCCTTAAGGATTAACAAAGGGCATGCTTATGGAAGAAGGGGTATTTTAGTCATTTTTTTTTGCTTTAGATATTTTTTTTTGGGTCAAAGTTTCTAGATAAGACTCTTCCCTCTCTCCCTCTCCTTCGTGAATCTCCCCCCCTTTTCTTTTTTTTTTTTGGCCGTGAGTTCCCCCTCCTCCACCGTGAGTTCTTCCTTGGCCATTCTCTCCACCGCCGGCGCCGGCGCTCGCCGCTACCACACCGGACCACCCTCAAGCCACCGTCCATGCCGCCGTACGCCACCATCACCCCCCTCCCGCCGTCCCTCTCTCTCTCTATTTCCCTCCCTCTCTCTCTTGGCCGTGAGGCCCTCGGCCACGCACAAGCCACGCCATCGCTGTCCAAGCCGATCGCCGCCACCCGAAAGTTGTACGTTGTCGTTGTCGTCCCCGATTAAGTGCCGCTGCTTTTCATTCTAGCCGAGAAAGTCTAGAACGCGGGTAAGTCGCGCCTAAACCTAATTTAGGATTTCGGGTATCGACAGGCGATTTTAGGCGAAACCGGGCATAGGGTAGGTGCGGAATGGCATGAATTAGAAGTGGAATCAGTTGGCGGGCCTTAGTTTTGAAACCAGAAAATTTTTATTGGAAAATTTAGAAAAATTAGGGCTGCGAATTACTGTTCATATACTGCGAAACACTGTTCACATGCTGTGGATGACTGTTCACGGGGCTGTGAAGGTCCGATCGAGACGCAAATTGAATTTTTGGAACCTAGAAATTATGGCGAGAAAGTCCCGTGAAGAATCGGAATTAATCCGACACCATTTGGTTGGAGAAAAATGGGAATTATCGTGTTGGATGTATATTTAAATTTTTAGTAAATTGTGGTAATTAAATTGAGTATACTGTTGTGCAATTAAGTGACTAAATATGCTTGTTTGGTGCACACGTGAGCTAAACTGAATTATTTATTGACATTGGTCGTGTGAATTGCTGAGTGAGCATGTTTTATATGTGAAATGATGTGTACACGAACCCCGTGTGTTGGGTCAGTTGCGTGTGGTAAACGTGTGTTGAGCATGGACTTGAGTAGAAGGGAAATTGCGGTGTGGCAAGTGATTGTGAAAAGTATGTGAAAGGGTGAAAGTGCGAGGTTGGGATCGAGCCGAGTATCATAAACTCGGCAGCGATCACGTAGGTCTGATGCATTTGGCACTGATTGAGGCTTGAAAAAGCAAATATGAGAGTCGGTCCAAGGCACGATTAGCTCGGGTGAGACCGGGATTGGACCGAGGCATCTTAAGCTCGGGTTTCAATCATGTAGGCCTGTCGCATTTGGCGCTGGCTGAGTTGGGATCGGGCCTGGGGCGCGTGATGTTCAGGTTGCGATCGGGGCCTGAGGCGTGAACGAGTACGCGGGCCAGAAGTGTGGTGATGAACGATCGCAGTGTACCTGAGGCGTGTACGTGTACGCGGGTCACTAGCGAGGAATGTGGATGGAACAGGATGAGAATGGAAAGAGTGTATGACATGAAAATTTAGCATGCTTGTGATTGTATTAAAGTGCCTGTTATGTGATTATGTGGCATATGTGTGTGTTTGAGTGTTTTGCGGAATTGTCTGGAGGTACGTGATAGCCTAGGTTGGGTTTAGGGGTGAGCTTACTGAGAAGTGTCTCACGGTTGTTTCAACCGACAATTTCAGAACCCCAACAGGATCCATGAATCTTCCGCCACCGCCACCAGAACGTTTTGGAGTCATCATTGGATGGGACGGTATCAGGGGACTCAGACTCAGAGGACAAGGAATCAGACTCAGAGTGGGTTTTTGGCAAGCACCATTTTTGGAGTAGTAGTAAACCCAGGTCTTCATCCTTAGAGTATCGATTTTTGAGAAAGGCGGTGTGCATGTACATGTATGGGACAGTTTATAAATGTAAATATTATGGTATAAGAAGGAAATGAAAAAGATATGTACATTCTCCCTGATTGTTCTCCCCAGTTTTTAATTGTCCGGGTTTATTTGTTGATATCCGCTGTAGTAGTAAATCTCTTATGGCGTTTTGAGGTCAGCGACATTCCTGGGACGTCGCTTGAATCGACCAGAGGCGAATGTCGCGTGCCCGTTAGGGTTCGGGGCGTGACATGATGCATCCCATCCGATGTGTAAAATACATTCATGTGTGGAACATGACTAGCCAAATATATATATGATTTCAATGTGGTAGTAAAGAATATAAGCTATATTCTAATCTCAGAGATTTGGAATCCTCAAAGAAATGGTTGGTTTAAGATCTTGAGATTATGTCTACAATATCGTTAATGGATTTGGCATCGTCAATAAAGAGTATCATGTAGTCTTTTTAACTTAATGATGTATAAACATTCAAGAATCTAAAATTGCTTCATTGCGTTATTCTTTCTCTTCGAATTATTGCCAATCTCGAGGAGAAAGAATGTGTGAATGTAACATGTGCATATGTGACACTTCCTTCTTATGTTTATTATTTATCGTGATGATAGCTTTTTGTGAACTTTAGCTGAATTTACTCTCAAATTAAATCCTCCTTTATTCATCGCCCTCTCAAATCTTCACCTCTGCAATGAATTTACTCGGTATTTCAACATGACCAAGCACTCTTATCATCGTAGCCCCATGAATCCATACTAGGATTCAAACTTGTGATCCAACAACGTATGGTCGCCACTCGCATTTAAAATGCATGGGAAAATTGCAGGTTGTGTCTCTAGCGGGTGACACGTGTCCCTGACCTCGTCTTCTCCCTTCCCCTGGCACGACACCCCGTTCGTGGACAGCGTCTTGATCCTCTGTACGCGTCGCCTAGTGTCAGGAAGTTTCCGCATGGACATTGAATTTCTCGACTATTGGATGCCTATTCTCAGCCCGTGGCTTCATTTTGCTGTCCACTGCCTTCCCTGAGGATCTTTCTGTCAATGTGGATACGAGGCCGTGCGAGCGCGGTTCCACTGCTCCTTCACGGATGCTCTTCCTTGGTGAATCTGCATTCAAGGCCCTGTAGCTTCTCGTGTAGTGGGAGTATCGCTCAGAGTAATCTTAAGTCCCTGTCCATCTGCTGCTCGGGGGTCACCGATGAGGTGATGCATGAAACCTTGAAGGGTGTTAGAAGAATGCCTCGGTTTGAAGCAAAACATCAAGCTTTGTTGGAGAACTTTGAGGGAAATTGTAATCACTTTCTGCGTTTGGTTTGCACTTGATGAGGTTTCCCATTGGAGATTTGGAGTTCTCTTTTGCTGCCGTTGCATTTGAGTGGGTCGTTTGGTATGATGAGGCAGCTGGTAATTGAAGCCTCATCCTTGATTAAAGCTGAGTCGAACTACTCTTTTTTTTTTTGGAGACGTGAGGATTTTGGAAGGCAAATTGATTGTTCTGTTCGAAATTGGTTCGAGTCTTGCAGAGGTATTGCAGCCTGGTTGAGAGACTGCCTCAGAGGCCTCAGAATGCAACCAAGCTTTTGATTGGTAATTCGTGCTTTCAGGCGAGCAAATTGGTTTTTATTTCAAATTTAGCCCATTTGTAGTCTGAGGAAGTTCATCCTAAGTTTTATTACACCGGAATCTGGCTTACATTGTTTGCGACTCTGCTCGATGTCGACCGGTGCAAATGTATATTGTGCCTCCAGAATAACTTACCAGAAGACCAAAGAAAAAGCAGCTGGTGTAGGGTCAGTCCATATCCGGCTCAGTAGGCATGGACACGGAGAGCGTTCGCCGCTCGACTAGGGAATAATTCCGTACGTTCGAGTTCGATAATAAATCATCACAAATTGGAAAATAAGAAAAAAATGGCGTGCGGTAAAGGGGTGGATTTCGGGTGGTGATGGCAAACGACATGGTCGAGTATTTTTATCCGGCTGAGTGTTTGGAGCTTGGGTGATGACAGCAAATGGCTTGGTCGAGTTCGAGCTTTGGCCCGTCGTCTCGACATTTAAGCATGTGTGAATGTTCACTCTTGTAAGATGCCGATTTTGAATACTTTGTTAGCATATGTTTTTTTTTTAATTCAGAAGTAAATGAGGATGATCACATTGCTTTTTTTCCAAATTACATTTCAATAACTAATCCACCACCACATTAGCATCAATGTGATGTCCCATGAGTTTGACGTGGCGGGCCTTTACGATGTTTGACAAGCGGAGGAGGAGGGCTTTGTTAGGGTGCACAACGAGATTACCATTGAACATATGGACCCGAATTAAACAATATCGTTTATTAGACAAACCTGAACATCAGGCCATATGACATTATTTGTAGATTGACGCGAATTAAGGCTCCTTTTGTTCTCACGAAAAATGAATAATTTGGAAAATATATTTATAAAAGTGATTACTTGTATTGCTTGAAATAATTGATCAATGAAATACATCTCGTCATCGACAATAATTTATGTCTAGATATTTTCATGCATGATG